>VYZM01024476.1:32440-114873 GCA_013398915.1 Dromas ardeola
TCTGCTGTGAGGACAGGCTGAGAGAGCTGGGGGGGTTCAGCCTGGAGAAGAGAAGGCTCCGGGGAGACCTTTGAGTCCCTTTCGGTCCTTAAAGGGGCTCCAGAAAAGCTGGGGAGGGACTCTGGATCAGGGAGGGGAGCCATGGGACAAGGGGGAAGGGCTTTACACTGAAAGAGGGAGATTGAGATGGGATCTGAGGCAGAAATTCTTTGCTGTGAGGGCGGTGAGCCCCTGGCCCAGGTTGCCCAGAGAAGCTGTGGCTGCCCCATCCCTGGAGGGGTTCAAGGCCAGGTTGGACGGGGCTTGGAGCAACCTGGGCTGGTGGGAGGTGTCCCTGCCCAGGGCAGGGGGTGGCACTGGGTGGGCTTTAAGGTCCCTTCAACCCAAACTGTTCTACGATTCTATGAGCCTGACAGTGTCTGGAGGAGCCCCACGGGGTTGGGGACCACAATGCTGGGACCCTCCTGGGTGTGCTCAGGGCTGTGTGCAATGGCAGCACAGACAGCCGGGGATTGGGGGAGCTTTGCCCGGGCAGTGCAGGGGGTGTGGGCAGAGCTGCAGGAGCCCCCTGCTGCAGAGACCAGCCGGGTCGGGGCAGAGCATCCACCGTGGGGTGCGGAGACCAGCTTGGCATGGGGCTGGCAGCGAGGGCTGGGGCACAGGGGGCTCTTAACACGGCATAGAAATTTTCTTTTATGGCGTGGAATGATTTATGGGCTATTACTGGCTGTGACAGGGTTGGCTGCCAGGCCTGGGTGATTTGGGGTTGGGGGGTGCGGGAGGATAATGGGGACAAATTGGGGCCCGAAGGAATGTGCACCGTGCAGAGTGGGGGGAGGTGGGGGGGCAGAGGAGGTGCCGCCTTCTCCTCCGTTCCCAGACACAACCTGCTCTCATTATCCTGAGCCACCACAGGCGCTAACGCACACAAATATATTCTAATTTATTAGAGCTGGCAAAGATCTCTTTGCAGAGAGCGAACGTTTTATTTTTGAGGCTCAGTGGTTCAAGTGTTTGAAAGGGCAGCATTCTCTGTGCCTCCAATGTGGGGCTAATGATAATCTAAATTAGTTATTGGAAATAATTACCAAGGCTTTATTGTGCCAAGCATAGCAGAGCCCTGGAGAGCAGTCGCGCTCAGACACGGCCATGCAGCTAAAAGCTTTGATGCTTCATTAATATTCAAGGAGAGTCTTTGGCTGTTTTCCCTCCTCCCCTCGCGAGCTGCTGCAGCTCTCTGAATGAACCCGAGGCCTCCGGTGACACCGGCGCGGGGCCTGCCGATTGAAATTAGCAGTGGTACAATATCAAAGTTCACTGCACTCCTAATCTCAAATGGAAAAGGTGGGTTTCGGAAGATGTTATCGCTCCGCGTGGCAGTGAGGATTCAGTGCCGAGACGGCTTCTTCTGGCTCCAGGCGCCTGGTTCCGGGCTGAGATAATGCTGGAGAGGTAGCATCTCCAAGGTTGTCCTACACAGCTGGGTTTTATGATATAATGGACCAAACCGGCTGCATAATTAATCAGCCTATATTTTTCCCCTAGTAAATCTTCCTGTGATGGGCAAACAGAAGCCCTGGAGCTGTGTTTGCCTGCCAGATCCGTGGTGGTGCATGTGTGTCTTTTTCTTTTTCTTCTCTCCATCTCTGTTTTGGAATAAACGCTGCGATCTGAAAGTGACTCCAGCGCTGTTCATGAGGATGCGGGGATCTCAGGGCTGCTATTATTTTTTGCATGCAAAGCAGCTCCAGCCTCCTTTCCAAAAACCTTTGAGCTCCGAGCAGGACGGCAGGATGTATTTTTGGATGCGGACTTGGCCTGGCAGGGCTCCAGGGAGAATTTCCTCTCCTTGCTCAGGATTCTGCACTAATCAACAATTCCGCCCCGGTGCCTGCGGGCAGGGCTCGGAGCAGCGGTACCGTCCATCTCGGAGATGATAACCATGCTCAGCACATCTCCGCAGAGCCCTGCGGGCCCGACCCGCCACCATCAGAAGCAATGGCAGGATTCCTCCAGTTCAGCGAGGGCTGGGTGTAAAGAGCAAATCCTTCTAGTTTTCAAGATGGGGGACAGCCTCTGCGCCTGTTTTCCAGGCAAGTGGCATAGGGATGCACATTAAATCAGAATAACCCAAGAATTTCAGCCCCCCTCCCTCAGACCAAACCCAGACCAAACCTCCTCAAACACCATAAATCTTTCATCAAGTCCTGCCCAGCTCTGAAAGGCTTTTGTGCCACCCTGAAGGTGCGGGATGGGGATGGAGCCGGTGGGATGGTGGGGGCGGCAGGCGCAGGGAGCCCCGGTGCCGCGGCAGGATGCAGCGTGCGATGAGTCATTCCCTGCTCGCCGGGTCGCGCTTCCATCCCACGCCGTCTCGGCGGGTGAGTTATGGGACTTCTCCTCTGCTGAGCAGGCACAAATCATCAGGGCCTGTCAGGAGTCAGGATGAAGTGGGCTGGCTGGAGAGTCCACACTAGTCCTTTAACAAGATTGATGCTTTGCCGCTTCCCAGGTCTGAGTTCAAGAATCTATATTTTATTCCTTCCTTTCTCTCCCTTCTCCCTGCCCCGTTTGCCGCTGCAGAAACCCACTCTTATAATTCCTGGTCAGGTTTGCGTGTGCAAGGTGGTAATGTGTCTCCCTGGGAAGAAAAAAATTGTTTCTAGGAAAGATTTATGAGGAATGAATTATTTAACCTCACGCTCCTGGCTACCCTCATGCCTGCCCACCGGCACAGACTCCAGGACCAGAGAACTTCATCTAAGGAAGCCCACGTCCAGATGGACCAACGTCCGACCAGAGCTGCTTGGAATGTGGTGTGGGGCTCACTCGGGACCCAGGTGGGGAGATGCCAAAGCTGATGCTGGGTCTACGAGCTGCAGATGTCCCTGCTCCTCCCTGTCTAGCTGCAGCCATCACAGCCTGCCCATCCTCTAGAGCACAGTGGAGGCACAAAGAGCAGGGAGAAAAACAGAGGTGAACAGCTGGTAAAACATCTGGAGTGGCCTTCTGCCAAAGCAAGGCATCTCTGCCCCACCAGAACAAGATGCCGTGGTGGAGCTCTACCAGCATGAGCCCGCTGTTGGCCAAACCCAAGCGTCATCTCCATGACCCAGGCTTGGAGCTTCCCTCTGTGTCTTCATGGGAGACAGGCAAACCGAGCCTGAGCCCTACGGGAACGATGGGACACCACGGGGAGGTGGTGTGCCAGGCGGCAAGGGGACAGGCAGCAGGGGTGGCACAGGCAGGGCTGATGTGGGACCACAGTGCTGATCCTTGCTGGTGGGTGGTACATGGCAGGGCCAGGAACACGAAGCAGCCCAGCCTAGGGATTTGCAGACCCGGGGCAAACTGAAAGGGACAAAATGTGTTTGCAAGATATTTTTCCCTTGAAAATGACGATTTCTGCAGGAAGTGCCTGTCTGCAGTGAATTTCCAGAAAGAGAAAAAACACACACAAAAAATCGGTTTGTGCGAATTGAAAACAAAAACCTGCCAGACGTTCCCTGCTCCTCGCTCGCCGCCCCCTCGAAGAAATATTGGCAGAAGACAGGGAAGGGAAGGGAAGCCAGAAAACTTTTGAAGAAAAATATTAATGAAAACCAAAGCCTTTCTGCTTATTTTTTAATTTCCAAAGGGGAGATAAAGGGGTCCTTGCCCTGCCCTCCAGACTAGTTGCTGACCCTGGAGCGAGGATGGGGGTGATGCTGGTCCAGCCCTGCTGCTGCTTGTCAAAGAGTCGGCCCAGAGCCTCTGGACCTGGCCACATCTTGCTCTACCAGCCCCTCTCCCCTGGGCCTGGGGTCCTGGAGCAGCTTCTGATCCCCAGGAAGCATTTGGGAATGGGTCCTGTCTGAGGACGTGGGTGATGTCCCAGGCAGGAGAGGAGCCCCCGTATGATGGGGAGCTCGGCAGAGATGCTGTGTTCGGAGAACAGTGGATGGAGATCAGATGTCTGCTCTGGAGGTGCAAAGTAAAGGAGAGCATAGGTTGCTCAGGGGTCTGGAGAGCCTTAGGCAGCATGAGAGCGGCCTGCCTGAGAAAAAGACCCTGTAAGACCCCAAAAGGAGTCACAAGTATCAGCCTGCCTGGGGACATGGTGTCTAGCCTAGAGACAGATCCACAGTCAGTGTGTCCCATGGCTCCAGCCTCACTGCACAGCAGCAGCAGGAGAAGTGGGAAGGGTTTTCTTTCCAGTCATAAGCCGAGAGGGCAGGGAGGAGGTCAGACATGAACATGACAGGAGGATTTGATGGGGGCAATGGAGTTCACAGTGTTTCTCTTGCAAAATGTGCTGAAGGACTCAGCACCTGCTTTCCAAAGGCTGCTCCTCCTCAGCCACAATACAGCACCATGATGGAGGGGAGACCACCCCGACTGCTGCCATCCTTAGCACCAGCTCCCCAAATACCTGATGTTGCTGCTGCAGCAGACACCAGCCACGAGCAGCATCAGGCAGAGTCCCTCTGGTGTGAGCTGCTGATGGGAAGAAGTCACCTCCAGGACAGCCAGCTGTGTGAGGAATGGGGAGAGGGAACTGCAGAGAGAGGAGGAGTCTGCTGGCACTACTGCACACAGTGGGATGGTGGGATCCTGCACAGGGGACCATTGGAGTCCCACAGGGCAGTGGGATCCTGCAGGGTCCTGCAGTGTGACAGGGTGCTTTGGTCATCCTGGGATCCCACCATGCCACTGGGGTGCTGGAGTGCATAGGATGTTGTGTACTGGGTTCCACTGGTTTTCACTGGGGTCTCCTGGGAGGATGGGATGTAGTGTGGGAGTCCCTCCTTGGGGTGGAGAGCACTAGGACTTCACCGGGCAGTGGCACAGTAGGACTGTGCAGGTAGATGGGGTATACCAGGGTTACTGGGACGTGCTTGTTTTTCCAGACACAGCCGGATGAGCAGGCAGCGCTGTGCAGCAGCTCTCTGCTGACAGCAGGACTGCCACAAAATGGCATCTGCTCTTGAGGAAAGGGCAAGGTATGCGTCTGGATCCTGACCCTTCTCATTTCATGAAGGGTTGATCGGGGAGATGGTGCCCTGCTGGCTTGCTGTGCAAGGGCAGAGACAGGTCCTCTTGCCTGATTTTGCAGGATGCTCGTTCCTCCAGCCAAGTTCTGCCAGTGCTGGCTCTAGGCTTCCCAGCCAAGCGTCATGGCAATACGGAAGCAGGTCCTGCGAGGGGACTCTGAGGCCAAGGGGGTCTGGGAGGGCAGTACCGGGGGGGGTGAACTGCAGTGGGAGACATTATTGGTGAGGCTTGAATTGTCAGAATGAAGGATGACATCTCCCTACTCATTTCTTTCACACATGGGGTGTGGGATGTGCAGTCCAGGTCTGCACTCATCTCCACTCAGAATCACAGAATCACAGACTGGCAGAGGTGGGAAGGGACCTCTGGAGATCATCTAGTCCAGCCCCCGGCCAGAGCAGGGTCACCCAGAGCAGGTGGCACAGGAACGCATCCAGGCGGGTTTGGAATGTCTCCAGAGACGGAGACTCCCCCACCTCTCTGGGCAGCCTGTGCCAGGGCTCTGCCACCCTCACAGGAATGAAGTTCCTCCTCATGTTGAGATGGAGCTTCCTATGGTCAAGTTTGTGCCCGTTACCCCTGTCCTGTCAGTGGGCACCACTGAAAAGAGCCTGGCCCCATCCTCCTGACACCCACCCTTTAAGTCTTTATAAGCATTGATAAGATCCCCGCTTCATCTTCTTTTTTCCAGACTGAAAAGACCCAAGTGCCTCAGCTTTTCTTCATAAAAGAGATGTTCCAATTCCCTAATCATCTCAGTAGCCCTTTTCTGTCCCCTCTCCAGCAGTTCCCTGTCCTTCTTGAACTGGGGAGCCCAGAACTGGACACAGTACTCCAAGTACTCAGGGCTCACTGACCCCCTTCTCTTTGCAGCCACCTACCTCCACCACTGCAGAACACAACCAGCTTCCTCCTGCAGCTGCCCCGAATCCCTCTCCTGCATCTCAGAGGCCCCTTGGGAAAAAAGAATAAGGAGTCAGGAGAAGACATGGCCCTAATCCTATGTGGGTAGGCGTGAAGAAGCTGGAGGAACTGGTCGGGATGAGCTCTGCTCCCGTTGCTGCTGGAGCTGAGGTTGGCACAGCCATCGCAGCACTTGCTGGCCCACGATGTGGTGTGCGCTGGGGGCAGTGGGATGCTGTGCCGGTCCGTGCAGGCAGTTGCCTCTCTGAAGAGGTGGGGCTGCATCATGCAGCTCTACCTGCAGAGTACCACTCTCCATCCTCCCACAGAAATCTTCCACCCCTCCAGAGGAGCCCAAATGCTCAAGGGAGACTTAACCTCCCAAGAAACGTGCCTGGGAAAGACAGGAGCAGGAGGGGCAGCTGACAGTGCCTGGGGCAGGAGGAATACAGAGCAATTCCACCCCACACCCCACACTGAGCCAGGTCTGCTGGAAGGGCAGCTCCAGCACAGGGAAGCAGCAGAAACCGGTGCCGCCTTGGTCAGGGCAAGTAGAATCCATTTGCCTTTATATGCCATGAGTTCATCATGACACTAAGCTGAGTGGTGTTGTTGACAGGTTGGAGGGACGGCATGTCATCCAGAGGGACCTGGATGAGCTAGAGAGTTGAGCCTGTACAAACCGCGTGAAGTTCAACAAGGCCAAGTGCAAGGTCCTACACTTGGGTTGGGACAACCCTTGTTATCAATACAGGCTGGGGGATGATGTGATAGAGAGCAGCCCTGCGGGAAAGGGCTTGGGGGTGCTGGTGGATGAGAAGCTGGACATGAGCCGACAATGTGCGCTTGCAGCCCAGAAGGCCAGTCACATCCTGGGCTGCATCAAAAGAACCGTGGCCAGAAGATCCAGAGAGGTGATTCTGCCCCTCTGCTCTGCTCTCGTGAGACCCCACCTGGAGCACTGTGTCCAGCTCTGGAGCCCTCAGCACAAGAAAGACATGGACCTGTTGGAGCGGGGCCAGAGGAGGCCACGAAGATGCCCAGAGGGCTGGAGCCCCTCTGCTGTGAGGACAGGCTGAGAGAGCTGGGGGCGTTCAGCCTGGAGAAGAGAAGGCTCCAGGGAGACCTTAGAGCAGCCTCCCAGTCCCTGAAGGGGGCCTACAGGAAAGCTGGGGAGGGGCTGTTTGCAAGGGCATGTAGCGATAAGAGGAGGCGTAATGGCTTTAAACTAGAGCAGGGCAGGATTAGATGAGACATTAGGAAGAAGTTCTTTACACTTAAGGTGGTGAGACACTGGCCCAGGTTGCCCAGGGAGGTGGTGGAGCCCCCATCCCTGGAGACATTCAAGGCCAGGCTTGATGAGGCTCTGAGCAATCTGATCTAATTAAAGATGTCCCTGCTTCCTGCAGGGGGGCTGGACTAGATGACCTTTAAAGGTCCCTTCCAACCCAACACATTCTATGATTCTATCTATGATTCTATGATTCATCAGATCTCTCTCACCCCTGCTGCTTCCCTGGCCCCAGCTGTCCTGGCTGGGGTTATCCTGGGAGCAAATGCTGCACCAGGGCACGGACCTGCCTCCATCGCCCTGCTGACCGCACACTGTCCACCCCAGGACCGGAGAAAAGTAGGGATTTTTAAACTCCAGAAAACCTCTGCAAATACTGTCTTGTGGTAACCAGCCACACAGCTTCGGTCCGCAGCGATCTCTGAGCATGCACAAAAAGCCTTACAAGGCACACAAGAAGGATTACACTTCCCAATGTGCATACATGCGCTGTATGCACACAGTCATGCTTACGCCTTGTGCATCCAAAACAATGCTCAAAGACACCCACAATAATGCCTCCAGCATTCAGTTAAAACTAATTTTAACCAGCGAACACCTGCCAAATTGATTTTACGGGTGTGACACCGGTAAATCACTTGAAATTTCAAGCCTCCACAAAATTTGCATTCTGCTATTTTCACGTCTCTTGGAAATTCTTGACTTTGGCTGGTTTCACCGTGGAACATTTTTACGAAACAGCCCAGGGGCCAGGAAGCAAGGAGCAGAAAAATGGCAACACAAACAACTGCTGGGAAACACTGAATGGTTTGCAATGTGTTTTGGGTCTGAAGCCTGGGTTGGCTTACCCTGAGTTTGATGGACTTGTCTATAGGTGAACAAATCCTTCACCTGATGGAATCTGGCTTGTGGATGGGGTTCCTTGTTGTTATCTCCCAAAACAGAGAGCAATTACACAGTTGCATGACTGGGCGGCTCAGGAGGGCAGCTTTGGTGAACCTTGTCTATAATGAGCTTGGAGCCCGCGCTCCATGTATTCTCTTTTGCTCAAGAGAAGGATGAAATCAGATGAAATCCACAAGTGATCATGGTGGTCCTGACTGATAAAATCATCGCACAACAGTCCCTTCCCTGGAAATGGTTACAGGGGTGGTGTATCACTTGGATTTTGGTGTGTCTCTGCATAGCTGGATGAGCTGGGCCCAAAGAATAGCCATGAACCCAGGTTTTATTCCTTCCGACCCTGATCTGTTAAGCAGCTAATGGTGCTTGTGTGGAGAGCTGTTCTGTTGCTTTTGTATAACAAGGACATAAGAAATGAAAAATCAAAGTGTCTTTAAGGTGTTCCTGAAAACAACAATGCCGCTAGAGGAGGATATTTATCTCTGAGCTTTTTAAAGGGATGGATATCTTCTATTGCAGTATCCCAGCTGTTGTGTGGATGAATGTGTCCAACAGTTTCTTTCTTTTCTAAGTGGGCTGCTGTGGCGAAGGGTCAGAGTGGTCCGGCAGCATATTCTACGTTGAAGCCTGTTACCAATTCTGACCCTCCTTCTGTAAGGTCGAATGGGGCGCGGTTTGTTTCAGCAAGTGTCGAGATATACCATATTATTGCTAGAGGTCATGAGGAGAAGATAAGGTATAGTGGTTCTTGGGTAATGGCAAGGGTGTTTAAGGTATAGTTTCCACTTAGTATAATCACAGATAGAAGGATGATGGCTAGTGTTACTTCATAGGAGATGGTTTGTGCCACTGCTCGTAGGGCTCCGATCAGGGCATATTTTGAGTTTGAGGCTCAACCTGATCACAGGATTGAATAGACTGCTAAGCTAGATATGGCTAAGAGAAAGAGGACGCCTAGGTTTAGGTCAGTAAGGGAGAAGGGAAGGGGGAGGAGGATTCAGATGGTAAGTGCTAATAGAAGAGCTAGTATGGGGGTTATGAGAAAGAGGAATGGGGAAGAAGTAGATGGACGAATCGGTTCTTTGGTGAATAGTTTGATCCCATTGGCTACGGGTTGTAATAGTCCGAATGGCTATACAGCCTTTGCTGTATGTATTACATGGCCTCATTCCCCTCTCGCAGCCACACAGAAAAGGAAGAACAGAGGCGATGTATATGGGATGAGGTTGATAGAATTTGGAAGAGAATACCCTTATTCTGATCCCAGTGCTGCCCACCACCTCATCCTCCCAGTGCTTGCAAGCGAAGCGGGGCTGTCACCAGACAGCATCGTGGAGGAGAGACCCAAAAGTACAGAAACTGCTGGATGCTGTGGTGGAGTGAAATGGGAAATTTAAACCAATATAAAAAAGGAGAAAGGAGGAACTGAAAGAAAACTGAAGAACTGCAGATACCTGCTGTGTGAAAAGACCCGAAGGGCAGTCTGAACAAGGATTGACATCCTCAGAAACAGGGTCAGAAACCCAAGGCAAAAGGAGGAGGCAGGTAGTAGACCAGAAAATGGAGCAGACACCTAGGTTTGGTGCAGCAGAGGCCATAAAAGAGAAAATAGCAGCTAGCCCTAAAAGAAGAATGATGGAGATAACAGTGTTAACCAAGAAACAGAGGCTGAGATGAAAGGGGGCATGCAGAGAAGACTGACAGGGGACACAGCAGATGAAGGTGTGTTGACTCTCCCAACGGGGACAAGTGGTGGCCAGGTTTCTGCTTTCACAAGCCAAAGGTGTCTAGACCAAGGTGCGGAAGACGAACAAAGAGGAGAAAGACTTCAGAGGACTTCTGTGGTTGCCTTTTGGGGAAGGGCAAGGAGTGAACACAGTGGAAGTGGGTAGGTGATCTGAGTTTGTGGAGAAGGCTTTGCCACTGGAAAGCATTAGTGGAAAAAAGGTTGTTTTAAAAGTGGCATTGCCCCTGCGGACTTTGGGAACTGGTCTTCCGGGGCTGAAGCTGGCACAACCAGTAAGTGGGCTTTATGATAAGAGAAGTCTGGAATGGGAGGAACGAGGGGAGATGCTGCCCAGCCTTCACATTGCCTGCACTCTCTGCACTAGCACTGGTGAGTATGCCCTTTTTGAACACAGGAATGTTGGGATGGAAATGGAAGTGATGACTGCCTTGGTGGGAAGAAACCTCAGAGAGTTTAATGCACTGAAATTATGGGGAACCAGCTCACCTCTGCCTCAGAGTGCTGGAAGAGTTGGTTCACGAAGGAGCAGAACTGGTAGCAAGGAGTCAGTCCAAGGCACTGCCACCATACTGAAGACTGTAAAGCATGACTCTTAACTGGTAAATGCAGGGTAGATAATTTGGTCTCTGTCATATAAGAAGTTTTTGAGCTTATGTTAAATGGGACAACAGTATGAAAAAATGGAATAAAATGCAACATGGGTTCTCCAAAGGTAGCTTGTCAGAGACTAATCAAACCACGGCTTTTCTGCACAAAGGCAATGCATTGCATCGCATCGCATCGCATCTGTCTAGATTTAAACAACTATCAGATAAAGCACCCATGGGAAATTATTAGCTAACCTAGAGAAGATGGGATCACGGAATTAAAGTGGATAAAGAACTTGCGAAGGGTGAGTCTGCAGTGGATAATATTAAAAGGAGGTTATCAGGAGGAAGAAAGATAAGTAGTGAAGTTCCCTGTGTATGAGTCTTGGGACTGTCTCAGTGAGTGTTTCCTTTCTTGGCCTTGGTTGCACCCTGCCTGGAATACACATACAGCGGGAGGATGACCATGTCAGTAGGAGCAGGGCAACCAAGAAAGGAAGAGCAGAGAGCAGCAAGGAACGGGAGAGCACTTACCTTGCCAAAAGCCGACGTCAGGCAAGCCTTCCAGCCAGCAAATGGACGGCACCTCCTCGGCTGAGAGCTCAGATAAGACCAGGCAGAAACAGTTCAAGTATTTCTGTACTGATGCCAGGAACATGAGCAAAAATGGAAGAATTAGAAGTCCTCATCCATGAGGAATGAGTAATCCTGGGAACTGTGGATATGGGAGAACTTATCTTCTAGGGCATAGATGGGAGAACAAGTGCTACAGATACCCTTGATCACAGTCAGATTGCCCTACCAGCCAGAAAGAGGGGAGATGAGTTTAGAGTTTGTTTTGCTAACAAGCGAAAAAAGAGAATTTGGTCCTGACGATAACTTCAGATTGAACTGCTGTGATTTGGTTTGGTGTCTCTTAAATGGGCTGGAGTGGACACAAATTGGTCTCTCCCGAAGGTTTGGATGGTGGCATGCAGCCTTTGAGAAATGAAGCAAATCGGATAAAGAGGCTGCCTGGCCAGGGGAGCACAGAGGGACAAATAGCCAATTCTGCCTGGAGCCTAGATCCCTGAAGGAGGACAGGGCTGGAGGGAAGGGTCCAGGTCCCCAGGATGGACGTGCCCTAGGCCAGGCACAGCCAGAGAGCTGTTGGGGAACAGCAAGAGCGGGAGGGGAGGGACGCCAAGGCCAGGAAAGGTGGGACACAAGTAGGAAGGGTCAATATAAGGCCTTTTTAAGGAAAACCTAGAGGGAGGAAATCTATGGTTTACATGTGCAAGAGAGAAACTCAGGCAGGGGGCTGCCTGTGTGGCACCAGGAATATTTTCTTCTGCTGCACACTGAGGTTGCCGAGACTGGGAGCCACTACGGGCATGCTGGATCCTGGTGCCCTGATGGCACTTGGCTGGTGGAGGTTACTTGTGGATCCAAGGTTAAAGTGGGACAGTCATCTGGGCTGTGCTTTCTGGTGGCTGTGAGTGTAGCATCCATGCTGATGCTGGGGTATTGCTGCTCCAGGGCAGACTCTAGTCTCCAGACTTCCCGTAGATATTGGAGGTGAGCTTGAGAAGATGTGGGCAGGGAAGAAAGAATTATCCTGGCCCTAATCTCTATTCTCTGGTTGCTTGCCAGGGTTGTGAACCTGACTCAGTGGCCCATCCCTGTTCCTTTGGGCAATGTAACAAGGTCAATCCCTCTGCACCATGGGGACCGCACCGCTCTGTTGTGTTGATGGCTGCAGCAGCCCTTGCTGGCACGTTTACTGGCACATTTCCTGGCAGCAATGCCCCAGTCCCTCTGCCCTGAGCCGGGCCAGCTCGGCAGCACCTGTGTCAGCCCCCAGAAGGTCTGGAGAGCAAAGCATTGCACAGGCTGCTTGTTCAAAGCCATTAGTGCTTGGCACCCTACTTCTAGGCAAATGAGCCAGTTAACCTGATCAACCGAACGTGTGGGCACGAACAGAGGCAGCCAGCAGAGTGTTACCTTCCTTGTCCTACACATGAGGCTCCTGCTCATGCAGCCCTCTCGTGTGACAGCGTCGCAGGGCTGACTCAGACGGCATGTGTCACCGCACCAGCCCCCGGCTCCCCGTCTGTGCAGCGATGCTCTTGCCCAGGTCCGTGCCTTGCTCCGGGAGCCACTCTGCCTTCCCCTTCCAGCACGATTTGGGGTTACTCCAGTCCCCTCTCCGGACCCCCTGGTGGAAGGTTGGGCTCGTGCTGTGCCCATGGATGCATTTCATCATTCGCTTCCTCCTCCCCACCTCCTCATCCCACAGCTGCTGGGCAGCACCTCTGCATCTAGGTCAGGTGGAAGATTTGGCTTCACCTTCTGGCTTCCACCACACCTTAGGTGTGTGGGCAATTACCCAGTAACTCTGCACACACCCTGTTAGCTCTAATTACCCGGCAGAGGCAGCGCTAGGAACAGAGCGGCAAACTGTGTCATCGTCCAGCTGCCCTTTGCCGCGGGAGGCTGACATGGGCAATGCCGTGGGCATTGCTGACTCGGCCTCCCGCACCTGGCCTCCACCTCTGGCTGGGGACTGCAGCACCATCCCTCAGCCCCGCGGCGTCACCACACAGACAGCAGCAGGTTTGATGGACCCAACATGGAGGAGTTCATCAGTAACAAAAGGTCCACGGCACCAAATGTTCCCTTTAGCAATGGCAGGGTGGCCCCAGGGCCTCTGTGTTTGTCTCTTCTTGGTAAATGTAGATGCTCAGGCAGGTCGCTGGCTCCCTGTTCAGAGCTGGTCCAGTCCTGCATCCCCAGGGCTGCATCCCCAGGGCTCCATCTCCAGTCAGGGCCAGGCATCTGACAACATTGTGCACATCCCTGCATAAGGCAAAGCTGCATGGCAAACAACTCTGCCCCCCCAAAAAACTGCACAAGTCTTCTTTTCAACCCAATCTCCTCTGCAGTCATTCCCAGAACATCAAGAACCTCGAGGTTTGCTCAGCTCACTTCACCCCAGCATCTCCGTAGGCTTCCTGGGGCTTGGGATTGAGCTGGCTCACCCCAGAGAGTGGGTCTTGTCTTCATGCCAGACCCTCATGTCACTGTTCAGTGCCTGGGCTCTTGTGGATATGGGGAAGGGTTTGGAGTGAAGATTATAGTCTGAGAGAATTCCAGCCAAAACAGTGTAGGATTTTGTGGCTGATGGTTGGTAAGTGAGCCCCAAATGCCATTTTGATTGGACTGAAGCTGGGTGTGGGGGTTGCATTCAGTGTACAACTGCAGGAAAACAGGACAACTAAAACATTGTCTTTGTGCATTTTCTAAATAAAACCTTTTTATTGTAACACTCCCCCCCCCAAAAAAAAAAGAAAAAGAAAAAAAAGGAAGGAATAAAAGGAAAAAGAAACAGAGAAAAGGAAAGGCTTGTAAAACATTTCATTTCCCGTAGAACAAATGCTTTGGCATGACCCAAATTCACTGTTCTGATTTCCATTTCTTGCAAGTTAAAACGCTTCTTTTTCAATTTGCCTCAGCCTGTATCTCCCCCCTTCAGGTTCTCTGCTGGCAACTGGACCGAGAAATTCCCCCATATCCATCCCCCAATAACATCCCTGTTGCTTCACCCTGGCAGCTCTCGGTGCCCGATTTCCCCTGCAGCCGCCCCGAGCTGGGTGCGGCCGGGTCTGCCCCACTGTGAGCCCAGAAAATCCTTCCCTGGGGGACACAGGAAAGCTGATGGGGAATCTCTGTACCCGGAGACGGGAAATGAAGGAAATTGGTTTCCAGCATTGCATACACTGAGCCCATCAGAGTGGGGTGGCTTTCCTTTGTGGGAGCAGGGTGCGCTGGCAGGGGGCAGTGGGTGATGGGGCAGGGGTCCAGCGGGCTCCATTTCTTGTGATTTGAGCATGACCAAGCCCAGATCCCTGGGTGGGAGCATTTCTATAAATGTGAATAAATAAAGGAAGTAAATGACAGTCATTTTGGACGTTTTCCTGTATGTAAATGCGTTTCCTTGGTAATCACATCTCTAGTATTTCTGTTTATTTTTATACATCTGTTTTCGATTAGCCCACAGAGCTCTGTGCTGAAGCACAGCAATATCCTTAGATGTCCCTCACCTTGGCATGGGAGAGAGGCCATGCAGTCTCACATATGCAAGTGTGCTAAGGCACAGACACCCCCCCCCCCCGCCACGCGTGCCCACTTGCACACATATGTGTGCGCACACTCATGTGGGGGGGTCCCTGCCACTGCTGCCCATCCCACATGCCGATCCCGATGCCACGGGCAGTGGGGTCATTGGAACTGGGTTTTTGTGTCCCTGCCCTGTAGTTTGTGGCATGCTGCTGCTCTCAATGACACATTTTTAATTGTGCCTGTTAAGTAGCCTGGAGGCTTTTTAAACCCTGGGATTTGAAACACTACATCAGTATCTGAAGACGACTGCTAGTCCATGAGTGCCAGCACAGAACACTGGGGAGCGTGTCCCCTGCTGCTCCTCTGGTCTGCTCCAGGCTGAGTGGGCTGAGGGCAGGACATGGTGCCCTGGCTTTCAGCCCAGCTGTGTCGGGCTTTTTAAGCACCCAGCCCATAGCTCAGCGCCGGGGTCTCCCTGCCCCACAGCACACCACACTGCCCTACTTCCGATGCTCTGCTTGTCTCGGCCCCTCCGCACTGCCCTGATGAGCTGCAAAGTGAGGGTGAGAAGTGGTACAGAGCAGGATGGAGGACTGATGGCCCCATCTTCTCATTCCCAGCATACTTTTGACCTGTGCGAATGGCGCTGTGTTGATGGTCCCTGGTACCTGGACGCCATCTTGCCTGGACCACCTTACCTGGACCAACACATGGCTTTGTGGAGAGCCTGGCAGTTTGGATGTTTAGGGCTGCTTCCCATAGCCCTGGCCTGCTCCTGGAGCACAAAGACCAGCATGTTCCTTCTAAGAAACCAACTGTGACACCTGGGACAGCCAGTGGGACCAACATGTCCATGCACTGCAATGGTCACAGCAGGGTCCAAAGGGCTGGTGTGTCCTTCCTGTGACAGCACCCCACAACACAAGCCCCAGAGCCTCCAGCAACTGTCCATCTCAGGTCCCCACCCAACTGACCATGAACTCTTCATGGTCCCCATGACCTCCCATCACTCTCACCCCTGTGTCATTGCTGGGAGCCATGGATGGACTGAGCTTTGCCTCATGGTCTCACTTTGTGACTGTGTCTGTAGGTGCTTAGCTCTCAGCCCATGAAGACAGACTGTGAGTGAGCATGGGAGGCACAACCTGGGCTCCCTAAACTTATCATCACTGTGCAATGGGTGAACTTCTGTCTAGGAAGACATGAATGGCCAGGACTAGCAGTGCCGAGCATCATTAAGCCATAATACAGACTCTGTAAGACCACGTAACCAGGTGTTGTCTAATGGGCTCTTTATCCACTGCCTGACTCTTGGAGGACAGTTGTTCCACTATTACTGGTGCTTTTCTTTTGCTCCGCTTGTTCTTACAGCCCTCCTGACTCCAGGAGCCGAGGTTTCCCATCCCCTTCCATCCCAAGCATAAACCAAAATGAGGTGTGTCCCCATGGAGAGCCCCCAGGGGTAGGAAACCAGTGTCTCCCTCCCAGATGGTCTTTTACCACCCAGTTGGGCATGATATGACTGCCCTGGAACAGTCCACACTGGGACATGGGCACTGCCATGAAGCACCACAGGGACAGAGTCTCGTGGCGGGTCAGTGCTCAGCTGGCCACGCTGCCCTGCGAAGGGCCCACCAGCGCCGGGTGTGCAGGGCTGCAGATGCCTTCAGCACACCCCGTACAGCAAAGCGGGTGCTGGCTGGCACCCCACAAGCCAGTGCTGGGTGAAGGACAGGGCTGCTCCTCGCTGATGTCCTGAGCAATGAATGTGGTCCCTACTCACTTGTCTTCCCAGCCCACTCCCCCTCTTCTCGGGGCTTCCCAGTCGGTGAGGCCAGGGGCATGAAGAAAACTCTGCCAGGTGGGCAGGGACCACGTTGGGTCAGTCCCCAGAGCCCAAGTCCATCTCTCTTTGAGACACCCCAGTTGTTGCTCAGGTATTTGCGATGCTTCAAGACAAATTGAGTGCTGAAATGCATCTTAGATGCTGGCTGGCATCTCACAGAAGGACTGGAGAATAAACCTCTCTGATTTTGTTAAGGATTTTGTTACGGATTCTCCCCTAATTTAATCTAAAAATGAACATCCTTAATATCGGCAGTAGCTCACATGCATCACGTCGTTCCACGCACTCCATCTCCTGACAGTCACAGCATCGCAGGAAGAAAGTCGACATTTGCTTTGTGCCATACACATCCCCCTCCCACATCGTAACCTCGCACAAGATCCATATCCAGCCAAATAAGGTACCACCTCTGAGTGATAAATAAACTGGGAAGACCTCGCCAAGTTAAGCGGCTGTCTTCCTACCACGCAGCACCTGATAAAAGTTACTGCTGTGAGCATAATCTCAACCAGCACATGGCATTAACCCAAAGAAAAGCAGCATTTTCTCATTCACCTAAAATTATCCACCCACTGAAATAGGTACTATATTCTAGTGATAAACAGGAGCCGGCTGCTAGTTTAAGCACATGTTCTCCTACAATGCAGCACAAAAAAAGCCTGCTGCTCAGTATCATCTGTATGGCTGTAATGTCTTCTGCATCTCCATGTAGCTAGTCAGCTGGAAATAGCTGGTGCTCGGTGTTCATTTCGGATGCAAGCTCTTTGATAATGCCCGTGCACACGCCGATAGACATATTCACACTGTTTCCAGTTGCTGCTTTGCTTTTTCATTACCCCTCAAGCCCGGTGTTTATTATTTGTGCATTTGACTGTATCCCAGCTAGAGACCCCGACCCTGTTGTGTCAGGCGCTGTACAAGCCCTCGAAGCGAATGGCAGTTCTTGCCTCTGAGAGCTGGCAGTCTCATAACCATTTTTGGATAGAAAAATATAACACTGCAAGAAAAAAAATAAAACCTTGGATTGCATGTAAAGAAATAAAGCAAAATGCTATTCCCCCACTCCTGCTGTCTGTGCTTGAGCCTTCCAAGAAGTTCCTGTCCTCATCTGTTAGGGTATCATTTTACAGATCGATCACAAACACGGAACTTGCCAGTTTAAACATATAGGTCTCATTTTTGCTCCCTGGTGCACACACGCACTTACCTTTCTGTTGCAGAGGTGGGTGGCGGAGCAGCTTTAGTCCCTGTCCTCTGACAGTCCGTGGACGGAGGTGCAGTGACACGTTGGAGTGCTGGCAGCGTTGTCCCCAGGTCCTCTCCACGTGCCCCCCAGCAGCCCCACAGTGCTCTCCTCTCACCTGAACCGCTTGTGTTCCCACTCGGCTCCTGCTCATGTCCACCCTGTTCATATTCATGGGGCTTCTGATCTCCTGCTCCCTGTCTGCCGGGGGGGTATTTACCGGAGCCCAAAGGGTGCTGCCGTTCACCCCCACCACTCGGGGACGCAGGGGACTCAGCAAAGCCCCAGTCCCGTTACAGCCTTACACACAGAGAAAACAAACAAACAATTACAGTAAATAAATCCTATTAAATGACGCATTACCAATGAAATGGCATTGAATACACACCCCAGCCAGCCGGGCTGATGCTGATCACTCAGCTTTTTGCAGCACACGGGTGCTCCCCCCAGCCCCGGGGATGCTCTGGCCAGTAGCCGGGGGCTGCAGCGTGCCCACAGCTCTGCTCAGCCTCTCCCGACAGACCCTTGCTGCTGCTCCACTGCACGGCTTTGCCTCACGAGGCAGCAACTCAGCGTCTGCTCATGCATGGGAGGCAGGAGCACACAGGACCCTGCACCAACATATTCATCAACGACCTGGATGAGGGGACTTAGTGGACCTTCAGCATGCTTGCAGGTGACACAAAACTGGGAGGGGTGGCTGACACAGCAGAAGGCTGTGCTGCCATTCAGCGAGACCTGGACAGGCTGGAGAGTTGGGTGGAGAGGAACCTAATGAAATTCAACAAGGGCAAGCGGAGGGTGCTGCACCTGGGGAGGAATAACCCCCTGCACCAGGACAGGTTGGGGGCTGACCTGCTGGAGAGCAGCTCTGCAGAGAAGGACGTGGGTGCCCTGGTGGACAACAGGATGACCATGAGCCAGCAATGTGCCCTTGTGGCCAAGAAGGCCAANAGAGCGTGGCGAGCAAGTTGAGGGAGGTCATCCTCCCCCTCTGCTCTGCCTTGGTGAGGCCACATCTGGAGCACTGTGTCCAGTGCTGGGCTCCCCAGTTCAAGAAAGACAAGGAATTACTGGGGCGAGTCCAGTGCAGGGCTACAGAGATGACCAGAGGCCTGGATCATCTCTCTGCTGAGGAAAGGCTGAGAGCCCCGGGGCTGTTCAGCCTGGAGAAGAGCAGACTGAGAGGGGATCTCATCGATGCTCAGCAATAGCTAAAGGGCGGGTGGCAAGAGGATGGGGCCAGGCTCTTCTCAGTGGTGGCAAGAGGATGGGGCCAGGCTCTTCTCAGTGGTGCCCAGCGACAGGACAAGGGGCAACGGGCACAAACTGGAACATGGGACATTCCATCTGAACCTGAGGGAAAACTTCTTTCCTGTGAGGGTGGCAGAGCCCTGGCACAGGCTGCCCAGAGAGGTGGTGGAGTCTCCGTCTCTGGAGACATCCCAAACCCACCTGGACGCGTTCCTGTGCATCCTGCTGTGGGTGACCCTGCTCTGGCAGGGGGTTGGACTAGGTGATCTCCAGAGATCCCTTCCAACCCTGGCCAGTCTGTTGTTCTGTGGCCCTGAGACAGTCAGCCAATACCCCAGCACCCCGCAGTGCCCCCTGCCACCCCGGGGGTGACCCCAGCTCCGTGGCAGGGTGGCCTGGCCATGGTGGTGGGCTCGGGGTGCAGAGAGCAGCAGGAGCACAGCCATCATGCAGCAAAACACACCTAATTGTGTGATTCCTGCGGCATGATATATGGCCCGTGGATGTATTAGCCATCATGGACTGCAAGGCGTCGTTCTCAGATAAGGGGCCTTATGCTAGCGACTGATTTATGCCTCCTTCACTTTCTTGCCTTTTTTTTTCCAGGAGCTTTAAAAGGATGGAGCAGCCAAGCCTAAATGTCGAACCATCTAAACTCCCCTCCAGTGTGTCAGGCGGCACCTGGAGGGAGAGCTGAGCAGGGCATGGGCCAAACAGCATTTACTGCAAAATAACCCCATGCCCAGCGATGCTGGCCTCAGGAAGTGCAGGAGGTCCTGACATCCCTGTGCCACCCAGCGTGGCCTCAGGGCATGGCAAGACAGGAGGTCTCTGCTGGAGGATACCCTGGCCCTAGGCTCATCCAGGGCTGGGCCACACGAACTGTCTGAATGTCCTGCTGAAAACCCAGCAAACTCATTTTTCCACATTATTTTGAGTTTCATGTGCCCGGCATAATCATACTGTGTCACATTCATGTAACAACAGTCATAGTGTTGAAAAATGGGTTATTTCAGTGCACTTGTGCTTAAAAAAGGAAAAAAAAAATATCACAGGTCTAATGACAAGCCAGGTGAGCTGTGGTGGTGGCAGAGGCGTTAGGTCCTGCTCATTTTAGAGGGGACATGGGGTTGTTCCCATTTCTCTGCTGTGACTGTAAAATCAGTGTAGGATCCATGGCAGGATCCGTGCTGTCTGTGTGTGCCGGGTGATGGATCCCAGCCCCTTCTCCTCACCCTTGCATGAGCTCCGCAGGCTGCAGGGAGGATGCTTCTGGAGAGCAAGGACAGCGATGTTTAGAGGAGGGTGCCTGTCCCTTTTTTCCTCCATCTTGCTGTTCAGCGCCAAAAGAAAGTCATACTTTCTCTGATCTTCTCGTGAATCACTTCATAGCAAAGGACTGAGCCAGCTCCCACAGGTCTAAGTGTGAGGATTTTGCTGAGAACTGGGTGCTCAAAGAGCCAGTTGGTGGCTGGGGGTTGTTTTTGGGATGCATTTCACTGGGATGTTCAAAGCGGAGCAACACAAACTCCCGTTACCCCTATTTCCCTTGCTGGACAAAAATCCGGCTGGATATTATGCATATTCCTGGCATTCTGCAGAGGGAAATGGCAGGGTTAAGGAGAGATCACAAGCACGGTGATCACATCCTTGCAGCACAACGGCTCCAAGAACGCGATCACCGCTCCACGCCATGAAGCCCACGTCAGCGCGACAGCCTTCCCCAGGGCGGCCGGGGAGGGAGGCAGCGTCCGCTGTGCTTCCATGCCTGCCTGCTGCCCGGCGCCGGGCATGGCACCATGCTCCGCACAACGCCCGCTGCATCCTCAGCGCGGCCAGCACCGCCGGCAGCTCGCGGGGACCCGCCAACACCATCCCAGCAGGTTTCGCTGGAGAGCGGGAGGAATCCAGCCCCGTGACAGGCAGTACTCCAGGTTCCCAGCCTGCTACAGCAGCCAAGCACTTGGATAGCTGGCACTAGACTCTCTCCTTGAATTACTCATCTTTTCCATTACGAGG
Source organism: Dromas ardeola (assembly GCA_013398915.1). Lineage (NCBI taxonomy): Eukaryota > Metazoa > Chordata > Aves > Charadriiformes > Dromadidae > Dromas > Dromas ardeola. Next base: position 53,369 of record VYZM01024476.1, read on the forward strand.
CCTCCCATACTCCAGCAATCCATCTGTTTGGTGGTGCAATTTCAGGATCATGCCTTTTGTCAGTGATGTTAATTTTGGCAGTCAGCAGCAGACGCAGTGCTGAAGCTCCCCGCTGAAGCCTCACTGCCTTTTCCTGGGCATCTGGCAATGTGCTCGGAGGTGCCAGTGGAGATGGCAACCTCCTCCCCTGCTTGTCCGCGGTTTTGTGCCCAGTGGTGACTTCTGAGACTGCCCAAGGGCTTGGCAGTGTAAGTGCTTGTCGGTGGTAGCACAGGCATGAAAAAGGCGAGCATGGGGAGGTTTGATGCCCTGCACCCGGTGTCAAACACTCTGCTCACATTTTGCCCTCTTGCTGAAGCTCTCTGATGACCTGCCAGATTTTTGCCCATCTCCCCAGGATTTACCAGCTTTGTGTCCACCTTGGTCATGGCTGATGCTGGGGAGCTCATGGACCAGACTGAAGACACTGGGCTACCAGGTGACTGGAGATGCACTGCCACCGCAGCTGCTCAGCACCTCAGGGGAACCTTACATGACCTGGTCCCACAGATGTGTGGTTGCACCTGAACCATCTTCAGCAGCTGGATGAACACCACATCAGTTTCTTCCTGGTTCACCTCAGTGATGTGGCTCATCCTCTCTGGGGTCCTCCCTTCTTTTGGTCCCCTCTGCTCTTAGATGGCTAGACTACATTTCCCCTAATGCAGCCTGTCCCAGAGACCAACAGGCAGACCATGCCCAGGCTGATGGGACTCCATCCAAGTACCCATCTGGGGTACCCAGGGCTGATGTGCAGGATTTGTCAGGACCGCTTTACTGCAGTAAGGTCTGGGGGAACAGGATGGAGGGAGGATGAGAAGCCAGGCTTTGCTGACCTCCTGAGCAGGGCTCACTGGAGAACATGGCACACCCCTGCCACCTTGCCTCAAGGAGGATGGCTCAGCAGGGACCATGAGGACAACCTGTCTGTGCAAGAGGATGTACCGCATGCTCAGCTTTGGGGTAGGAGTTAGTACCTGGAATTGGGCATGTGAGTGGGGATGTCTGCTCCGTTCCCACCACCTTGCTGTCCCTCACTGCAGTTTATCCCTGGCAAGGCTCTCAGCTTTAAAGCTGAACTCTTGGTAAAGACCTTTGGTATAGGCTTGCACTCAAAATTGTGCTCCTGTGAGGCTGGTCCAAGTCCCAAAACTGAGCTCAGCCGGAAAACCAGTCCCAGAGCATCTTTGTCCGGAGCTGAGCCACAGGCCTCAGTGATGTCCCCAAGATGCTGCTCTGTAGCCATCGGTGTTAGTGATGGATGAGGTATGAGAGAGTCTATTTTGCATGGGGCGTGCGCCCCCCATCTCCCTGCCCAGGTGACTCCCTAGGGCGGATCTTTGTGTGCTTTTGTGCAGTCATGCAGTAAACACTTGTCCTGGGCATTGCAAAAAGCTGACAAGTGGGGAAAATCCATTTCTGTGCCACCTGAAACCACCCTGGCAGAGCATGATGGAGAACCCAGCTGTCCTGCCCCAGTGGTGCCCCACAGAGGGGTCAGATGGAGCTCTTTACAGCTCCCCACCAGCCTCCTGCCATGGGCAGCCCTGCTCTGCTCCCACATGTGGAGCCTCCCACGGCCGGGCGCTCCCATGCTGCCTGCGCGGGCTGATGCCAGCCCGATAACCGGGCTCCTGGCAGCCCGCCTTCCCCACCGGCCCAAACAAGCACCGAGTGGGCGGGAGGAGCCGGTGCAGAGATGTGACGGTGCCGCACAGAGCCCGGGCTGCGCTCCGTGCTTGTCTGCGTTGCGGGACTCATGCCTCTGTCTTGGATCAGAGACGATGCTGTTGCAGCGTGACTGCCCGGATCTTGCTTGTCCTGTGCCTAATGCACTAGTTGTGCTGCTTTGATTTCTCACCTGGTTATGGCATTCCTCTGGGGCCTGTCATCAGGCCAGCTGTTCTTGGTTGGTTCCTCTCTCCTGCTCATTGCACAACTGTTGAAAGATCCCAGCAGCAGCCTAGGCATGGGGGGCAGCAGGGGAAATGGTGGCTGCAGGACCTCCATGCAGGACCTTCTCACCATTTCTGCTAGCCCTTTGTTGCCCCCCCAAGCCCCTCTCCCCCTTGCCAGGGGGCTTGTGTCTCCCCAGGACTATTCCCTGCCACAGCCAGGGGCATTTTTATCACCATGGGTGCCCATATGCTCTTCCTTGAGGCTGCTTCCAAAACCTGAGGAAGAAATATAGAATCATAAAATCCTAGAATTGTCTAGGCTGGAAGGGACCTTTCAGATCATCACGTCCAACCATCAAGCCATATCACTGAGCAGGAGGGAGGGAGAGGGCCAGCAGAGCTCAGGCCAGCAATGCATCCCTGTGCACAGCCTAATGCAAGGGCAGGGAAATTATTGGGATGGGCCAGGCTTTGATCCACAGCTCTTGTAACACCAACCCTTTCCAGACTGTTACTGGGGAAGGTGTAAGAAGCCCACAGTGGATGGAGAAGGGGAATGATTTACCCTCATTTGTGTCTTTGGTAAATAGAAATGAGCCTAAGCTGATCACAGGCATAACATCCCAACTGTTTATGGCTGTTAGCTACCATCAGGCTGCATATTCCTGCTGTTTGTCTCAATCTCCTGCCCTTGTTACAGCCTTGTCCAGGGTCTAAGCCAGGGGTTTGCAGTAGTTAATAATGTGCATGTGAGGATGTTCGTCTGCGTTGTGCTGTGCCCTGGGGGAGCAGTGAGATGGGGGACAGGTCTCATGGGTGTAGGATACCCCAGGAAGACCCTCAACATCACCAGCTCACAGCGCCCCAGTTTATATGCCATGGAGGTGGAGTATCACACAGATCATTTGGGCTCCAGCAGGGTTTGCCCCAGACGTGCAGCATGGCCGGAGCCTTGGCGAGCAGCAGCAGGGAGCCAACAGCAACAGAGAGACCTGTGCCTCAGACCTCTGGTCCTGCCTTTTCACGCTCTGGCTCTGAAGCCTGTGATACTCATGGCAAAGGCTGGGCTGGCACTGCCAGGGTGGCTGTAAACCGTACCAGCACCTTATTGTCCCTATGGCATGGGTTTATCACCTTCCCACTGGTGCTTCTGCAGCAGGGCCTGGCACTTGGCTGTGTGACTCTTCCAGATGGAACCTCGAGCTTCAGCAACAGCATCAAACACTTGCTGGTGGATGCTAAAGCCATGGGTGCAGTCCAGGACACTGGAGAGCCCTTGCAGGCATTGCAGCAGGGCATTTCCCTCCTCTGTGCATTCATTACCTGATGTCTCCATCATGGTCCCACCGTGGGTCTGCTCGTCCCCTCCTGTAGCTGCCAACACCTCTGTTCATGGCTAGTGTCATCTCCCATCAAGGTTCTCTTGCATCCCAGATGCTTGACCCTTATCTCCTCCCACAGCCCGCAGCCTGGCTGGCTTCCCCTGCTCGCTGCACATCAGGACATGAGTGCATGTCTGTATCCAGGTGGGGGGAGAGGCTCTTTGCAGCCCAGACCCCCACGGTGGCTCTGTGCAATCCCAGAGGGGCTGGGGTGGGAGTGCAGGACCTGTGGTGGGGATGGGAGAGTCAGAGAACTAGGCATGCAGTGAGGGTAATGCGTGTGTGTGTCCGCGTGTGCGTACAGCGTGGGACACGTGTTGGAGGTCTATTCGTTGGGCTGGGGGTGTATCCATGTACAGCAGAAAGTCTGAAGGTGCCCGTTTGTGTCTGGGAGCTGCATGTATATGAGAAGAAGTCTGCCTCAGGGTGTGTGTGTGTGTGTGTGTGTGTGTAAGAATATGCCTACGGAGCTCGTGTCCTTGCGCGCAGTGTGCCTGTGTCCTACCCACTACGTGTCCAGGGTGCATCCGTCAGCCCGGCGGGCTGGCTCTGCTGCATGCACATTGTGGGTACCAGTCTGTGTGTCTGCGTGTGTGTAAGGTACTGGATAAAAGGGGAAATGGCTGGAAAAGCTATCCCCACTCCCATTTTAATCAGAGAAATGAAGCAGCTGTTGGAGTGAATAGACCCTGCACTAAAGCAGACGTCTTAATATCTTTTGCAGAGGAGGTGCATTGTGATTCATTCTGTGCATCTCTATTACTCAGCTTTTGATAGGGGCTTACTTGTCTCAAGTGCTTTTCATTATTGCCCTAATGCTATCTATTAACATACTGGATGGAGGCTCTTTTCTCATCTGGAGCATGCATCACTGTGCTTTTAAAGATTATGGGGCTTGCGAATACATAACACTTTACTGCCTCCCTGACATAATTCACTGGAAAAAGAAATACATGTAAATAGATAGGTAAATAGATAACCTAGTTGGAGGGCTACGGGAGACAGAGAGGCAGACAGACAGACCGACCCCGGCACAGAGCGCAGCACACAGTTAGTTCATTTGCAATAGATGAGAAAAGAGCTGCTCTCAGTGTTTCTTTGAAAATTCTTGGCCACCGTTTGGTCTCCCTTGGAAAATCCTTGTTTCCTAGTTCCCAGCCTCAGACCTTCAGGCTGCAGGGTGGGTCAGAGACGGAGGGCTGTCCACGAGGAAAGGGTTCCGCACCCAGGAAGGGGGACACCATGGGGAGATGGGGAGGGGGAGAGGACTGGGATGGAGGTGGGTAACAGCACATTGTGGAACTGTGCCCTGCAGATGCAGACCCCAGCAAAGCCCACAGGATGCGTAGGTGACCAGTGACTTTACCATGGACCAGAGCCCTGGCCACGCTCTGCTCTGGAGGAGACCTCAGCAGCCCCAGCAACACCATGTCATCCTAGCCGGCTCAATTGAATACTTTAAAGACTGGCGAGGCATTTAAACACTCTGATGTGACTTATGTAGGCAGTCTTTGTCAGGGGAAGATTACAGGTGTGGTTTTCTGGGTCAGTGTTATTACACAGTTGTCAATCATTGCTCCATTGCATGGTGTGCGATGGCTGGATTTCCTGACGAGCACGATGCCAAGAGAGGACCAGGAGAGACCCAGGGCTGAGATCAGGCAGTGGGATTTTTCCATCCTCTTCTTCAGTTCAGCAGATGACTCTGCCTCAAAACTAAAACCTTTTTTGCAAGAAAGGAATAAATTGGAATTATAATTTAACAACAGCTCAAATGCTTCTTTCCTCAGCTCAGGATGACTTTTTGTTTCAAATTTTGTAGAACTGTGGTAAGAAATGCAGTGGCACGAAAGCAAAATTAAACAGACTGAGACTAGCAGAACTGAATGGTTCAGCTGACAGCGTGTATTTTCCTTCTTTCTTAATTTCTAATATTTTGGAAACCCATTTCCCTGCCCTGTGCCTCCAGCCTCCAGAGAGCACAGACCCCACACCCTCCGGACTGCTCTCCAAATCTGTGTGACTGACTGGCAGGTGATTGACTCTCCCCAGCAAAGCAGTCGGGGCAGGGTGCGTTCTCCCCCAGTACAGGTATGTTGGCATATTTAGGGCAGGATACCTTGGGGCACAGTTTTCATGTCATATGGACATGGCAGTGCTGGAGACAGCCCAGCACTCTCCCCATCTCACCAGCTGGCTTGCCCATCAAGGCTACTGGTTTAAACGCCAGCTCAGCTGCTGGGGTCCTGAGCAGCAAGAGACTAAATGCAGGTCTTCAGCTGGCCAGAGGGACCCGCAGCCCCAGGAGCCTCGGATGCGGCGTCTGTGGTGGCCCCACAGAGCCAGAGGGATGAGCAGGAGCCTGCTGTGGTGCTGCTAGATGCCAGGAGGACATCCTATGCTGTATCTCCAGACCAGGGCTGCACACGTGCTTGGCAAATGTTTATCCCTGTGTCAGAGCTCGGGCTGTCTCCTGCCACCACACCAAACCAAGGGGAGCTTTCATGCAGAAGAGGCATCCAGTACCCCAAGTTTATCATCCTCTGGTCTAAACAAAATGGGGAGGACGTCAGCCTCTGCTGCTGTGCAGGAGCTCCTGTTGGTAGGGTGCAGAGATGGGTGGGGTTAGTCCTGGCACAAGGCATGAGATGGGGAAGAAGGGGGGTATCCTGAGATTCCCCTAGGTCCCACTTTTGGTGGGCAGGTGCCCATTCCCCATGCTGGTTCAGGCAGGGGGTTAGAGAGAGCCATCCTGTGCCACCACCACCCCTGCTCTGAAGCATCGTGACTTTTCCCTCCTCCAGCCCCACGCAATGCCTGGCCTCGGGGCTTCCAGCATCCTCTCGGGAGCAGCACCCAAAGATGTGTTTCTCTGGGTACTCCCGATCTGTGAACACGGATTCGATCTATTCAATAAATAATCTACAGGATATATTACAACCTTTTATAAACCAGGACTGATGCTGACTCCTAGCTATGGTTAATCATATAAACTTGCCTAATTTTATTCTATCAGCCATCTTGTTGCTACATGCCAGATGCTTGCCTTAAATGAATAGTGTTGGAACAGCCAAGCATCAAGTTAACAGAATACCAGCAAACATTCCCGACAGCATGAGCAGTCTATAAAACCTGGCACTAAACTGTATTAGAGGGAGAGATAAACTCTCAGAGAGGAGCTGGGAAGATGGTAGGCTTGTTTTTTTCCCAAATGGCTTCGTGTAGCATGCGGTGCAGGTGTTGTAGGAGAAATCCATCCAGCTATGGAAGTATCTCTCTAAGGCTGGCTATGCTATGAATCTTCTAATGGGATTAAGGTTTAATGTCCTAAATAGAATATGAAATAGTGCTTCCTCTCGCAGATCTGCCAGCTGTCTTGCAAACAGGGCAGAGAAACTTCCACTTTTTGCAGATCGAATCAGTCACTCTCTGAATTGATGGCAAGAGCCTCATCAACAAGATATAATGTTTTAATGATGTTGTGACACGACCTGACACGCAGTGTCATTTGATGGATTCTCTCATGTCACGGTGTATTTCTGACACAGAAAAATGTAACCTCTCTCCCCCCTTCCAAAAAAATAGAAAGGAGAGGAAAAAAATGTTCATTTCTCCAGTGCCTAAAATGCTTGTATCTTTTGTGGCTCGCGGTGCTCAGTGGTGCCCTGCTTCAGCTCTGCAATTGCCTTGTGCTAGAGAAGATGAATTTCCACCGTGCTTTTCTGTATCTGCTTTTCACCTCTGCATGGCACATTATCACTTGCTAATAACATGGAACAAATAGCACGGTATTAATAACCCGCAGAAATCATTTCACCCCTATTTTCAGCTGTGAATCCTCTTCAAGTCACTTCGGACGTTTTGAATTGTTTTTTCTCTGCCATGATTCCCCATCAGCCTCCTTGAATGTTTCCAGGTCTATCCAGGTCTGTAGTTGCTTCTCCCTAGTTTGGTGCAAGGGCTCAATCCGAGAAGCTCATGTGAGCTCTGCTGGGCTGGCTGCAGATGCTTATGGCACAGGTCGTGTTTGCCTGGAAGATGCAGCTCTCCTTATCCCACCAGTTGTGGTCTTCTGGGGTAACTGCTTCTGTGTGCCCCAAAAGGAAGCAGAAAACCCACTCAGCACCCAGATGAATAAAGAAAGTGGGGATCTTGTCTCTGAAAGGGTGCTCAGAGTTGACCCAGATTCATGCACACCCTTGGTGTTAGGGCTGGATGCACTGATGCTGCTCCCTGGCAGCAGGTAGAGATGCTGATGTCTCCTGTGGGTGAGGGACACCAGGGGATGCTGAAGTCTCTGCTGGGAGGAGCTCTGTGTACCTGTCAAGCATTGAGGAGCTGTGCAGGGATCAGAGGAAAGGCTCAATGCATAGGAAGAAGGGACCCCTGGCCCCTTTTTGGTGACCCCAGCCTTGCAGAAGTTTTCCACGGGCTGCTTGGTGCCTGGGCACCTCTGAGGTTGGGCAGAATTGGGCCCTGGCATCTTGGGCACCTCGTGCCTCCCTTGCCCGGTGGAGAGGCATGCTCCTGCTGACACACAGCCTCGTTCATGCCCAAGATTTGGTGGGGACTCATGGCTGGTGGTCCCTCAGCAGCATGGCCAACCCTGCCCTGTCCCAGCAACTGATCCCCATGACCCTCAGAGAAACTTGCAATAAACGTGTTAGCTTGTGAATCCTCTGTGTGTGTGCGTGGGGGGGTTTTGGGGGTGCCCTGACCTGTCAGCCCAAGACTCTGCTGCACATTTGGGAAGACCTGACACCCCAGAGGTGCTGTGTCACCCCACTGTCCCCAGTGTTGTGTGACCATGGAGACACAAGGGGCTGCACGGGTGCTGCTGTCACGGTGAGAACCTGGGGGGATGAATCTGGGGAAAGGGAGCTGCACAGTCCTGTACATCCCATCCCACCCCACCCCAACCCAGGGCTCAGCCCATGGCTCTCCAGTGCAGGCAGCCATCCCCACCTGCATCCCCAGGACTTGGGGGAGGGATTTGAGCACCTGCACCCAGCCCCTGGGGCAGCAGCATGGATTTACAGGGGCCATAAGGTTGTGGGGGGCAACTGTTCCCAGGGACATGTGGGTGGGTGTCCTCCACCCATCCACGCTTCTGCAGCACCCGCCAGGATGCCCTTTGCTCTCCCCTCCCCGTCCCCCAGAGACGGTGATTGCAGTTTGGGCAGTAAATCTGAACCATCCAATCCTGTTAAATTATTTTCCAAATGACATGATTTCCCTGGTGCACATAAATGATCAATTTCATGTTTTATTCCTAGCGCTATTTTAGAAAAAAAAAAATCTCATTAAACTATCTTGATTAGAGAAAAGGGGCTGTCAGCACTGGGTGGACAAATGGTGTGAGGGCACTTGGCTATTTCCCTGAACGCACAGACACCTGCAGAAGAGGCCTTCAAAGACCTGAAGGTTATTTGCCCATATTACAAATGAGGTGAAGGTTAAAAAAGGTGATTAAAAGCATCTGGAAACCAAAATGTGACAGAGTCTTGCAGTAACCTCCAAGCAGCTTGATTTATGACAGGCCAGTCCCACCCGTAACAAGATTATAGCTTCTCCACATCAGCCATTGTGATAAATACCAATTACCTACTTGAGTATTGCCATTCAAATTTGCCTAAGTAAGGAGCAGAATCATACATCTATGTTGATTACATATCAATGATGCGGTGGAAGCCTTTGCAACTTTTAGATCTGCTTAAGATATGCCGCCCTGATTTAGACAGCGATTTGCATACAATTTACCCATAAAGCTTTACTTTGAAAAGTATAATTACTTTTTTAATATTCTTCCTTCTGATTTGAATTTTAGAGAGGCCATATAATGAATTACTGCACTAATGAAGACAAACATGCGCTCGGGGTGTACAATGGGAGCATTGTTAAATAAACTTCCTGCATGCAACACATTTGTTGTGGTTAATCTTTAAATGAAGGCTCCTATTAATACCAACACTTTTCTTCCCATAATTATTTTCAGAGGGATGTAAATCCCTTCCAGTGCTGCTCCAACGGTTTCACCTGCAGGAGCAGGCACTGCAGGGAGGCAGGAGGGCTCCAGTCCCACTGGGCTGACCACGCAGGGGACCTGGGGACACCTTGACCTGGCAGCTAGGCTGCTGCAGGCAGGGATGGCTTTCATCACAGGGAATGGGGACAGCACGAGTGACATCTGCATGGGACCTGAGCATCAGCAGGGCTGGCCTCTGCTGCCCTGTTGCATTTCATGCAGAGCAGCGAATCTTCCGAGGTCTTCCTCCTTTGCGTTTCTTGTTGTTCTCCCTTTCACATAATCTGAGGATCTCCCCCCAAATCTGTGTTTGTATCCAGCATCCCAGGATTTCAGATGGCTAAAACCCTCTGGGATGCAGATATGGGCTGAGGTAGTCTTGGTAGGCAAAATGGTCAGATTTGGACAGAAAGCCCCCTGCACCCTAGGCTGCATCCCCAGCCCCTCTGCTGTGAGGACAGGCTGAGAGAGCTGGGGGGTTTCAGCCTGGAGAAGAGAAGGCTCCGGGGAGACCTTATTGCAGCCTTCCAGTACTTAACGGGGGCTTATAAGAAAGATGGGGAAGGACCTTTTAACAGGGCCTGTTGCGATAAGACAAAGAGTAAGGGTTTTAAATTAAAAGAGGGCAGATTCAGACTATATATAAGGAAGAAATTTTTTATGCTGAGGGTGGTGAGCCCCTGGCCCAGGTTGCCCAGAGAAGCTGTGGCTGCCCCATCCCTGGAGGGGTTCAAGGCCAGGTTGGACGGGGCTCTGAGCAACCTGGGGGGTGGGAGGTGTCCCTGCCCAGGGCAGGGGTGTTGGACTGGATGGCCTTTAAAGGTCCTTTCCCACCCAAACCATTCTATGATTCTGTGACTAACAATCTTGGAGATTTCTGTTGCCATCAGGAAGCAGCAAGCAGTGAGCTCCGGGAAAAGGGCTTGCTGGGAGCAGTTGGGGGATCTGGTGATGGGAAGGGAGATCTACCAGGCCCATGGAGGGATTCCTTGGCACTGGGACCGCTATCCTGGTCCAGGAGCATGCTCTGGGGTTTCTTTTCTAAAAGAAAATCTGCATTTCCTTTGCTGTTCACATGAATGCTGAGCATGTGATGCTGAGCAAACCGACAGGACTGGCCCCAGGCTGTGGGGTCAGGGGCATGAGGGAGCCTTGGGACAGTGGGGAGGAGGGTTTGAGCATGGGGGCTTGACACTGGGACCTTTGACATCCCAGTCCTGGACGCCATCCTGGTGTCCTCTGAGACCTTGGGCTGGTTGTTTGCATTAGTACTGCCATTGCTGACCTTGCCAAAGGACCAAGCATTAGGGTCTTCATGTAGTTTAGAGAAGGGTTTTTCCTCCCTACAGCGTAGGAAGGGAGAAGGATTTGCAGTTCAAGCTAGTGAGTCTTGATAGCCCAGTTTCCACATGCCTTCCCATAGATGTGACTCATCCTGTGGCCACACACACGCAATCACACCCGGTGCACAGAGCTGGGTGCTGCTGCCATCACCCAGTGAGGATGAGGCTACTGACCTTGTATCTGTAGAATCCTGCTGGCACGGCCACTGCACTTGCAAGAAGGAGAAAGCTCCAAGGGAGGAGCAGATCCCAGGAATAGGGGTTCTGTCTGGCAGGAGGGCAAGCAGAGGTGGGCTGTGCTTCCCTGCAGGGCTGCGAAGCCACGTGTGCCCCTTCCCTGCCTGACGGGTGCAGGGCACGGCTGCCAGCCAACCCCACTGATACCCTCTGCTCATCTTGCCAAATGTTAATGCTGATGCTTGACAGGCTCACTTAAAGAGCCTTAGCCCGTGCCTGGAAGATATTTCAAATCAAAAGGCTCTTTCCCAGATGAGTGATTTCTCAGCCGGCTGCCAGCAGCTCCCTGCTTTTTTCTGCTGAGGACATTCTGGTCCTCCGTTGGAGATGCACCTTCCCTGGAGAGACTGACCCACCTTGAAGATCTGGGGGAGGCTGGGGGAGGAAGGGGAGGAAGGGGAGGAAGGGTCAGGGGGCTAGAGAGGGACACTTCCACTCAGTCTGAGGGAGGGGAGACGCTTCAACCAGCTCCCCTTCCCTCCCAGCACAGCACCCCATTGCACCCCTGACCGGCCCTTCTGACTCAGACCAGCCCAAGAGTTTCTCCTTAAGGCACTTGGGCCTGGAGACTCATGAAGATGGAGACAGCACTTCTCTGGGCACTGTGTGCAGGTGGCTTTCCATCCATGCTCCAGACACCAAGCATGGCCTCTCACTTAAGCTCATCTGGCTCCATCTTCCAGCCAGCGGCCCTTGGTTGATTTCCCTCATCCAGGGTGACCCACCTGGTACCTGAGATCCTTCTGGGACGGTGTCCACACACATATAAAGTCTTCTGCTGTCTGATCACTTCCGGTTCCTTCCTCCTTCTTTTTATTTTCCTAGAAGCTCTGAGTGGAGGACAGCAGACAGACCTGCACCCTCACTGCTGGTCCTCACACATGCCAAGTCCTTTCCCATTTTCCCTGGGGAAAGCTGCTGTCCTTCTCTCTGGCGCCCTGCTTTGTATGGACACTTCCCAGAGATGTAGGTGCCTCTGGCCTGCGGACAACCTGTGCCAGTGGTTCTCCAGCTTTCTCCACTTGTGGGTCCTCTGTACAGTGACATTCAGCTCCTGGTCCTGAGCTGCCCCTAAGTCTCCTGTTCAGGGCTGTTGGACGCAGCCAGACACCCCCAGGCTCTGTGCTCTGAAAGCTGACTCGCTGTTCCTCAGGCTGATGGGGCCATTTGTCCCAGCACTTCTCCATCCAGGTTGCTACCCTGCTTTTGCTTGTCCTGGGAGCTGATGCACGTCTTTACAGTCTGCGGACCCTCCCATGGCCCGTGGTGCCAGGTCTGGCCCCAGCCTCAGGCTCAGCCCCCAGTCCTGTGGGGACTCCTAGGTGTGCTCCTTTGCATCGGAGGCTATTAAAACATATTTTGTTGGAATGGGCCCAGCGAGGGAAGCGATCCAGCTCCGTGTGACTGCCTCATTATTCACCACTCTGCCAATCTTTATGTCTTCTTTATGTTAAATTTTTATCCAGAGAGATTTGGTATTTACTGCCAAGTTATTGACGGTGAGTAGCATATGGCCAAACGCTGACACCCCCTCGGAGCTAAGATGATGTGGTCAGGCTGGGATCATTTCACAGCTTGTGTGCCGATCTCCTCACTGACCTTCAGGATGTCGCTTAGCTCCATATCTACAAAGGTATTTAAACACATAAAGCTCCACACCAGTTACAGTAGGCGCTAAGTTTTTCATGCACCTGATTTCCTGGCACTGTGTGTGTCCTGGGTGCTGCAGCAAGGTCCACTGGGAACCACCAATGCCTCCACTGAAACAGCTTAAGAGCCATCAGATCCCATCTTTTCTTTCCCCAGATGAGACACAGCCCTCTCCAAACACTTATGTTTCTGCTCCTGAGAGGAAGAAAGGGACGAGTTCCTGCCCAAAGGGAGCTGCCAGGAGACCCCTGTGAAAGTGGGGTGAGGTGGGTGGTGTGCTGGCCATGGGGACCAGCAACATCACACAGCAGGGCAGAGAGAAGCTGGGGGAAGTTGCCACCATGTGAGTAACTGCATGGTGACTGCCTGTCCGTCCATGTCCAGAGCCAGCTCTGTGCCACAGGAGATCGTCACCGGAACACAGGTCACCCACGAAGTTGTCGGTCCCCAGCCCACCTCAATCTGTCACTCACGTGGAGTCTTTCTAAGGGGCCCGCAGGTCTTGCAGGAGGCTACAGAAAGAGATCACCTGCCTGCTGCAGAGCCACGCCGATGTTCACCCTGGACGCTGCCTGCACTGTTGTATGCTCCAGCACAACTATCCCCCCAGCACCGGGGCTGTGCCCAGATCCCTCCCAGCAGCTCCCAGTGCCCTTATGCTCTGTCCCCAGGAGCAGCATCCTGGGGCAGTGGCAGGAGACAGGCTGTGTTGGGGGGGTGTCAGGTAGGGCAGCAGTGTGTCTGCACGGGCAACCAGCTGTCCAGAGCACGGGGCTAATGAACCATGTGAAAGTGTCAGCCCTAGGATTGCGCAGCCCTTGCCGGTCCTGCCGGAGGAGAGGAGGGGCAGAGGAGGAGCAGGCCAGATAATGACCTTGCCCAGCTTGTTAACCGTCATCTCTCCCTGTAACGTACTTGGCTGCTTGACTCTCTTTTGTAATTAAAGCATAGTGTTGTTTAACAATTAACAGGTCCGAAAGAATTGCTTCCCAGCATGAACTTACATGGAGCTGCAGAAACTGTCCCAGACTTGCTGAAGCGGGAGCTGTCCTTGAGAAGCACAACCAGGTCATGTCACCTCCCCATCTGCAGCCCCTGCCAGCTCCTCCTGTGTCACCAGTGGCTGTGGGCACTGGGCTGGAGGGGTTGGAGCCCGGCAGTGCAGCAGGAGTCACTCCAGTCTCTGCAAAATGTTCTTGCGCCTCTGCCAGTTCATCAGGATCTGGGGTGAATACGCAGCTCTGGTCTGCCACGGAGAGACGCAGTGAGATGGAGCTGGATGAAGCCTCTTCTGCAGGCAGCTGAAACCAGACGTGCTCCAACAGGAGATAGGGCCCAAATATTCCACAGCGTGGGGTCTGAGCATCCAAGAACGCTGCCTGGGCAGCACTGTGCTCCCCATCCCTGCTGCCTCTCGGTCCAGGTCTGAGGGATGCCTGAGGAACATAGGCACCCATAAAAGGGGGTCACAGCTGATGGCTGGGTACATGGCAGTCAGACGCTCCCATGCTCACTCCTGGCCTTGTGCTCAGTGGTCTCCAGAGCAAAGGTCTTTGGAGATCTGCAGCCCCATGGATGCCCCAGTTGCCCGGTGGAGATACAAAGCCTCCAGCAATTTGGTACGGTCTGCATTATCCTTCCAGGGTACTCAGTACAGAAGAGCCCCAGCCATGGTGTTTGTGTGGCCAAGCACGAGTGTCTGCAGGTTCATGCCTCCACAGGATGTGTCCACCCTGCGGACTTGTCCTGCACCCAGTGGAGCCCAGCCCTCCTGAGCCTGTTGGCATGTGCTCTCGGGGGGTGATGAATTGCAGTTGGCATCTGCATCGCTGGGGGGTGATGGACTCTTCTGGAGGGCACTGGGAGGCTGACCCCAATGGATATGCTGGTGGGCAGATGCCCACTTTCAGCCGGACAGATCCTCCTGCAGACCCTATGGGCTGTCCCCAGCAGACAGCACTTGAGCAGGGTGATTTCCCAGACCGAGGGGTCTGCACCAGGAGCCAGCCTCTGCTGGCACGTCTGAACCAGGAGAGCCAGGGAGGGTGGCTCTCTGTGCTGAGAGGACTGCTGTTGTACGGAGGGCAGAGACACGTGCGCATGAAGATGGTCCAACAGACCTCATGCCCCGTGCTGAGCAAGCAGAACAGCACCAGGCCTGGGATGGTTTTCGCTGTGGTTTGTGGCACGCATGATGTGCACGCTGATCCGTGCAGTCAGCCTGAGAGAGCAGGCTGGGAAGGGGTTAGCCTGGGAATCAGCCAGGCAGCTGCCAAGGCGCTATAGATTTTGGAGCAGTAACTCTTCAGCTGGAGAGTGAAAAGGGGACAGCTAATGAGGCTCATGAGATCTGTTAATACTTAACCTAATGCAACACCTACTGGCCCTGCTGATAAATCAGATACAAGCCCCAGCACGTCGCTCCAGTAGCCACCTGGTCTGCCGGCACAACCCCAGCATCCATGGGGGGCCATCCCCTCTCACCAGCGCGGGGGCTGAGTTTCCCTTCCCTGCTCTCCTTTCCCAGGACCCTGGTGATGACCAGCATGGCCAGACCCCTGTCACTGGGACAAAATGCTTCAGGGATGTCTGGAGGGTGGCCAGAAACACCAGCTCGGAGGGATCATGGGCTTAGCCCTGGAAAGGTCATGAGCCTGTGGAAATTCAGCCTAATGGTCTGAGGGTGGGGGGTGTGGGGGGTGCAACTTGACATTCAGACCTTTAAAACCTCTCTAGGAAAATCTAGCTGTGGTTTAATCAGCACTGATTAGCCTCTGCTGCCAGAGTGGAGCGAGGCGGCTGTCCGCAGCCCCACACACGCCGAGGGCTTGATTTCCAGCACTTGCCCTGACCCTCGAGCTGCTCGGAAACATCCGTGTTCCTGCTTATTGCCATGGCTCATTTCTCATGCAAAAATCACGACAAAACAACAGCAGCAGAGCCCTCCTGGTGGGACCAGTTACAAGGTGGTGGGTAAAGATGTGTCCCCTACTGTGAGAAATACCGAGTGCTCCTCCCTGGGTGGTGTGAGACATTTCAGCTGCAAAGTTAGCCCCCAGTCCAAACTTTTCTGATGCTCCTGAACAGCAGAAACCAAACTGAGCCTGTTAAACAACATTAGGGGTCCTTCAGTGGTAAAGAAAAGGAAGACAATTGTCTGCCATCCTGTTGTGGACACATTTCTGGCCTCATGGTCTGACACGCAGCTAGGGCTGGGGAGAGGTCAGTCTTTATTTGCTGGTACTGTTCCCACGACAGACATCACTTGTTATAGAAGGGCACCTAAAAACAGATCCCTGGAAATTCCAGAGCTTCAAGTATATCTGGTCTGGGTGCTTGGGGCTGAGAGAAGACGGCACAGGTCAGAAGATGTGGTACCACCTTGGCAGGATGCGGATGGTTCCCATGGGCCTGGCGGTGTCTGCTTCTTGCCATGCATCTGCATCTGA
The DNA here is from genome assembly GCA_013398915.1 of Dromas ardeola. Taxonomy (NCBI): domain Eukaryota; kingdom Metazoa; phylum Chordata; class Aves; order Charadriiformes; family Dromadidae; genus Dromas; species Dromas ardeola. The sequence continues at coordinate 69,392 of VYZM01024476.1, forward strand.
CACCTCTGTTCTTGTTCTTGCTTGTAGTGCTCATGGAACAAGTTGGGATCAGTTGGTGTAACCCAAAAAACTCACAGACTTTGGGATCTGGTCTGGACACCTTCAGACATCTGAGGAGGTGGCTCCAGTGAGGCTCTCTGAAATTTGCTGTATTAGAGATGAGTGAAAAATCACACATTGGTTCAGCAAAAATGATACTAAATCCATGTCCTTTAAAAGAAAGGTAGTGTTTCAGAATGATCTCGGTTTTAATGAAATAAAAATTTCCATTGGTCCTATCTCCTTCTTCACCCAAAAAGGCAAAAAGGATAAGAAGGGAAAGGAGACAAGAAAACAGAAAAGAAAGGGAGAGACAAAACCCCAGGTCTGGAAACTCCTGTGTTTTGGGAAAAGCACCAGAACATCTGGAATAAACTAGAAGAATTATTTCAGGGTAAAGTCTATGAATGGCATGGTTCTTCTAGTCCTCGTAATATCACTCCAGTGCTCTCCAGGAGGGTCTTGTGGGCAGCACCTGCCCCTGGTGACGGCTGATGCTTGGGACTTTACTGGGTTCTGCCATTTGTACTTCCCTTCCAACCCACTTGACAGTTCATCTTCTGAGTGTGAGTACGAGCTGATACACCAAGAAGGAATTATTGAGCTGAGCCTCTGAAATCATGGATGCTCGCCTGCTGTCCCCAACGCCTCTAGAAATTCACAGTGAGCAAACTCCGAAAGAGAATTACATTTCTACTTGATGTGTTGCCAATCACCACCATTTCATGGAATTTGAGTCATGTTCCTCTACCAAGAAGCAATTTTCTCTGTTAAATCCAGCAGGTCTGTGCTAACCTTGGATCAAAGATGCTCAGAGACTTTGTGGGTTTCCCTGGTGTTTCTATGCTCTGCTCCTGACTTTGGCTGCAGAGGTCACACGTGGTGGGGGGTTTATCTTTGCGGTCAATAATCTTGTCTGGCCAATGTGGGACAGCACAGGCTGTCTGATCCCAGATAGTGCATGTCTGTGGATGAGGTTTAACAGTTCCAGTGCCAGGAGGTAAGTTTTGAAACATAAAGCCTTGGCGTTTCTTTCATCTAACACGTTTGCATGGCCTTTTGTGTTTGGTCTTTCCTGAACAGGGCAGACATTTCACAGGGAGAATTTTCTTCAAAATGATCAAATTCTGTTTTGGGATGTTGTCATGATACGTAACCCAGATGCCTCTGTCTACCATTCTGTTTCGTCACGCTCTTCAGGGACTCTGGAGAGGCCAGTGCTGAAGCAGCTCTCCACAAGGCACTATTTTGCATTCAGCCAGCATTTTTTCAATATCATGATTGCTGCATTCTGCCTAACAGGTGCTCTGGACAGTGATTTGGATGATAGCTTCCAAACAAGGAAAAACACAAATTGGCCTCCCCCCAGAATCAGAAGACTAGCTTAAAAATCAGAAGATTTGGAAACAATTGCTGGAGTGCATCCTGCCTTCTTGGGATGCTTTAATCATCCCATTTGCAAGCAGTCTCTACCATCGTGTGCCCCAGAAACTTGCAGATTTGAAAGAGAGCCAAGACTGCTTTGCTCACATGATGCCAGGACCGGAGGCTATGTAAATACGGCATCAAACATCACAAGATGTACATTGAGATCATGAGATCTGGTCACTCTGCAAAGACTTAGGGCTTATCATTGTCTTCCCCAACTTTCGACTACCAGCAGAGCATCCACATGGAATGGTCTCTGCCTCCCACCAGGTTATTGCCTTGAGCTTCCATCTACTCCTTGAAGGAGCACAGAGGAAGAGGATGGCTGTGGGCAGGACCCTGATGACTTCAAGGCAGCAGGGACGGGTGATCCTTTGCTAATCTTCCAGGCTCAAGGTGCCACAGGTTTCATTTCATAGTTTTCAGGTGCCGACCCTCCTCCTGGGGCCAGAGTGGCCTCCTGTCCTGGCAGGGAGGCAGGTCTAACCAGGCTCAAGACAGACTGGCAGAAAGAGCAAGGGACCATGACCGAGGGCCTGCCAGTACATTTCCCTGGTGATTTTCTATCTGTGACAAGTCAGAAAGCAAAATAAGAAGAAGGCATGCAGTCAGCCAACCCACTTAACTGCAGTTTTCCTCCATCAGGATCTATTTAGTTTTATTTGTCCTGACATCACTCAGAGAGAAAAAGAAATTCTGGGAGCCTAAAGCCGAAGGGAGACCACACAGTGAGTGCTGGCCATACTGGGGGATCTTGTTTCCCTGATTGCATCTGACATCAGGCAAGAGGAGCCAGGGTCTGTGGCTGTGGGTGTGAGAAGGCTTTCCAGGGACGGAGGCAGCCTCCCTCACCACACGCTGGCTGTGCAGACATCAGGATCCCCACTTCACTGACCTACAGGTGCAGCTGGCCAGACCCTGGTGAACCATGCACTGGCCCAGACCCCAGGCCCCTGGGTCTCCATCATACAAGAGCAGGTGGCTCTGGGCAAGATGCTCCAGCTGCGATTTGGGGAGGATGAGGTTAAGCTGACACACTGGAATCCACAGCTGAATGTTGTGAGCGGAAGCACATCTGTATCGCTGCTTTCCAGGAAAGCCTCTTTTCAGACCAAATTGAGAGGATTTAGGAGTCTGTAACACAGAGAAGGAGAAGGAGCAGACCTGCTGGGACCCTCCGTTCTCTATAGCACACCCCTTAGCTGGGGCATTTGTTGTACACCAATGCAAGGGGAATGTAATCGGATGTGAGGCAGGGGACTCCAGAGGGGAAGCACTGAAGGCTGCTAGTCCATGGCAGGTAGATGGTTCTTGGCATTTGGCCAACACTACACAGAGGTTGCAATGTTCCCACCAGATGCCAGCATTTTGGGTACATCTCCTGCCAAGGCTGACAGCAAGTCATCCCAAGGACACAGCGCTGATCCAGGAGAAGGTGCCTAATTTGGTGGGAGAACTGGTAGCACTGTCAAAATGATGTTGTAGAGGGCACATATCAATTTAGGGCTCCATACAAATGATGCCAGAAGCTGTCTCTCAGCCCATCTTGCACCACTACCAGCCATTTCTGATCACGCTGTAGCCAGGGGTTAAGCAGGCACTATGTAGGAAACACACAGCATCACCCAAGGACCTCTCTCTTTGCCTTGGTCAGGAGCAACAAGCAGCAGGAAGCTCAGCCTGTGCTCGTCAGCACGACACTGCAGGACAACCAGCTGGATGAAGGCAGATGTCTGCATTGCTGATGCCAAGCTATCCCAGTCAGGACAGCCCTGGGGGAGCTCATCACACCTCTGGCAGAAGCACAGACCTACAGGTAAATAAACCTACATAAATTACTTTTCCAGATCAGATTATTCAGGTATTCCCATCCTCGCTGGGGTGAAGTCTGCACCTTTCCCAGGCTGCACCTTCCCAGAGGGGTATCAATGACCCTGAGCCTGAGCTGACTGTCTCCAAGAGCTGGCAGAGCCCCTGGACCTGCCCGTATGGGCTGTTCAGAGCTCCTTCCCTGCCGACTGCACAGACCCCATTTGCCCAGCTCTCCTCGCTGAGCAGTTTATTTACAGCAGCATCAGCCCTGGCCGACTTTGCCATGTGAGTCGCAAAGTTTGCATCACCCATCATGGCCCAAAACACTGCTGCATCCATCACCTGCCCTGCTGGTTCTCTCCCTGCATCACGCCTCTCTTCTCATGGCTTCCCTTTTACACATCAACCCTAACTACTTTTCTCCATTCCCAAAGACATTCCATTCTGTCCCTCTCTGTATTTCGCTGGAGGATCTTCTCTGTGTTTGCACTGCATGGAGCACAGGGTGCATCTTACCCCCACCGAGACCTCTTGCAGAAGCACAGTGGCACAACTAGACGTCCCGGTGCTCCATCTGCATATGGCATCACGCAGGACACCGCCTCCTCGTCTGTCCTGCTCCGGGGACTGTCCACCCTTGGTCCAGGATGGTGAGGACCGGAGAGGGCTCGGAGAAGAGCAGTAGGAAGGAGTGGAGGTGTGCAAGGCCTGGCTGATGGGAGAGACTGAGTGGCTCAGCCTATTTAGTTTATCAAGGGAAGGTTAAGAGGCAACTTGATCATAGTCTATAAATACTTACGGAGGGAGGAGACTTCTGATAATGGAGGGGTTTTTAATCTAGCAGATAAAAAATGTAATGAGATTCAATGGCTGGAAGCTGAACCTAGAAAAACCTAAATTGGAAATAAGATGCATCTTTTAAACAGGGAGTATAATTAACCATTGGAGCAATTTGCCAAGAGATGTGGCGGATTCTCCATCATTTGCGGTCTTTAAATCAAGACTTTCTAAAAGAGATGCTCTCCCTCAGCCAGAAGTCGCTGGGTTCAATGGTGACATTGCTGGGGGAGAAGCAGAGTGCCCTGTGCTGCAGGGGTCTCAGGGGGTCCCTCGGTGCACTGCAGTGACCCCCAAAATCCCTGCTGCCCTCTCAGGCCCGATTCTCCATCGTCTCGCAGCCCATGTGCTGATTTGCACAAGAGCATACAATTGCCCAGCTCATGGGTGTGTGATGTGTGTCCTCTCTTCCCACCCTGAGCTGAGGGGCAGACACAGCGAGGGGACGGATCTCGGGCATCCACTGTGTGCCTCCCGTTTGCCCAGCTCATGGACGTGTGACGTGGATGAGAGCGGGAGGACTTGAGGCACACACGGAGAGGACATCCAGAGCCAGGTGGCTCTCCCAGCCCTCCTTGTCCACTCTCTGCAGTGGACGTGCCAGAGAGGGGTGCCGGAGGGCAGGGTCCCTGCTCAGCCCAGACCCACGAGCCCCCCGCGGGCCCCCAGGGGCTGTCCACGCTGCAACACTGTGGGTCCCTGGTGCTCGGGGAGGCTGCTCCCGGGCAGCCACTCCCTCGCTGGTGCTGTTACTTCCCTGCTCCTTTTTTTCCCCTTGGTTTCTTTCTTGGTATTTTTTCCTTGCTGCCCTAATTTTTTTTTTTTTTTCACCTATAATTTTCTCCATTGACTTTAATTAAGCTCTCCCCAGGCTCGCTCTGTAGGCAGGCTTCCCCGGGTCTAATTAGACTCTCATCATAAGTAATCTACATGGAAAGCAAACATGTGTGTGTGTGTGAGAGCCAGTGAGATTTATAGAGAGCATGCAGGGAGCAGATGGGTGCATAAAACACTACAAATAATTCTGGTGCAGATGCAGAAAATGCAGCCGCTGTGGTGGGGACTGGAGTCTTCCCCACATGCTCCCATAAGTCAAATCTCTGTCTCTCTCTCTCTCTAGGTATCACCACATTTCCCACAATAAAATCAATAGTGCAGATCAGAGTAAATCATCTTTGACTGGGAAAGCAGGACTCGTTGATAGCAGCGATTCCCAGATGAGACTTAAGGAGATGTCTCACACTGATCTGTTTCTAACCATGTACTTAAGACCCAAGGTGTATGCTGAAGTAATTATCAGAGGTAGGCTGCCCGTGGTGAGAGCTTTGTGCTGTTTGCTCAGGGATAGAGAATGGTTTACGATGTGGGGCCAAGGTGCCCAGGGCAGCCCGGGAGCTGGCTGTCCCACGTACCTTGCTGCAAGGAGAGAAAATTGCCCTAAGGGGAAAAGAGAGCTTGGAAACGGGCAGGTTTGAGACTAAGGGAGGGAGATAAAAATGCCCACCAGCTGTGGGGTTGGGAGTTGGCTCTCCCCACGATCCCAGTGCCTGCCTGCCTTGGGCTGCCCATCCTGCCCTGGGACAGGGCTGTGCTCAGGGGCTGGAGAGGCCTTGGGATCCCATTGGCAGCTTGGGGGACAGGGAAGCCAAGGTCCAGCTCCAGTTCCAGCCCCATCTCCAACTCCTCTGAGGCACCACTGAGAACGTCTGCTGTGTCCGGGGTGGGGAGGGGGACCCAGTTCCCACTGTGGGGCTCTGAGTCCCTCTCCTTGAAACTCGTGGGGTTTCTCTGGTGAGAAGGAGGGGGTTTGTCCTCTGACCACTTCCCAGCCCCAGAGGGATTTTGTGCCTGCATCGCACACCTGCACCCTCACCCTGAGCAGCATTGGCAACTGTGTTGTGCAAGGTGGAAGACTCCAGAGGTGCCTGACATGCTTTTCTGGTGGCTGAGTCTGTCAGGACCCTGGCAGCGCCCTAGGATGTGGCTTGTACCCATGGGCTGGGGACATGCAACTCTCCAATATGCCCCATGGGTTGGACTTACACTTTTCCCCCTCTCAGTGTGACCTTCCTTTCTTTCTTAGCATCCTCATCCTCTTCATCATTGTTAAGGAACAGGACTGGCAGCTGATCATTCCCTGAGGAGTCCCAACACTTCATCTGCTTCCCAGAGGCTGATTGGGATTTCTCTAGTGCATCTGTCATTTGCAGTGATTAACTCAGGGGCAGAAATGTGGCTTTATAGACTGTGTGTCTAGCACGGGGCGAAGACCTAGTGTGCTACACACCAGAGCACAGCCGCCCTGAGGTACTCTGCCTGGATGTTCCTGGAGGAGGGAGACAAAAATCCCCACCGTGTGCTGTGCTGGACAAACACTGGCCAGAAAGACGTGCCCCAGGTGTCTTCAAACTGGAGATAATGGGAGAGATCGAAGATGGGTGACTTCAAGGTGTCTCCACGTGGCGATGGTGTCTGCACACCAGCAGCCTCACAGGGTTTGGACATGCTGCCATGTTTGCTTTGCCCAAAGACATTTCTGGCAGGAGCCCCAGCCCTTGTGTAGGTACAGGAGGTGCATGGTGTGAGTATGTGGTGGTTCCCTGCCCAACAGTCCCTGCAATGTCCCCCTGCCCCTCCCCAGAACCCTGCATAGAAGGATGGTGTGGAAATGGGTTGGCATGATGGAGGGACAGAGAAGGGTCTTTTCTGCTGCACCACAGAGACAGAGTCCCCTCTTGGGTGGTCTCTGCTCATCTCTGGCATGTGACACTCTCACTACATGGGGAGCAGGGGCACCCAGGTCCAGCCCGGGGTTTGGATGCCCAGCATTATGTTCCACGCATATCCCACCTGCCACTGGAGCAGACGTTTGGGCTCATCCTGGCACTATGAACATGGATCTTGGCCACCGTGTGCACAATAATGGCCTGAATTGCTGGGGACAATGACAACTTGGGCCCTGCATGGAAGCATGTGGCACTGGCTCTTGGCAAGTTATACTTAATGGACCAGATCTGAGAGAGGAAGAAAGTGCTGCTGGCCATGGGGCAGGGCCCATGACTCACTGAGTTTAAAGACAGAAGAAACCATTAGGCCACCTACATCTGGTGGTTTCAGCTTTTTCTGCTGTGAGCCGTCACTGGGCAGGTTCTGTCGAGGTAATTTAAGCCCTGTTGGCAGGCTGTGGCTCCTTAACATCGCCTTTGAGAACCTTTCTGGCTGGTCCTCTGGCATTTACTAACATGGTCTGGAAATGGCAAGATCTGGTCTCCACCGCATCCCAGATGAGAGGGTTTTCTACAGTGATTTGCAGTTTGATCCCAAAGCTTGTAGCTGAAACGTCTTTGCAGAAGCATGGAGGGATGGACCGTCACCCTTCTGTAGTTCAATGTCCTTGTATCGAGACATGTGCTTTGTTTCCAACAAAACAGCTCTAGTATGGCCTCTGTAGACCGAAGAGCTCTGACAGACCTGGGATTCAATCCCCTTCCAGTGTGTTTATCCTTCCGGTTGAGTGGTGCTTCCCGAGTGTCCCCCTGCAAGGTGTTTTTTCCAGCCCTTGTATCATTTCTGTGTCTCTTTCCTCAGCATCTGCAAGCTTTCCGCAACCTCTAGAAAATCCAGACACCACAACCACATCCAGCATTCCAGTACATGCCTCAGCAACACTATTTTGTGCCGTGTATAATTAGACTGTGAAACTCATTGCCACATGACGTCATGAAGACCAAAAACGCAAATGTCTGGAAAGTCAGGTTAGACAAATTCCTGGATGATAGGGCCACCAATGACTGCCACAGGACCTGCTGGACTGACCCAAATGCTATGTGCAGCTCTGGGAGTCCCTGAATCGTTGACTGTCAGAAGCCAGGAAAAACACTGTGGGAAAGGATGGCTCAGTGCTGACCTTGCATCTTTGAGCATCTGCTGCTGACCTTGTTGGAGATGGCCCAGGGGTTCAATGGAGAATCAAATCTCTTTGTTGGAGATGGCTCAGAGACTTCAAATGGTCAAACACCAACTTCTACCATGCAGGTGGGTCTCTTGGGCTGCTCACCCCAGGCTCCTCTGCAGACATTGGAGACAAAAGAGCATTTCCAGGACATGAATTGTCTTGTCCTGAGCTACTCGTGCAACAGGGCAGACAACTCACCCTCTTGCTGCTGACCTGCAGGTGTGGGAGACATAAGCCCCCAGGAAACACCATCCTGAACCACCTTGGTGCCCCACTGCCTCCCAGAAAGGAGGATGATAACCTTGGCTATACCACCTCTGCAGGGGTCATGGTCAGCCCTGCAAACTCCCACTGCAGATGGAAAGCACCGAGGTAGGCACAGCTCCTCATCACCTTCTCCCCTCTTGATTCCTCAATACCATTATCATGCATGAGATGAATCTAAGCTACCTCCAGACAGTTGGGGAAAACCAGTCAGCAGCTAAGCTGGTACTGTGTATACAGACCTCCTTCGGACCTGTGGCCTGGATATTCTCCAGAGAGCTTTTCTAGTTGTCTCTAGAGTCTGGAGCCACCAAATCCAGTATCAAGCCCCTCTTTGAAGGTACCTAGTGGAGGAATGATGGGTAACTAGAGGAGACAGACGTCCACAAAGGCAGCTGAGCCTCTCAGACATCAGTTTCAGTGGGTAACTCACCACAGCTGTGTCTCTCTCCAGCAGCAACTGAACCTTGTCCATGCTCTTCTCATGCATATGGCGGCCAGGCAGAGTCTGAGCTTGGACCTGCCCAGTATTGTGAACCCCATTTCTCTGGTCACAAAATCATTTAGCATCAACACTGGAGGGCTGCAGGAACCCTCAACCAACTCTTTTCAGACTCTTGACACGTGAAATTAGACTATTATTTTTAGGGTGATTTGAAAATATTTGTCCCATGTAGATGTTGTTTGACATTCCCCTTAAATACAAAGAAGCTGAAGAGCACTTCATTGTCCTTGTGTGTTGCAAGTATTTCCTTCCACATATACAGAACAGAAATACTCATTGATCACGTCTGCCTCTCCTCTCTTGTTATGAGCAATTTTACCATCTCTACGTAGTAGCACACTTTGCCATTACTGGGATTTATTTTATTCCTAATATACTTCTAAAACCTCTTCGCCTTGCCAGCCCAGGAGCTTGTCAAAATACTTTTGCCACTTTTGACTTGAGGACTGTCACTCTCTGGCCAGGGGAGCAGGCGTGGAGAGGTGTGAGTGGCTGGAGAGCCTGGGGAGAGGCATGGGAGGATGGGGTGAGTGGCAGAAGGGTATGGGAAAGATCAGAGCTGTGACTGCACTTCTGAGGTCCTCCTGGAGAGCACACGGGATCCATCTGCAGTATGGCTGATGTGAAACCCAAAGCTGGCTCTGGTGGCATTGGCAGACCAAAGGAGGGGTGAGCCTGGTGACTGGCAAGCTGGGGTGACTTGGGGCTGTGCTGGTGTGGTCGACCACCCAGTTTCTGCCGAGTTTATCTCAGAGCAGCAGGGTCCTGCAAGGCTGGGTGTCACCACTGCTGCTCAGGGTCACAGCCCCTGTCACCCTTCTTCCTTGGTGGCACCCGCAGGGTGTGGGTTCCCATTTGCTGTCCTCAGGGGAGGTTTGACCCTCAGATTGGAGGGCAGGGAAACACCATCCCTCTCCAGCACGTACTCTGTCCCCTCTTTGGGATAAACACCATCTCCTCTCTACAAACTGTCTCTGCTCTGGGGTATGGTATTACCACCCCCTCCCAGACAGTTCTGTCCCCAGGCTCCTCCAGGGACTCTAAACAGGAGAGATGGAGGGAAGGAGACAAGTCTGTCTTCAATTTCTAGCTGAGGTGGGGACAGTGCCCCAGTCAGGTCCTGCTTGTGTGCAGCATCACAGCCTTTTGCGGTGCCCTGGAGAAGGGGAAGGAGCACCTGACCCAGACCTGCCTGGGCTCTGTCAGCCACCTCTATGCTCCTTACCTATGAATGGGGGATGGTGCTTTCCCAGTGCCAGAGTCCACAGTGAATCCCATTTGTGAGGCTCAGGGTGTGTGGCCAGGAACGGGAACCAACAGGCTTCCTGCACCACGTAATCTGCAGACTGATGGTCCCCTGCTTGTGGTGTCCTGGCCATATTGCAAAAGTGGAGAGAGATTTGCAGAAAAAGGGGTTGACCATTGATTGATAAACCTGCCATGGGTGTCCCACCACCACAGGAGAACTGTGTTGTTCCCAGCAGCCTGAGCTCAGGGCAGGCTGTGCAAACATCTGGGAGGAGATGTGCTGACAGCAGACTTTGGCATAGCTATCCCTGCTTGTATCTTGCCATGTTAGGATCTCCAGAGGATGTTCTCCACCTCCTCCAGGGCACAAGTCACAGCTGGGCACTTGTGTATGAACTTCTCTGAGCTTGCAAACAGCTGTGGATACAGCTTGCACCTTGGGAACATTGGTACATGGACATTCAGCAGAAGAGGGATTTGCCCCTGGGATGGGACATTATCCAGGCAAAGTTTAATGGCTGAGCAGTGAGACCTCTGCCAAAAGCCTGTGGTCCCCTAGTGCAAGAGGTGCAGGGACCATTTCCATGGATAATAAATTCTTAGTGTCATTCTGGGGGGAAAGATCCAGAATTTGACTGCACTTCAACAAATCATTTTGGCTGAAAGCAAAATGGGGCATGGAGAGGAAAATGTAAGATTTCTGTTTTACATCTGCAGAAGACTTTTTCTTCTAAAGCTGACCATGTTGAGGGGGTGAAAGGGAATCCAAGAGGAGAAAAGATACAAAACCAAAATCCACTTTATGTGGAGTGGAATAAGTTATATCAGGTGAACTCAGAATGTTTCACTGCATCATCACCATGGAAAAAAAAACAGGAAGTTTCTCATTTGATTTAGGGCTAACAGTTTACTTTTGTTTTGCCTTTTGGTCCCCAAATGAAACGTCTCGGGGCTCTGCCTTCCCCTGCAATGACTTTCTGCAGGACCCTGAGATATCCCGAATTGCTGGTGTTACCTCCGTGGGGAGGGAAATTCCCACCTGCAGCATCTCCTGGATCTCAGTCTTCGCCACCTCCCTCCTTGGTGCAGGACAGCCCCTGCCTGGTCCGTACGCAGACAGAGAAGGACGCAGGGTGGAGGACACAACCCCAAAGCCTCCCGTGTCACCCGTAGCTGCGTCTGGCTGCAGGGTCTGTCCAGCCCGGCTGTGCCAGCCTCCACTGCGTCGGTCTGATAAACCACACATGGAATATTTGTTTCAGATATTTAAATACATCTCAGGGTTCAGATCACAGCTTCTCAACAGCAGTTAAATAAGTAACACATTCATATTTTGTAAACTGTTTCTCACAGCTTGTTTATTTAGGGTTATAACTCGATTTGGGCTCCTTATGGAAGTGTGACTCATTGTTTAATGTGTCAGCTCATTAGCAATACTTGTTTTTGCCTTATATTTCTGTGCTACCACTAATTGCCGAGCCCACTGTGAGCTTCAGCTTCCAATGACACTGTGGAAAACGCAAGAAAATAGATCAGTTACTAGATAAAAGGCAACAGAAATAAACAAACTCACGAACCTGCAGAGGAAGCTTTTTAGCTGCTGTGATTTTACTCCAAGGAGAGACTTCCCTTGCTTGGGAAACTGATGCCACCAGCTCCTGGGCTCTTCTGTCCAGGAGGGTTTGAGCAAGACCAAGCTAAGGAACACCGCATGTAAAGAACATGCATCAGGGCCAGTTCTTCACACCAGCACAAGTGGGATGAACACTCACAGCTCAAGAACCATCAGCCTGCTCTCTCAGTGCCTTGGTGCCCTGGGAAAGGAGACATCCAAGGGCTGGAGTCTGGGCATTGCCTTAGTGCAATTTATTTCTTTGATACACAGTCTCCAAGGTCTGATGTAGTCAAAGGACAGAGGTGGCCTGGGACAGAGATGGTCAAAGCAACATCTGCTCTCCCTTTGGCAAGAGAGTGGCCCAAGAAATGTCTATCAAGGACTTGTGCTGATAACAACCCAACATGAGTGAAGCATCCTCTCCAGAGAGGCTGCAGGCAAAGCTGGAGTAGCTTTAGCCTCCCTGCAGCCCGACTGCTGGAAAAGGCATGGCAGCAGGAGGCCGGCTCCTCCAGGGCTGCACGCACGGGCTCAGCATCTCCTCCTCCTCCCTCCCCATCCCTCTGTCCCAAAGCAGTCTGTAGGAAAAGTGTGCCAGGCACAGGAGGGGTGGTTTCCGCATTACACTCTCCTGATCGGAGCATGCCACGTCTTCAGTAATTGACAGCTGGAGATGGAAGAGCCCATTTTTGTCATTTAGATTTCATGTAACAAGCCTTGAAAATCGTGATGTTCATGGTCACACTGTCTCTGGCAAAGCAAATGTTCTGGACACATGAAAAATCAACCTCCCTTTCTTGCTTCCCTGCTTGCTTTCTCGCTTTCCTTTATTTCTTCCTTTTCTCTGCTTTGCTCGAGCAAGATTTTTTCTGCTTTGCTGGCACAAGCTCCTTTCTAACAAGAAAACTGCTGCTAGTTTCCTACATAGTTTTATGAGTTTTCATGAAGTATTTAAAGGAACAACAGCCACTGAATGAAAAGCATTTTATGGGAGAAAGAAGGAGGGAAAAATCCCACAAAACTGGAGGGGTCAGTGATGATGACAAAGAAAGGGGAAAAGAGCCAGACTTGTCTGATTAATGTGTTTAACTTTTTCCGCCTTGCAGAGCCCCCGGGGAGTGTAACTAGGAAGGGGTTGCTGGAAGGGGCTGGCCGGGTCCATGAAGGAGTCAGGCTGGAAGTGATGCTTTCTGGTCCATCCTCCCACTCCATCCTCCGGCCCCAGCATCTCTCCTCCCTGCCAGGAGGATGGGGCCCTCGCAGCTTCTTCCCTGCCATCTGCAGCAGATCTGAGCCGCTCACGCTGCCCGTCTCCTCTTGCCAGGCACTGGTGGCCCTCGGCGTGTGGCACAGGGCAGCCTCGGGTCCAGGCTGGCCCTGGATGGCTGTAACGTGGTAGGGGGCAGAGGAGACACCAACACAACGTGACTGGCCTCAAGAGCACCATTTCAATTAATAACAGGAAGGCCAGGGAAGGCTAAGTAAACTCAGGCTTTCCAAAGAAGGCGGCGGGAGCCAAAAGCTCCAGGGTTGTATTTCTGGCCAGAAGTGCTGCAGGTTTGGAAAATATCCCCGTTGGAGTTGGGGAACATTCAGCCTGGGTATGATTTGGGTCTGGTTTCAGCATTGGAAAGAGGTGGTCCTGGTGGAATCGGTTAAAAATCAGACCCTCTCCTCCCAAAGCGCTGTGCCCAAAACTGAGGACCCCCCACCCAGCAGCACACCGTTTCCATTCAGTCCCATTCTGCTGGGTTTTCCAAGGAGGCCTTTGGGATATGCCAGGGCTGCGTGGGGTCTTTCAACACCACTGAAAAAATGAGCTTTTAAATACAACTGGAAAGCTCTCTGTCACCCTGCCGCAGCACAACAGCTGCCTGCGCTACGATCCGACTGCCTGGCCGCGGGGAGCCATCGTGACACCCCTGGTGCTCCTCCATCCCTGCGGGAGCGACATCCAAACCCGCTTCCCTGTGCCCAGGCGGACCCCAAGGCACAGCACCTCTGCCTCTGCTCAGCATACCAGAGAGAAAGAAGAATTCATTGTCTGCTAGATGTAACAGAGCAGAATCGCATATTCCAGCTCTGAGGAGGGCTTTGCAAACAATGGAGATTAAAAAATAAATAAAAGCTATAAAAAGTGCTTGACAATGTCCTTTTAAATTATATTTTTTTTTCCTGAAAATATGCAATAAATCCCATGCAAGAGTCATAAAAGTACCTAAATGCTCTTAGAAAGATTTATGGGCATCTTACCACTATTCTCAGTAAAGTGAATATGCTGCTTCCAAGATAATTTCTCATCACCCATACTTCAGATTCCTGCACTCCTTTCAGTCAGCCTATCCCAAGAAATACTGTAACGTCAGGCTGTCTGAATTACACCTTCTTAGAAATAACCGTCGTGTCTGATTTATACGTGCTATCTGGGATCTTTCTCCTTCGTCCACGTTGCTGAATCCAGTGCTTTTTATCTTTGACCAAGTGCCAACGAACTGTCCCTGTAACTTTTCCAGGGAGTTTCGTCATCCAAAAATAATCTAATCATTACCTCAAAGTAGTTTGGAAACTCTGCTTTTGTGATGATTGCTCCTGATATGGAAAAGTAACAAGTTTCTAATACCTGCACACAAGATGTTGTTTGTCAAGGGATGTGCCCAAGAGAAGGTGGGAGACCTCTCTCTGTCTCACTATGAAAATGGAAGACAAATGTCTTTACTAGATGGGTCCAACCACACGTACAAAAAGGGATCCTGTTCATGGCTTTGCACCGACAGCTGGGACTGTTTCTAACTGTTGCTGCCTGGCTGATGGCTGGAGGTTATGGGTTTGTCCCATGAACACCCCCCCCACTGCTGCAGCAGAACCTCTGTGGGCTGCCCAACGGGACGGGCTCGTGTCCTCCTTACTCTGCTGTGTCTGCTCCATCACTCGCAGCATTCCTCCTAAAATCACCATCCTCGGCAAATCAGTGCAGCCTCTGGGATGTTCTGCGACATCTGCCAGAACCTGGCAGCACCACGCTCACGCAGGGGTGAAATGTTTCAAGAAGAAAGCAATAGCATTGGGGAAGAAAACCCCCCGATGTCTGTGTTTTATGTTCTTTCCCCAGCAGGAAGACAATCTTTTAATTCTTTGATTAAAACAGCCGTCACCTGGAAGAGATTCGGGCTGTTCATCCTCCTTTCCACCTTCCCCATCTCTTTCATTTTGCCACTATTAATCCCAAAAGAATGATACCCAGAATTATCAAAGACTGGATTTATTATAGTTTTTCACCTTCTTTCTTTACCCACAGCCATTTTGCCACTTTTCTAATGTGAAGAAGTTTGCAAAATTAAGCATTAGTAAGAGGAAAATTACAAAAAAAAACCCGCCCAAGGAACAAGGCTGATGCCCTTCATCCTGCTGTAACCAGGGTCTGACAAAAGGATGTGGAAAATAGCAACCTGCTAAAACCCCCTGAAAATGGAAAAAAAGGGCAAATTATCATTTCAACAACAACAAATGGAAAACTAAAGAAAATCGCATCCATTTTTTTTTCTGGTGAAATGATGGATTGTTATAAATTTCTTGGGATAAAAGTGTTGTTCTCAGAGGCACCGAGAGAAAACGTAACCATGGTCTCCCAGGCTGGCTGTGCTGGGAAGGCAGTGAAGCCTTTTTGGGAAGCTCTTGCTTTCGAGTTAGTGGGGTCCATCCCCACCAGGACTGCAGGAATTGCACTGCCGTCTTTGTTGTGCAATTTACTGGTGACGTGTAGACGTGGCACAACACAAGGTTGATGATAACTCAAAAAAGGGCGGCAACCTCACACAGAGCCAACAACAGGCAATAAGGCCACCATTCATCATTCAACCAGTCCATCATTTGATAGTGAAGGACCTTCTTGCCTTTCTCTTGAACCTCTGTTGATGCAAGCATGCACAGACATGTGTGTGCACGCACGTATGCTGCAAACTTGTCCCTTGAGGTCCCACCAGCTAACTTCCATTACTGGAGTGAAGTGTGTAGCTGAAGGTGTGAGTTTCCTTGCAGATGCCTTTGACTCGCCCAGACAGGAGGTGGGAAGGCAGAGGGGCTGTGACGAGCACAGCAGAGTCTTGTCACCACCAGGAGCACGAGGGACTGGGTGTCTGTCCTGGTTAGATCAAACCCGGAGCTCCTCATCCTTTGAGCGGATCGTGCCTGGCCCCACCATCCCTCACCAAGCCTGGCACAAGCGTGCCTGGCTGAGGTCTGAGGGCAGGGCAGGGCTGGGGGCTGGCAGCAGGTACAACTATCCTGCTCCTGCCTGCACCCCGCCACTCGGCTGAATTCAGCTCTGAGAAGCCTTGAGGTTCCTCTGCTTTCACACACAGAATCACAGAATGGTTCGGGTTGGAAGGGACCTTAAAGATCATCTAGTTCTGCTGCTGCGCCTGGAAAATCAACGCCCACTCAAAATATGAATTTACAGGAAATTAAAAAAAACAACAAACAAACACAAAAAACTCCCCCAAAACCTCATTGCACTTTCACATGTTTCAGAACGCTATTTTTAATGGCAACTGCAAAGTTGGAAACAACGAGCTAGAGCCCAGCAAGGTTATCAGTGCCACGCGGAGCTGGGGACGGGAGAGGATCCTCGCTGCGCATCCAGCTGAGGCAGGACCTGACCCCGTGTCTGCCACCAGCGCCTGAGCAGGGGAGGGGGCACAGGGGACACACACGGGGGAGAGGGACACAAGGGACACGGGGGAGAGGGGCACAAGGGACACGGATTCGCCTCCTGGCTGTTGACCCTGCCAAAGGCACGAACATCCTCCTTGCCCAAAAAGATGATGACAGCCTTAGAAATCAGCCTTTTCAGCACTAAACCAAATATCTTTGTGTTGTGAGCATTGAGAAATGTAGCCTCCAATTTGGGGACATTCTCAGATGTCCAGTCATGCATTTCAGTGGTGGGATTTGGGCGTTTGCTTTTTGCATTGGCAAATAAATCCTTCCCTACAAACGTGCTTATTGATCTCTACGATGCCTCTGTGAGAGTCCCAGATCTGTCTCTCAGCCCCTGCAGGAGCCCACACGTGTGCCCTGGGCTGTCCTGTGCCGCCCCAGGGGGGTCCGCTCTGGTCCAGTGTTTGAACCGGTGCATCCTGCCTGCACCACACGAGCTTCCCAAGGCAACGTGGTCACCCCA
This sequence comes from Dromas ardeola, assembly GCA_013398915.1. Taxonomy (NCBI): domain Eukaryota; kingdom Metazoa; phylum Chordata; class Aves; order Charadriiformes; family Dromadidae; genus Dromas; species Dromas ardeola. Next base: position 86,274 of record VYZM01024476.1, read on the forward strand.
GAGCCGGAGGCCTGACCTGGACAGGGCTGCTGTGACCTTGAAGCAGTGGTGCAGGATCTGGGGAGTGATTTTCCAGCTGGTTGCCCTTGGCTGCTCCAGTCGGTGCTGGGGCTGACCTGCAGCGGGGGGTGCCGGGCTCATGCGTGGCTGGTGCTTCGAGGGCATAAACACAGAAATAATCAGGGAGGAAAAATCCAGCGTGGAGATGAGATGAAGGACAGTAGCACATGGCCTCTCTTTTGGCGAGATGGGAGAGAAAACCAAGGATTCAAATACTTCCAGCAATTAATTAATGGTATGATGGGAAGCATGCACTGACTGTAAAAACGTTCCTGCGCTGGATCATGTGTCTGGAAGCACAGACATGCGCGAGGGTTTACACAGTAGTGATGATGTGATGCTTTCATATGATTTCTTGATGCTGTGGTTATTTTTCTGCAACATCAATCTGCCTTAAGGAAACACGGCTGTCTCACCTTGTCTTTCTATCTGCGCTTCCAGAGCTGCTGCTACAGGAGCATCCTCTGAGCTCTGCCCAGCTGTCAGGGCACCTGGTGGCCCCACACCCCATCCCTCATGAGGGCAAGTTATGTCCTTTTGGGTGGAGGTATATGGCATGAAAGGAGGAGATAAAGTTAGTTGGGATGTTTGGGCAAACTGGCGGGGGTTAGGGCTGATGGCCATCTTCTCCCTGCAGCCTCACCTCGCTCCCTGTCCGATGGAGGGGAACAGTGACTGCTGCCAGCGCCGGGACAGAGAGGATGTGAGTGCTGTGGAGAGAGACTCTTGTGTCCGCCGTGGTCCCTCTGGGATCCATGTCTCTAAGAATAAGTGTCTGTGTCTCCATGGCCTCCGGAAAGCCTATCAACAACACTCGTTAGCTGCCATTTGGGCTCCCAGTGTCTCCAGCCTATAATTCAGTGGCTTGCATGCATTAATTCTCAAGCTTGGAGTGCTACAAAGATGCCCAGCCTGGCTTTCTTGTGGTTTGCACTGGCGCCTCTCAGCACAGTCTCACTATCCTTCAGCTCAGCTGTTTGGCAGAGCAGGCTGGGTCCAGGACTTTGCTCTCTGAGTTACATCCGTGGTCCTGGCCAGCTGGCATGTCCCGGGTCTACCCAGACGAACGGCCCCGGTGCTGTTCTCACCCTTCTCACCTCCTTCTCACCCTTCCATGCAGATCTGCAGAGAATCATCCATGAGAAGGGACTGTTCCAGTCCCCTTTGAGAGTCAGCAACAACCTTTGTCTTTCCAATGCCCCGTGGGGCTGGGCACTCCCAGCTGCTGCCTCTGCCCTGGGCAGCACGAGGCCCTCCCAAGCAAGGTGGCCATCTCTGGGTATTTTATTGCAAGTTGCATGATTTTCTCATGGCTTTAGATATTGGAGTCAGATGATTATGAGAAGGGGAAGGATTGGACTCCCAGACTTACAGGGGTAAGTATAAACACAGAGCCCCCGTGCTGGTTCCAAATCCATCCACGTGTTTTCAGAGCTCGGTGCATGCGTGCTAAGATAAGACTCCCACCTCAGAAACCGTATTGCTGCTGCCTGGACAACGTGAGCATGCCACAAAACATGCCACAACCCTCCCCCCATGCGCTCACAGAGACCATATGGGCTCTGCTGCATGGTGTATCCAAGATCTTGGAGCAGGGCTTGAATGTCTCAGTGTCCTTTGAAGCACTCAAGAAAACGAGCCTAAAGAACAAAGAACTCGAGTGACTTGTTAATTTGCTCATCAGCATCTGTGACTCCCAAGTGAGTAATATGACCGGAAATCCTGGATCTCACCCCAAAACACACTTGTAGCCCTCACTCTGTGGACAGATATTTGATCTCTACTTGCCATGAGCTGCGACTTGCAAAGCTACAGCCTGGGGAAAGAATTGGGCTATGCAGACGGGCACCCTCCCTGTTGTGCTCTTCTAGCAGCAGCTTATGGACTTCCTGACACTGTAGTTGCATCTGGGCCACTCTGTGGCATGGTCCTGTCCTCCCCATTGTGCCCCTACAGTGATGAAGCTGGAGTTGATATTGCTGCATTAGCAAGAGCAAAGCCAGCAGGCTGAGGGAAGCTATTGTTTCCCTCTCGCTGGCCCTGATGATGGCACTTCTGTAGTCCTGCTTCGGACCTTCAGTACCAGAGAGGTGGCGACTGCAATCAGGGTGGTCAGGGGCCTCAAGCACACGACAGATGTTGCTCAGCTGGGGGAATCAGGCTGGTTCAGCTTGCAGAAGAGAAAACTTTAGGAGGAGAGACCAAATTACTGTCTTCCAGTGCTGGAAAGGGGTGGTTTAGAGAACATGGAGCCAGGCTCATGTAAGAGGTGTACAGGAAAGGGCCAGAGGCAATGGGCAAAATTACAAAAAGGGAGTTCCCATGGGGATGTGAAGAAAATATTCTTCGCCACAAGAGCAGCACAGACCTGTAGCAGGTGCCCTGGGGACATGGTGTCTCCACCTTCAGAGATTTTTAAAAACTGAGTGGACCAGGCCCTAAGCAACATGCTGTAGCTTTGAAGTCTGCCTTGCATGCAGCAGGAGGCTGGACCAGAGATCCCCAGATACCCCTTACAGCCTAAATCTGCCCGTGATTCTGTGTTTCTGTGGTTTCTAACCCCAGTCCGAGCCCAAAGACAGTTTTTGGTTCCACAGCACCGGGTGGCTGTGAATCCCACAGGGTGATTACAGGTGGTTTAGTTGAACCTGATCTTTCCATGAGGTAACCTCAGCTCCTGCAATGTGAGAAATACCAATGATCCCAGTGCTGATGATGGTTTTGCAAACTGCTGTCAAACCTCTCTCATTCACACCTTCCCCATGCCACAGGGGACTTGATTTCTTTCTACCTGGGTGAAGATTGTCCATGCTCTAATCCTCAGGTCTGCCTCATGGTGTCTTCATCATTTGCATTTCCCCTTTTGGTGGCAGGGATGCATAGTGTATATCAGTTGCAGGATCACATGGTTGCAAAATGATGTGTTGTGTTTTGTTCTTTGGTCTTTCAGATTGCCTTTTGTCCCATCACTGAGTTTTGAACAGTTGTTTTTGTTGCACCCTCTGCAGTGCTCCTCTGCCTGCTTTGCTCAGTAATATGAGTTAATTTAGAGTCCATCCTTGCACACATGTATGTAGCCCTGTTCTTTTCCACGTACATTGCCTTGCGTGCGTTGGTGATGAATTTTCTCTGTAGTTTTATTTCCCAGCTACTCATTGTCGGATTCATCTGTCCAAACTGCAGCTCCCTATCTGATACCTGGCCATCTAGGGTTGCCTAAGAGGGAATCAATCACAGAATCGTTTAGGTTGGAAAAGACCTTTAAGATCATTGAGTCCAACCTTAAACCTAGCACTACCAAGGGAGCAGTGCATCTAAAGCACGACTCACCTCACCTAAAGCAGGGCAGGGATCTGGGTCAGCCCAGGGGCTGGAGGGCAATGACCAGTTCGGGTAGAGGTTGTTCTGGCTGAGGAGCAGGGTATGTGACCAGTAGCACAGTCACACGGGCCTGTGAGTAAGACGTCAGGCTCGGGGTAGATGTGAAAAACAGACAATGTGATGGGAGCAGATTTCCAGTTTCATGTGCTGAAAACTTGCCTGGTTTTACCCACCACATTCGTTCAGTCTGATAGACTAATATCGCATCTCCCCACAGACCTCGTGCTCCAGTACAAAGCAGGTTCTGGTCTGCCTGCCTGGATCTCCGTTCCAGCCCTTCTCAGGAGGTGGCACATTGCCCTGCCCACTCCTTGGGTATGAAGGATAATTGTGGCTCAGTAGTTCAGCAGTTTCACCACTGAGTTCCTCAGATCTCCCAAGTTAAATCCACCTGGTTACGGTGATTCACTTCTGCTTCTGATTGATGTTTCGGTTTGAAATGCTTCAAATGCTTCAGACCCCCATTCCAAAAGCACCGTGTCGGCACAGGGACCTCATGCAGTTCTCCCTGCGAACAATGATGCAGATAATTCATCTGTGTGACCTTTTCCTCGCAGAGCATTTCTCTTACATCTTCACCATCTCTTGGCCCTGCAGACTTTTTGGCATGCTCTTTGCTTCTGATGTATTTGAAAAAGCTTTTATTACCAGCTTTTACACCATTAGCAAGCTGCTCCTCCAAGTCTTTCCTGGCTTGATCTGCCAGGGTTTAATATTTAGCTCACTTGCCTTCATGCCACTCCACTACGTGCCCGTGCTGGGGGAAGCTGGTCTCAGCTAACCTGCCTCCTGCGCCCGCCACCTCCCCCACATCCCCTGGGGTCTTGCGTTCCCAGAGTGAAAACGTGGGCAAAACCTTTTAATTCTCTTGCAATATTTGGTGCTTTTCTTAAAGCTTCCATTTCTGGAATCGGATAACTCCCTGGCAAACTCAGCTTTCGCTGCCACCTTCTCCCAGCCCAGAGACACGCAAGCAAACAGGGAGAGCCCAAGGATGGGTGGAACAGGAGCTGCCTGTGCTGGAGGACTTTTCCCTTCCAGGCCACCGCTGATGAGCACAGGGTGCCTGTGCCCCATGTTCCCACACCAGTGAGGCTGAAGCACGTCACCGTGGCCTCGGGCCCCTCTGCCCACCTTAGAGGAGACCACCAGCACTGGAGGAAGCACTGCAAGCATTTCAGCCCTGGTGAGTGGCGAGGGCGAGTGGCCATGTGGCAATGGCTCCAGAGCCTGCTGGTGGCAGAGGGACTCCTTCATATCACCTACAGCATCGGACAAAGGGTTCTGGTTTGGTGTGTAAGTGAAACGAGCATCTCCTCCATGCTCTGCATCCTCAGCCAAGGAGGGAGGAGAACGGCTCGCGGGGTAAGAGGACTGGATGCAGGGTTTCTCTGGATGTTAGCAGGACACGGATGGCTGATGACAAGATGCTTGAGCCAGGCGGCTGGCAGGAGCTGCCGCTGGCATTCGGCAGCACTTGTGTGACACTGTACAGAGCCACTGATTACACCCAAGTCCTTCAGCAGTGGGGGGGCACATTACAATCAATAAGCAGCTCTGGATATTATTTAAGAAGTCAACAGTACAGGCTTCAGGACTCTCTCATCAGATAACGGAATGGCTGGGGGAAATTCAGATAACGCCACTGTGAGATCGCCGGGGAAAAGCAGGTTAAGAGGCGCAGTTGCCTCCAGGCAGCCCAGACTGTGTATTATCTGCTGAGGTGCTGCTGGGTTTCACTGTCAGGTTTTGAAGCTTTTAATGACATAGCTTGCAAATGAAAATAACCCCTTTAAAATAAAATTCGGTGCCCTTTTTAGTCTTAGAATCTAACTTTCCAGTATTAGTGAGGAACTGATCAATTTTTCATGTGAACGTAAAAATCTAGATCGGCTTGTGCTGGGGTGTGACTAAATGCTCAGGCCTGCCACAGTCTGTATATAATCTTCAGACATGAGACTGCAGCAAAAGAGAAAACCAGGAGTCCCGGGTTAATGTGCAGACTGAAAATGTCACAGCCCATGTTGCCCCCTGGTCCTTGGCAGGACATCTCCTCGCTGCTCCATCCCACACGCGTAATGCAGGGACTGGGATGCTCTGCCCAGCACTGTGAGGATGGATGAGGACCGCGCTGGTTAGTGGAGGGGGTGTCGGTGCTGGGGGTTTCAACTCAGACATTCGCTCTGCATCTGGTGGTTCTCCATAAACCCCACGAGGCAGAGGACGATCTCAGACCCTGGAGCAGGCTGGGGCACTGGGAGAGCGGCTGCAGACGGAGGTTTGGGCACACCTCGTGCCTGTTGCCGCTGTACCTTGACGAAGTTCTCCACACATGGGGATGCCTCTTGGTAACTTCCTCCCCAGACCGAGGAAGCTGCTAGCTGCATCCCATGGGCCATCCCCTGCCACAAACAGTTGGGATGGTGCTGCACTCATCGTTTGGCGTCTCCCCAGTGAGGAGGCTGGGTCAAGTAGCAGGAGAAGGGGGTGCCCATCACTGTGAGGGCCAGACAGGCAGTGGCTGTGGTCCCCACCCTGCTTCTGGCACAGGAGTGAGGAGATGTGATGTTGCAATGGGCAGGAGCTAATCCTGCGCAGTGGGCATGTACGGACAGCAGAGCTGCTCCTTCCATGGTGCTGGGCTGTACTATGTGGCTCAGAAGTGAAGTTCGCAGGGACACCCAGAGATCGTCCCGCCCAGCCCCTCTTCCCAAAGCAGGAGCAGCTAATGCAGGCTTCCCAGGACTGTATCCAGTTGTGTTTTGCATGAAACAGATGTGAAGGAATCACTTCTTGGCATTTTACCCTGGGCGTCACCATGCTCTTGATGATTGTGTTCATTTTGGTGCAGTGCTTGTAGTATCCATAGATGTAAAATGTAAGTTCCTTTTGGATGAAGCATGCTGTGATGTCCCACTGTTTGTGAAAGAGTTTCTGGGCAGTAAAAATCTGCAGGGGGAGGTTTTACATGCTTTGGTTTGGCACTACTCTGTGTAACCAACACACAATAAAAAATGGAGAAAAAATGAGTGGAAAATGTGTTAGTCTCAGCAAATACCTTCCTAGGCATCACCCTCTGGGGATTTACAGGTTGAATGAAAACAGGATCACTCGCTGGTAACCAGCCCCTCTCTGCAAAGGGAAAGGATTTCTGGCCATCTTCTGACGTGCGCACACGTGCTGCTGCCTGAGGAGGTCTTGTGGTCCCATCCTTCAGTGATGATGCCTCGCTGTCTGCAGGCCTGGAGAGGGGGAGGCCCATGGTACGGGCAGATGAAAGCTGGTCTGGGAGCAACGTGTGTGTGTGGGGTGTGGGACACCAAGGGGAGAACCAGGTCCCGTGGGGACAGGGTGCAACGTCTTCCTGACTTGTAGTTCTGAAATAAGCCATAAACGCATGGTGCTGCTCAGCTTGCCCGGTTCTCAGTGGCCCACCAGAAGACGCTCATTCAGTTCCCTGCATTAGCTGCTCCTAAATTGGCCATTCTTGCCCTCAGTCATGTGCAGCACCATAGAATCATAGAATCATAGAATCATAGAATTATAGAATCATAGAATCATAGAATGTGTTGGGTTGGAAGGGACCTTTAAAGGTCATCTAGTCCAACCCCCCTGCAGGAAGCAGGGACATCTTCAACTAGATCAGGTTGCTCAGAGCCTCATCAAGCCTGGCCTTGAATGTCTCCAGGGATGGGGCCACCATGTACTCTTCACTGTCTCTGCTGACTGGCTTTGTAAAGACGTGCACTGCAGAGGACTGCCCAGAATTGGCCAGGGTCTGATGGGGAGAGCACTGACCCATTGGTGGGTTCCAGACAGGTCTAGCTGGGCAGCCAACAGCCACATCACTCACCATTGCTTCCTCCACCTCTCATGAGCTTGTCTGGATTTCATGACAAGGCTCCAGCCAGGACAGGCTATGTTTCATCACAAAAATGAAACATTTCGCCCTCAAAGAAGCTATGATTACTTCATCCCATTCAGCCAAATGTAGACAAGGCCCTCTCTGTAAAGAAGTGGAAATCCTATCAGGAGAAGCTGCTGCTTACCCTGCCAGCACCCAGCCATGACTGGACTCCACTGAGGTGCCTGCAGTCCCACACGAAGCAGTTATTGAGCTGACCTGTGTTTGGGGACAGAGCTCCACCTGGGCCTGGGTGGGCAGGCATGGCACTGGGGTCAACTGGTCAATGCACGAGTCCCTTCTTCCAGATCCCTTCCTGGAGAATCACACGATCTAGCTCTGGGAAAGGGAGCATGGTCTCTGCAGAACAACCCTGACATGGCCAGCACTAGGACACCCTGCCTGGCACCTACCCCTGCTCTCACGCTGTGGGTCCCAGCCCGCTCCCAGCCATGTGTTTGCCAGGGAAGAGCCGGGACCACTGGATGAGCTGGTTCCAAGGGATGGTGCTGTGGAGCCAGCTGGGATGTGCTTGGGGGGGCCTGGATGTACGGTTGCTGAGGGGTTTGTTTCTCTAAATGGTGTCCAGAGGTGCGGCAGCCCTGGTTTGCTCACAGACACAGGGCAAGAGATGAAAGAGCCAGTATGAGCCTTAAGGAGTATCACAAACCTGCCTCCTCCACTGGGACCTTGGCTTTGCTCTGTCTCCTGTGCCACCCAGCTCTCTCTTGCATGCTTCTCTGTCCCTCTGCCTTTCCCATCTCCTTCTTCTCAACCCATCTCTACCTTCCATCCCTTGGGACATCCCAGACCTGTTTCTGGACTGCCTTACACCCTGCACTGGTTCATCACTGCTCAATGTCACTGAGAACTGCTCCCCAGCCTCTCAGCGTTGGCAGCAGGAGGAGCACAGAAAGAGTTTGGCTCATCAGGGAGCTCCCAGGCATGACAGCCAGCTGGGCCAGGGGATGGGGTCCACTGCTGAAGATCTACTTCCGTGGTGCCCCCCATCCCCAGCTCTGGTTAACCTCCTGTTCCCTCCTGCCTTGACCACCTCTAATTTTACCTCTTTATCTAGCCCAGAATCCTCTTCAGCCTGATGGGGAGGTCACAACCTGCAGCCTTCTGACAGTCAAATGGCACCTTCTCCTTTCCATCCTGATCCTGGCCTTGGCCTTGCTGGTCAGGTCCTTTACAAGGGGATGCTTTTGTCTGCAGCAGACTGGACCCTGCAAAGAGAAATGCCCAGAGGTGCTTGTGGGCAGCATCCTTTGAAGCAGCTTGTGCGGAGCCCTCCCTCCTCTCCAGCAGCTCTGCCGCTTCCCCAGCCTGTGCACCCGAGCAGGGCTCTGCCCTGTGGCTCTTCCCCTCCCACGGTACATGCAAACCTCAGCCTCCTCCCTGGGTGATTCGTGCATGGAGGGTGTTTTTATAGGGGAATTTTGGGATGGAAACGGGCCATGTGCTTGGAACTGCTTGCTCCTTCCCAATTGTGCCATCTCCAGCAACACCCTCTCGTGCTGTGCTGCTGCTTGGGGCTCCCTGGGATGGAAAACCCAGGGCTGCTGGCAGCTTCTCCTGGTGCTTGCAGTGAGTTTAGTGCTCATAAATCCCTGAGGTTGTGATTAATTCTTTGTGGTGTTATTTAACTGCTTGTCAACTCCAGTAAGATGAAGACATTACCTCAATTTCCTTCAACAGGAGCTGCTGGTTTTGGGCAGCACTGTGAACAACCACTTCTCCATCCAGACAATTGGAATAAGGGACATTAAAGTCCAGAGCTCCAGATCCACATGAGGTGATGTGAGCAGTCACACACATGGGGGATTGTTCCTTCTTGTGCCTTTTAGGCCAGTTTCCTCCAGAAAACTCAAAATTTTGGCTCCAGACTGATGCTGACTCTGAAGTCACGTTGTTTTGAACCTCTGGTGAATTTTTAATTGTCTACCTGGCTCACCACCTAAAGAAGGTGGTGAGTCCCCACACGCACTACTCTCCAGGCACCTTCACTTTGTCCTTCTCCATCCAAAGCTGCTCCTTCCTTTGCAGCCTTGTCTGCATTGCAGGTCTCCTTTTTTTCCAGGATTGAGGTGACCAGGTCTGGACCTGCCTTCTGGGAACTGGTGGTCTGAGTGTATGGGTTTGCTACTGAACGTTATGCTCCAGATTCTGCTGTCAAGTCTTAGGGAGGAGTAAATAGCTGTTCTGGAGGAATGGGATATTTCTAGGAGGGGGAGAATATGACTACAGCCTTCAGCACAGCATCCCTTTTCCCTTCCCAGCTTGCTTTACTACCTCCTGCTGCTCAGAAATGTTGGGTGAGATCCCAAACAGAGCCTGAGTCTCTTCCCACCAGCTGTCCTCTTCTCTGGCTCGTGGGAATCCACCACACGGGGAACTGGAGGTGAGGAGATGTGAGACAGGACAGCACCAGCCTGCTCACTGCTCTCTGAGTTCCACCGAGGCTGAGCCCTGCTGGGCTCGGGCTGCAGGAGACCCTGCAGGAGATCAGCAGGGTTTGGGGTCAGGTCTTCCCAGGCGCGCACAGCTCCACGAACCCTTGAAGGAAGGCAGAGGTGAGCTGTGCAGTCCTCCACGGCTCTGCAGCAGCAGAAAAGGTCAGGGTTCAGACCAGTCACTGATAACGGCTTGAAAATCTACATTTCTGGGAAATGCGGATCTCGCTTCTTAAGGACACACGACCTTGAACCTTTTGATTTGATCTGGGGAAAGGAAGAGGTAAGAAAAAGCATCAGACCCAGCACTGGGGTGAGCTTCCCCTGAGGGAAGCAAGTGTGGTATTAGCTCTCCCCTCGCTGCTGGTCCCGGCCAGTCCTTCATGCCTGGCTCAGGTCTGGGAGGTGACGGAGCCCTTCATTCAGAAGGGAGAACAATTAACAAGAAATAAAATACCAGTGAGCCTTGGAAATCACCTGGAAGATAATAAAGAGAAAACAAATCTCTCCCTTTTTTTTGAGCGCTCTTCTCAGCTCAGCAGATTTATTGTTGCCTTTTTAAATTTTAACAACTTGCGAGGCCAGAGCACTGACTTCCATTACATTAAAACTTTTGCTTTTTATTCCCTAATTCGAAGCAGAAGGGAAGCTAAATCACCAGGCAGCGAATGGTTTGCAGTCGACAGGCGCTGCTGTGCAAGGAAATAGATTTCTCTTGCAAGGTGTCCTGTCTGCTGGGCGGCACGTGGTGCGAGGGGCATCGCCTTCCTCTGATCCGTGTGGTGGGTGGGGAGGAACAGGGTCCTGCAGCCTTTGGGAGTCCCTGGAGGTGGGCGAGGACTGCTTTGAAAATCTGCTCCAGCATTTCCATGTCAGATGATATGTATTTTCCAGGGCATTCAAGGGGAAGTGCCTGCTGAAGACCATTGGCTTAGAACATCCGTACTTGTGTGGTGAGGTGGTTCTGCATGAGATGGGTGTGCTGCCCTGGGCTCCCACGGGCATGGGATCTGATCCCACCCAGTGACAATGAGGCCTCGGTCCAGCAAAAGACAAAGTGAAGGAAGATGCCGTGCTCGGCCACTCACCTGCTGCAAGAGCTGAGCAAGACACTTCTCTCAAGCTTCATCTACAAGACAGAACAACAAAAAGTGTCTTGAAAGCTTTTCTTACTTGCCACCGTCTGGCAAGGACCTGGGGGGTCTCAGAGGGATGCTTGTGGTGGTTTTCACACTCTGCCTTTACCCAGTGCCTCTGAGCACAGGGCATAGTGCACTCATGCCCCACTGTGTGACACTGGGCCATTGCCCTGGTTGTCCCCTATACATTCAGAGATGACCCAGGTCCCCGTGGCCACATTCTGTTGCCTTCAGAAGACCTAGAGCACAGGAGCCCAAAGAGATATGCAGGACGCCCAGGGCATATGGCCATGTTTGGGGCAGTCGGAGCCCCGTATCGACAGCTGGCAGTCACCCTGGCCGATGCAGTGAAGGCTGGAGGTGTGGTGTACCTGCTGCTGGCTCAGGGCACAGGTCGTTAGACTTGCTGTGGGTAATTGCTGCAAATTGTTGAGCTTGGTGGCAATACAGTGATTGCTTAATTAATGAGGGGATGTAGACCTGGCAGTCTGTGCCCGCCTAACAAACAGGAAGCATCAGACAACCTGGGGCTTGCAGATGTCCCCACACACTGGCAGGGAGGAGGGGACAAAACACTGTGCCGTGTCCCTTAGCACGTCCTTGGGGCCACCTTCCCCTGCTGCCCATCCTGCCAGCATCAGCCGGCCGGTGCCCGCTGCCTGTCAGACCCGGGACAGCTTCCTCCTGACAGGTCTTTGCTTTGCAGGACAGTCGTGGTCATCCAAAGCAAGCACAGACGTTCTCACCGCTGGCACGGATGTGGCTAATTCCTGTGGGGTTTTATTTGGCCGGCATTCAGGAGAAACTCCCAATGGGGCAGGTTCTCCATGCTTCTTCACCCCCCTACACCTTTTTCCATGTGCCAGACACCAATGTGCATCCCAACACCACCTTGTCCTTCTCCAGTGTCTCCTGCCCTACCAGCATGGTGCGGGACAGCCAGTGACAACATGCAGCAAATCAGCTCTGAGGCTCCTCTGTGGCTTTTGGTGAGAAGTCGGCCTGCAAACAAAGACCAAGCAAGGGCTGCCAATTTTGTTTCTAGCTGGAGTCTAAAAGTCTTTAGAGTCGGGTCCTCTTCTTTTCCAACCTAAGGATGTTTCACCTGGGAAACAGGTTTTCCTGGCCTGGGAAACCCAGGGCCACAGTCCTGCAGGTGTCTTGAGTACATCATTACCCACGTGCCACAGGGACCTGCCAGCACAAACCGAGAGTGATGCCTGAGCTTCAGGTTTCGTCAGGATGGAAAGGGAAGCGAGATGGCACAAGCAGGTGTTGTGCAACCATGTGAAGTTATTCATGGTCAGATGCAGCATCAAGAACCTGCTTTTCATGAGGAACTTGACTTGCTAATGAGCCCTGAATCTGGGTCAGGCATTTCCCACACTGGGGATGGGTGGACACGGGCATCGGCACCCTACCAGGGAACCTGGAGACACAAGACAGAGCAGCCAGATCTTTTCTGGCTGTGACAACCACAGGTGAATTTCTGCAAAGGGCCCTTTGGCTTCTGCCTCCTGCTAGTTTCAGCAGGCTGGGGTGCGTGTCTCCGCTGGCATGGAGCAGCTGCAGTTGTGAATCTGTCCCTGACATCATCACAGAAACTTGGCTCTGAACTGAAGGTGTCTGATGCACAGTGGGTGCAAGTCCCTTCAGGCCCTGGCTCCTCCTGGCACACTGCTGAGGGCCACAGCTGCCCCTCTCCTAGAAGCAAAGCAAAAACTGCTTTGGAGACGATGCATTATATTCTTACATGCAAGACAGGTCAGCTAGACTGGCTGCTGCTCTTCATGCGGTTTTCCTGGGGGAGGGGAGAGGTTCACCAAAGCTGTGCCACCAGCCAGACTGTGGTTCATGTTGTATACAAGCAGGTGCTGCCCCAGCTGAGCAGCCCCATTCGATGCTCTCACAGAACCACAGACTGGCCGGGGTTGGAAGGGACCTCTGGAGACCACCCAGTCCAAACCCCTGCCAGAGCAGGGTCACCCACAGCAGGATGCACAGGGACGCGTCCAGGTGGGTTTGGAATGTCTCCAGAGATGGAGACTCCACCACCTCTCTGGGCAGCCTGTGCCAGGGCTCTGCCACCCTCACAGGAAAGAAGTTTTTCCTCAGGTTCAGACGGAACTTCCCATGTTCCAGTTTGTGCCTGTCACCCTTGTCCTGTCTCTGGGCACCACTGAGAAGAGTCTGGCCCCGTCCTCTTGCCCCCCACCCTTTAGCTATTGCTGAGCATTGATGAGATCCCCTCTCAGTCTGCTCTTCTCCAGCTGAACAGCCCCAGGGCTCTCAGCCTTTCCTCAGCAGAGAGATGCTCCAGTGCCTGATCATCTTCATAGCCCTCCGCTGGACTCGCCCCAGTAATTCCCTGTCTTTTCTCTCCAGCTGCCGGGATGAGAAACTTTCCCTGGCACGGCCTGATGGCTGCCCTCCGCATGCTTGGAGGATCCTGCTGTCCTGGAGGGATGCTCCAGCGCCCAGCAGATTTGATGAGCCCCTGAGGCTGCACCACTGTAACCGTGGGGAAAACAACCTGAGGGAGGGATTTCCTTCAGTCCTCTTCCCTGAGCTATGATATCATTTGGGTATTTTATTCCAGTGTCGCTCTGCTCTTTGACCAAAATCTCAAAAATTAGGCACAGCAGTCTGTTTAATTTGTATGCGTGTCTGGGCACTGGATTTGAATATGAAAATGGTGCACTAAACAGGGGTTAAAGTACAGGCAAGTGGCTAATCAGATCTTTACATCCTGTGTGCCGGCTGGGATGCCCTTGCCTGATTTGCAGGTTACTTTTGCCTTGTAGTCCTTTAATTCCTTGATCCAGGCTGCACATTCAGTGAAAATCAATGTAAATAAGGCTCCTGTGGTTCTGCCTCTCCCCATCAGAGCCCAGCACTTGAGTCAGATGGACCAAAAACTGCTCTCAGCCACTTATTTATTTTTTAAAATGAATCCAGCCTAGAGCAGGATTACGTGGATTAGCAGCTGAGCATTCCCCTGCCTACAAAACATGCCCAGCCAGCCAGGCAGATATTCGCTGACGGGAACCCTGTCCTCCAAACACGACATGTATTTACATGGCCTCTTGGCTGCTTGCATCCGAGCCCATCTGTTCGGCTGATTCGGGGTCTGCCCGTCCTCCCGGGATCTTGGACCGCTGCCCCGGGGCGAGGGTGCCAGCCAGGCTGGTGCGGGCAGGCAGGAGATGCTCCAAGTGTCTCTGCAGCAGAGCTCTCCTCGCCGGCAGCGGTGCGTGCCTACAGTGGTCATGGAGCAAAGGGGGACCCAGCCCAGGGCGGGGGGTCCAGGCAGGCGAGGGCTCAGGCAGAACATCCAGCTGGTGCTTTTACAGCTGGATGCCAGCAAAGCACATGGCATTTTTTAGCAAGGACGCCCTCCCTGGTGAAACACCTGCGGATTTGGGAAGGAAGAAGAAGCGTGGCCTGAAGTTATTGGAAGAAAACCCAGGCTAGGAGGGTTGTAATGGGCTAAAAAAGCACTACCAAATCACTGGTCCTTTTCCAGACCTCAGAAGGCACCTGAGGACCTTGTGTGGGATCATCACTGGGAGATGGTGTCCAGCCTGCGAGGCTGTGGAAACAGGTAGGAGATGCCCCACCTGCAAAGCAAAATCCTGGTGGGTCCTGCATGGAGGAAAACACACCGGCTGCCATCGTTACCAACCCACTGACAACCGCGGGAAGGATTTTAGCCCAGTCCTGAGCAGCCTGAGGGGCTGGGCTGGCTCTGAGCCACATGGAGCAGCACAGAGAGGGAGCTGGAGCCATCCTCATGTCTTCCCCAATGAAGGGTCACCCATGGCTGCAGAACCTTGTCCCCAAGGAAGGATCCCTCCTCCAGCCAGGTGTCAGGGGGGTGGTGTGTGGTTTTGGGGGTCCTACTGGATCAGCAGCGAGCGCTGTGGTCTGTGGCAGTGCTGGGACCCCCAGGACCCCCCTCGTCATTGTCAGGCAGGTGGGCAGGAGCAGAGTGAGTATCTCCATGTGGGGTGGCACAGGCAGGACAGGCAGCGCATGGGCAGGAGGGGGAGAAGCTCCAGGGATGCAAGCTCTTTGGAATGGCCTTGCTCTTCCTCCACCTTTTCTGCTGGGAGGATGCTGACCTCTGGAAAACAAGCTGTGGCAGTGCCAGGCTGGTCTGCAGGTGTCCCCGCACAGCCTCGGACGCAGATCGCACGGCTCTGCCTGCTGCCAGCTCCACTCTGTGCCTGCCTGTGCCTGCCTGTGCCTGCCCGCCTGGCATGGGGAACGGACCGCGGCAGAGAGGGGACCTGCCCAGTGCCAGCCCCTGTGCCAGGGAGCCCCACTTGGCTGAACAAGTTTTCACTGACACCTTCCTTTTTTTTTTTCCCCCCTTCAATGGAAGCCTTCCAGCAATTTTTCAATTGCTGTCCGCTGAGCGGAGCGAGGCCAGCTCCCTGCCTGCTCCTTGACAGGAGCTGACAGCTGGCTCCTGCCCAGAGCTGTCCCCCGGCTGCGTGCCAAGCAGGCGGGACGCGGGTCCCACGCTCTCCCGTACGCTCGCAGGGCGAAGGGGGTGCCCGCGCAGTCGCGGGGTCTGGCACGGCTGCTGGCTCCAGCCCGGCCTCCAGAACAGGGCTGAACTGGAAATCCCAGCCTGGGGCAGGGTCTGGCTCAGACCCCCACCTGTGGCTCATCCTGGGGGATCCTCTGCTGCGAGCCCAGAGCCCAGGATCTGCCCAAGGGGTGGCACCTTCAGCGAGATGCCGGCACCAGGTCGCACAGGTGCCAATGGCTTCCATCCCCTCCGGTGATGTCCTGTTGCAGGCTCGTTGGGGGCTGCATCCCTCCCACCTGCACGGCCAGACCCCTGGCCTGGGACTGCCCTGCAGTCCTGTCCCTCTGTAAACCCCCCCAAAGGATCTTCCCCTGGGATTAAAGAATAATTTTCGATAGGGAGGTGGGTGGGCGGAGTAGAGGTGAGATGGTGAGAGATGGTTGGATGGAGGAAGGCAGAAATAACTCTGCTACATGTGATGGTCTCCCTTGTTAATGCATTGCTGGTGCCTCCTGTTTGCTCACACCAGGAGCGACACTGGCCCCTTCTACCTCGCTCAGTGCGAGGTTTGGACGTGAACGAGCCTGTGATTCACTGAACAAGCACCGAGGAAAAGAAAGCGTTGAGCAGCTTGTCATTCAAGATGCATCATCCCTCCTTCACCGAACAAGGCAGGAGCGCGTGCTAATAATCTGGGATCACGTAATTAAATACCCTGCAGCCTGAATATCTATAAGAAGGCACAGTTACGGTTTCGTGGACTATCTCACTTGTGGCATTTCCATGGGTTGGAGATGCTTTGCTTTGCAACTTCAGTGCTCATGTAGGGCTTGCTGTATGTGGCACACTATCAATCACGGGTGTGAAAAATCCCCCAAGCCACCAGAAAATGGAAACAATCTTGAATGCTCCTGAAGTGAAAGTAGAAAGCCATTCCCAAGACATTCCTTCAACAGTGAAATGGCTTTTTAAGGAATTCAGACAGAAGATGTAATCAAGGAAAAGCTGTACAGAAAAAGAAAACCCCAGCACCTGTAGCAACACAGTATGATAGGAAAAGTCAGGGTGGAAGGGACTCTGGAGCTCTGTTGTTCAACCTTCTGCTCCAAGCAGGGTCAGACCAGGTTGCTCAGGGAGTTTTTTCAAGACCATTCAGGTCTTAAAGGCCTTGATGGACAGAGACTGCACCGTCTCTCTGGGCAACCTGCTACGATGTTTGACTTTCCCCATTGGTGAAAAAATTTCCCCCTATATCCAGCCCAAGTCTCACTTGTTTCGATTCATGTCTGTTGTCTTTTGTCCTCCTACTGTGGACAATTGTGAAGAGCCTGGGTCTGCCTTCTCAATGACCTCCTTGTAGATAACCTTGAAGATCCCCCCTTGAAGCTTTCTCATCTTCGGTCTGAACAAACCTTGTTCCCTCAGCCTCTCCTCACAATGGCACATGCTTCAGCCCCTGGACCACCTTGGTGACCTCCTCTGAACTCACTCCACTTTACTGACGCTCATTGGGAGACCCAGAAGCAGCTGAGGTATCTAGCTGCAGCCAAACAAGGGTTGACTAGAGGGAGGTCCAAATGCCACAGCTCCCTTGTAAGCACCTCTGACTGTGTGGTCTCCATCTCCAGGCATGTCCTCTCCCATCAGGACAGAGGTGTGCACATGGGGAGGTGTCCACAGAGGGCTGCATGGGAGATCCTGAGGTGAAAACCCTGGTAGGAGAGGGCTAAAAACACCATCCTGGAGGCTGGTGGGACAGACCGGCAACCAAGGATGTCAATGCCATTTCTAAAGGAGGTGACAGTCCAGGGAGAGGATTCGTTCCCCCTGGGACAACACCAAACCCACAGCACCTGCCACCCCCCCAAAAGGCTCCCCGGGGAAGTGGGAGGAGGCAACACCAGTCAGGGTGGAGATGCTCCGTGTGGGGAAATCAGCTTGGCTGCAGCCGCTCTGTGGAAGAGAGAAAGCACAGCACACCCTCCCTGGGCACGGGGCCAGGCATCTCTGCACGAACAGGCAGAGCGTCCCGCGCACTCGGCAGACGGCATTGACTGCAGGGACACTGTCGAAAGCTCTTGAAGAGCTTCTCGGCCCTTTCGTGCCTCCTTGGAGGGGTCTGCCCACATGGATGAGCCACTGCACCAAAGGGACCCTTGCCCACCGTGATGGCCATGGACTCAAACGCCCTATAAGTGTGCTTTGAGCAGTTTTGCTACATAATCCCTCAGGTGCTCACACGTCTGTGCTTGCACCAGCTGTGATGGGACTGTCCAGGATGTCAATGAATGGCCTTTGATGTAAATTTTTAGCTAATGCTGAATAATTTTTTTGCAGAAAGAAGTGCTTAACTTCCACCTCAATGCACCGTGTCCATCTTTCTTATGGGAGCAACAGTGACGATGTCCCCCTAAACCAGTACAAACTGGGGTTCCTGTAACTCTGCTTAATACATGGGGAAACATCTGTGAAGCTGATGGCAGCTGTGCTGCAGGTGATGGAGGCGTCTGTGCAGAGCTCTCCCCATGTCTGCAAGATGAAATACAGTGTACTGCTGTTTCTATCCCTGTCTCTAGGGGTTTACATGCCACCTTCAGCAGATATTACCCCTTGGTGTCTTCCTCTCTGGTGACCTCCGCAATTGCTGAAGGCCTGTGACTATCTGCTGAGCTTTTCCATTCCTCTCCTTCAGACCCCTCTCTGTATCTGTGTTGCCTGTAACCCTCAGCACGATGAAGCAGATGATCTGAAGGACACCTTGCTCTTTTGTTGGACCCAGCAGCTGGCTCTTTCCATGTGCTGGGGTCTCATGGGAGTAGGGGCAGGTCCTGCTATGTTTGGACATCACATAGGTGTGATATGGCTTGCAAGGGGAAGGGAATAGCAATTGAATGGTGCTGAGTTCCTCAGCTGCGTTAGCTAACCCGTTCATAGAATCATAGAATCACAGGGTTGGAAGGGTCCTCTGGAGATCATCTAGCCCACCCCGCCTGCCAGAGCAGGGTCACCTTAGAGCAGGTTGCACAGGAACGTGTCCAGGCGAGGTTGGAATGTCTCCAGAGATGGACACTCCACCACCTCTCTGGGCAGCCTGTGCCAGGGCTCTGCCACCCTCAAAGTAAAGAAGTTCCTCCTCATGTTTAGGTGGAACTTCCTATACTCAAGTTTGTACCCATTGCCTCTTGTCCTTTTGCCGGGCACCATTGAAAAGAGCCTGGCCCCATCCTCCTGACACCCACCCTTCAAGTCTTTGTGAGCATTAATAAGGTCACCCCTCAGCCGTCTCTTTTCCAGACTAAACAGACCCAAGTCCCTCAGCCTTTCCTCATAAGAGAGATGTTCCAGTCCCCTAATCATCTCAGTAGCCCTATGCTGCACCCTCTCCAGCAGTTCCCTGTCCTTCTTGACCCGGGAAGCCCAGCACTGGACACAGCACTCCAGCTGTGGCCTCACCAAGGCAGAGCAGAGGGGGCGGATGACCTCCCTCCACCTGCTGGCCACACTCTTCTTGATGCACCCCAGGATGCCACTGGCCTTCTTGGCCACAAGGGCCCATTGCTGGCTCATCGGCATCCTGTTGTCCACCAGGACTCCCAGGTCTCTTTCCACCGAGCTGCTCTCCAGCAGGTCAGCCCCCAACCTGTCCTGGTGCAGGGGGTTATTCCTCCCCAGGTGCAGCACCCTACACTTGCCCTTATTGAATTTCATAAGGTTTCTCTCCGCCCAACTCTCCAGCCTGTCCAGGTCTCTCCGTATGGCGGCACAGCCTTCTTCAGTTGCATTGGCACTGTCAGATATGTTCTGCTACAATAAATAAGGAAATGGGTTGTTTTTTGCTTTGCCTTTTGTAAGAGAAACACGTCAGTTTTCCACTGATGGACTGGCTTGGGACGTGCCACCAAAGGGAGCTGCCCGTGCCTGTTGCCCCTGAGTGATGACATAATTCATGTCCACCCTGCGCACGAACAGGGATTTTCCTGTGGATGTCCCTTCTGAAGTCTTCTGACACAGATAAGATGCCACGTGGGTGTCAGGGCAGAGGCATGCGAGGTGGAGGAGTGGTTCAGCCTGCTCGCTGTCGGGAGGAGCAGCGGGGATGTTGCCCTGCCTGGTCTAGGGCAAGATCCTCTGCTGAGCAGGGGCTGAGTGCTGCTGGACCATGGCCCTGCGGAGGATGCTGGAGAGGGCAGAGGGCTGCAGGACAGGCTGAGGGGATGCTCAGTGCCGGGGCAAGAATTTTGGTGCATGTCTTCTCTGACAGCTTCCCATCACATATGCACTGCTTGACCAGTCCAGTTCCCACCTTTTCATCCTGGGTAGTGGTGCACGCAGTATTTCCATGCAGATTACCTGGCACCAAAACGCTTCATCTCATGCTTGCTGGTGCTTAAAGAGTGCTGTAGATTGTCCAGCTTTTAAGCAGCTAATTGCAGAGCTATTGGCATGTCTGCAGTGCATCGGAGGCTTGAGACATACATTTTGTTGTAGGCCTGCAGAAGATTAGATAATTCATCCAGATTTGCTGACAAGAACAGACTTTGACACAGACTCGCTAGCTCATTGCCAAAGCCAGCCGAGCTCCTGATGGGCAAGAGGAGGGTTTTTAGGGAAATGCAGCCTTTGTGCTGAGCCCTGGGGAGAGGTAAAGCCCCAGGAACACAACGTGTAAAGCCCAGCCATTGAGGAATTCTGGGTTTCCACCACTGTTTGGGGAAAACCAGGCACAAAATGACCCCCTCTAAATTCAATCACCACCCAGGAGAAGTAGCTGAGCTCCTCTGACCCACAACACATCTCCAAAGCGCCAACCCCCTGGGAGATGTCCACAGTTGACTGAGGGAGAAATGGACTCTTGGATCCTAATTTACCTCCTTCCCTCTGCCAACTGCCCGTAGCAAGTGGAAGTATCTTCTGTGCTGCTGGTCTGGCTGCAGCTGATGGCAAATGTCCTTGTTCACTAGGGCCTGTGGTAGGCACACCATGACCACCTAACCAGGGCAGTTGCTCCACCACCACCAGGAAGGGTTTCCCTGTGGTCGCACCCCCAGCAAAGAGCCCCGGACTGGGCAGGACAAGGTGCCTGTGGCACCCACTTTTCCTGGGCCTTGGCTGGAGCCCATAACGCCAGAAGTAACTGGCCACCAGCCCTCTGCGTGGGAGAAGGATGGGTGGAGAGCAGAACATGGGCTCAAATCCAGCATGAAGGACTCCCATCGGAGGTTGGCTGGAGGCGGCGCTTCTCAAAGGTTGGGTCGGGAAGCCTGGGCCATCCTGACCCTTCACTCTGCTGTGAGATGCTCAACCCCCCCCACCGCACCTCTCCTAGGCCACTGCTGCGGGACGTTGTCGTGTCCCTGGGTGCCAAGGGCATGCCAGGTTTTGCCAGGGGTTTGTGTGGGTGGGAGTGAGAAGGTGCTGGCGCCCGTCGGGAGTGCGCGTTGCCTGATGATGTGGTATCAGAAGTCCCTTCCTGCCTGTGTCCAGGAGCTCGCCTGTCACCCCTCCGTGCTACGGCAGTGCCCATCTCACGCACTGCCCCTCGTACGGCTCGGCTCCTGCCAGCTGCACTGGGAAGAGGGGAAACTGAGGCAGGGAGGAACAGAGTGGGAATGGGGAAGGCAGAAGGTCTGCATTGCTGCAGGCTGGGAGCAAACAGCAAGTAGAATTGACCGGGCTGTCCCCAAGGCAGTCGGGGAGCAGGTGACCGCATCCACCAGGCTCCTCTGCGCAGGGTGGGACGTCCCGCGCCGGGCCCCAAGGGCTAAGCTCACACTGTTTGTTTGCAGAGCTGCTGGCGAGGAGCTGGCGGGTGAGCACAGACCCAGGTTTCGGGCCATGTGTCAGCCGAGGTGGGGAGGCCAGGCGTGCTGCTGGACGGGCTCGCCTGTCGGGATGTTCTGGGACGGGTCCTGCGTGTGGGGCTGAGCCACTGGAGCAGGAGAGGCCCCTCGCTTTGGGGTGTCCCGGGAGTGGAGCTCTCCTCCGGCGCTCTTGGGAAGCCTGGCGTGTCTCCGTCCCCGTGGGCAGGCGCAGGGAAAGGGAACTGCACGTCCTCTCCCGGCCGACCTCTCCGGCCGGGTCAGCAGGTCCCTGCTGGCCCCAGCCGCAGGAATGCTGGAGCGCAGGCGGTTCGCATGCCGCGCTGGTGAACTTCAGCCCGAGCTCTGCGCTCATTTAAAAATATCCTCTGACAAATACCTGCACAAACGGAGGCAGGGGGGAAAGCAAACCACCTAACCCTTTTAAAAAAAAAGGCATCTGTAATTTTCCACAGGATGGAGGCATATTTTTTTTGATGTTCCTGCCCTGGGGTGGCTCTGAGTCCCTTGCTGTGGGGTTTGCTGCCAGCTGGGGGGTTTGCAAGCGGGGCTGAGCTGGGCAGCCGGGGCGGGAGGGAACGCTGCCCACCCAGCGTGGCCCCGCGGGGTGAGGCTCGCGGAGACGCCAACACCCGCCTAAGGCTTCCCGGCAATCCTCTGGCACGGCGGAGCAGGGAGCGGGCCCTGTGCTGACCCGCTCAGCCGCACCCTCCTCCCTGCCTCGCACCGGCTGTTTTCCGCTCGGGATGCTCCCCGTGATCCAGCCGGGCTGGCGATGCCTGCGCTTGGCATCCCACCTCCCTCCCACACCAGTGCGGCTACCGGCCGGCTGGCAGCCATGCTCGCATGGATGGGCTTCCATGGACGTGGGGTCCTGGCAAGAGGGGGATGCCTGACCCTGGCTGGGGTTTTGGCAGGCAACAGATGCCTCCCGGCATGAGCCTCAAGCCCAGGCACGTGGTTTGGAGGTGGGAAATGCCTCTCAGCACCACTTCTGCCTACTAAGGCTCTGGATGGGTTTCGCAGCACTGGGGGCCATGGGTGAGAAACTCCTAAACTACAAACAGGCTGCCCATCCCAGCGGGAGAAGGAGGGGAAGCAGTGGCTCAGCGCAAGGGGAGAGTGAGCCCCAGGGAACAGCCCAGTGAGGACCAGGCAGACGGGCTGGGACAAGGCCAGGGTGCCCAGGCTGTGGGTGTAGGACTCGGCCCCATTCGGTGACCCACAGGCAGCCCTGGGGACACCCCCCCTTTGTGGACACCCACCGGGAGCCAGCCCCGGGTGGCCAGCGCTGGATGGAGGGCCAGAGCCACCGGGCTGCCCGGGAGTGTGCACTGTACCTGCCATGGAGCACAGCCCTCCATCTCACCCAGGCATGGCGCAGGGTCCCGAGGCGCTGGGAGACACCCGGCCCTCCAGCATTTGGCCCTCCTGTGCCTCCCCAGCCCAGCCTCATCTCCTCTGCAGGCTTCCCCGGGGCTGTGGCATCACCGGCAGCACCTTTGCCTCTGCATGGGCTCTCCCATGCTTGCCCTCTCCTGCCGGGACCTTCCTGCTCTCCCTGCGGCCAAAGCAGGGCTGCCCAGGGGAGCCGGGATCCTCAGCACGGACTGGGGGGGTGTGGGAATGGGCATGGACATATGCCCAGTGCAGAGACCCAGGAGTGCGATGGCCCTGGCAAATCTCCCTCCCATCTTCCCCGGATCGGTGCAGGGCTGGCACAACAATGTCAGCTCCCTGCGACCTTGGGGATGGCAGGACCCGGCTGGGTCTGGTGCTGGGATGGGATGAGATGGTGGTGGGTCCCTGTAGGAGCCAGGTTTGTGCCTTTGGTGGAGGTGACCTCCCTCTTGCAGCGTGGCACTGGCAGCGAAGCCCGGCAAAGCATCAGCTGGCCATACCAAGAAACGCTCGGAGCAGGATGGATGCTGACCCACGCTTGTCCCCACACTGTCCCCCCCACGCCTCATGGCATGCAACGATGAGAAACATGTTTCCCTGCCACGGTGACCAGCAGCACTGCCTTCTCCACCCTCCGGTCGCTGGCTCCCTGCCCCACGCACGCAAAGGATGCTTCATTCCTGGCTGATGACCCAGCTGCCTGCCCCGAGCATCTACTCTCTTGGGGGCAAAGGGAGATGGCTGGGCTGCGTGGGATGAGGTGTGGGCACAAGGACAGCACTGAGGGGCAGCTGGAGCCCAGAGCTCTTCCCTGGGGCTCGCCAGGAAAGCAGCAGAGAGCTTTGGTACTGTCAGAACGGCAGGGAGCTGGCTGTCCCCATGCAATGGTCAGCACATGTGGGAGAAGATCCTGAGCACTGTGGCTGGGTGCTGGGTGCTGGGTCCCGGTCTGTGCAGTGTAGGACAGGGCTGGGTGGCTGTGGAAGACCTGGAGCAATGGGTCTTCAAGGGTGTTGGGGATCTTGGGTGATTCCTGTCCTCTTCCTGGCTGCTGTAGGGACACAAGGGGCTCTCCGGGGTCCACGGTCACAAGGCTCTGCTTCAAAAGGGGGCCCAGCTCTGCTGCAGGAGCAGCGTGTCCCAGGGCATCCAGGGCGAGCTGGCTTGGGGCTGGAGCCTGGCCCAGTGGGAAAAACCAGGGCCCCTAAGCAGGCGCGTGTGCGTGTTTGCACAGTGCATGTGTGTTTGCATGGTGCATGCCTGTGTTTGCATGGTATCTGCATGGTGCATGTGTGTGTCTGCATGGTGCATGTGTGTGTCTGCGTGGTGCATGTGTGTTTGCAGGGTGCATGCCTGTGTTTGTATGGTATCTGCATGGTGCATGTGTGTGTCTGCGTGGTGCATGTGTGTTTGCATGGTGCCCGTGAGTGTTTGCATGGTGCATGTGCATGCACGTGTGTGCGTGTGCATGCTCATGTACATGAGTGTGGGCACACGTGTACACGAGTCCACGTGGCAGGTGTGTGAGTGCACATGAGCATGCACACATGGATGTGTCAGCAAGCACCTGCGTGCCTGTGTTTGTGCATGCATGTCTGTTTGTGTGCAGCTCCTGCAGCCCTGCTGCTTCGCTCCGGGGTCCTGCCCACCTCCCCTTCGACAGGCAGGGCGTGCGTAGCCCCTTCCTGCCGGCACCGTGCTCCCTGCTCCCTCCCTTGGAGATGCAGGTATTTATATGGGAAAGTATGGAAGCGCGTTGAGTCCCTGCTCGGTGACCTTCAAAACCATCCAGCAAATTCAGCTTGGACCGCAGGCCCAGCCAGATGGCCCTTCTCAAACACGCTGGCCGTGCAAACTGGGGTTTTACTCTCTATTCCTGCTCCCGCTCCAAGGCAGGCTCACGAAACAGCGTCGTCAGTATGTGCTCTGGGAAGGCAGCCATGCGGCCCCGCGCCGAGGCGGCGGCGGTGGGGAGAGCGCCAAGCCGGGGTGGGGAGGGACGAGGCTGGCGGCTGAGAGGCTTTGGGATTCCTCACTGAAACGTGAAGCGCAGGGTGAAGTTTGGGGGATCCAAAACTGGAGGGGAAGGGGCTGGGTGAGGGCACCCGGGGCGGCTGCTGGGTGCGCGAGCAAGGCGGAGGGTGGTGGGAGACATCTCTGATGCTGGTGGAGAGGAGCCTGCGGGGGTGAGCAGACGGCGGGGAGCTGGGCAAGGCCAGCGGAGATCCCTGAAGCCCAGGAGAGGAAAGAGCAAACCAAAATAACATCACCTAATGGAAGGGAAGGGTTAAAAGACCTGCCAGAGCTGAGCCTCTCTGGAAACATGGGAGACAGCTGGAAAAGATTTAAATAACTCTTTGCTGTGTGTCTGCAAGCCGTGGGTGCCAGCGAAAGGTAGTCTTATTTCTGATAATATCTGGTCTGACACACTCAATGTGTTTAACAGTTTTCAGTTCACTCAGGCAGATGAGACTAACTAGGAAGCAATCATGCAGGATTCCTGGATGCTGCATTAGCATGCAACCTCCGAGGAGAGTGTTTTCGCCTCTAAATGCAAATAGAGGTTGAAGCTATTGAAGAAGCTGCGACTGATCTCGGTCTGAGGAATCAACCTCGCAAATTCGGGGGTAGCCGAGCCCCCGGCACAGGTACCATCGTGCAGGGCAAAGCCCAGCAGCGATGTCGGGGACCCCCCCTGTGCGGTGCCCGGCGGGGACTGGGGGGCATTTTGCCCACCTCCGCGCTGGCCACCAACAGCACCCACAAGGGACCCTGGCACGGCACAGGGCAAAGCGGAGCCTGGGGACGTGGGGCACGGTCCCCCGTACGGAGCTGGGAGGTGAAGGGGGCTCCCTGAAGGAGCTCAGCACCTGGTAAATGCTTCCCATGGGGATCGGCACATCCCTGCTGACACCCTCGCGAGTGCTAATGGCGCAGTGATGCACCCACTCAAAAAATGAGTCTCTGGCAAGGGTTTCATGACCTTACCTGTGGGGCACCAGTGCTGGGAGCCGACCACATCCTGCTAAGGTCTCTTGCCAAAACAGTCCCCCCGTAGATGATGGGGAGCTCTGCCTGGGGAGACGGGGACTGCGATGAGCAGCTGTGAGCTGCCGGGGTGACACTGAGCCCGGAGAAGCTGCTGCGGGTGTGGGGCGAGGGAACGCTGTGCTGGGCTGGAGAGATTTCACTGCCTTCGCGTTCGGCCATGGGAGCTACGCCAGGAGGTGAGATTAGAGGGTTCATGAACTCGTTGCATGACATACTCTGTTTTCTATCGAGCAAAGGTGTATTTAATCACATGGAATTGCCACCAAGAAATAACATTGAAAACTATTATTAAGCATTACTGTTATTAAAGAGCAGATTTTTCCCTAAAAGCCATTCTGGAGCAAAATTTAATACCTATAGCATACACCAAAGGTTGATCAGAAATTTTCCACCCAACTCACATAAAGAAATGGAGCTATCGGTGACACAAGACTATTCCTAAGGTGTCTGCTGAGTTTTTCAGAAAAACTCCAGCTGTTCAAAATGCAACGCTTTTTGGTTTTCAACTAAAAACACTTATTCTTGAAATTTCCCCAAGTAAAAGTACAAAAATTTAGTCCCCCTGGTGTGCACTTGGTTTGACGTGATGTGAGCATGAGGGAGGGGACAGGCCCCGCTGCTGTTGGGCTGCCGGTGCCACTTTTGTGCTCAGCATTAGCCCTTAGAAGGCACTGGAGAATCCAACCCCAAGGTGCTCAGGGTGCGCCCATCCCTCCTCATGCCGCCCTTTCCCAGGCAGGATGGGGGCAGCTTTCCCTCCCTCCCTCTCCCCCTCCCCACCGCAGCTCCGGGAAACGGCTCGAGTGCCTGGCAAGTAGGTGACTCAGGTCTCTCCTGGAAACCTGCTCCCTGAACAGGGCTGGAGGAAAACATTGTCCGGAGCGGTTTTCCGTCAGAAAACAAGGGTTTATTGAAATCAAATCTTTCCTGGGGAACTTGTTGATTTTGCTGCCATTTTCTCCAGGAAGAAGACTAGCAGAATCACTTTGACTTTCTTGTTTCAGCAGTGTCAAAATGTTTATGCCGATCATGTCAAAACACCAAGCTCATTTCAGGAAAGTAAAAATATTTCATTTCGACTTTATCATTTCATTTGCTTAACTTCCACTTTATGTTCCGTGAAAGTATTTTTTAATACGCGCCGCTTGAGATCCTTTTGCGCCGCGACACCCAGGCGCTGTGTGAGGAGACGGCACGGGATCGTCACACGCGGTGTTTCAAAGGCCTGAATTAGCATTCGGGCGAATTTTCATTTCGCAGGACGTGTTCCACGTGCGGCTTTGCCTCTCAATGTGGAGCAGGAGCTTTGAACGCTGCTGGGATTTTCTTGGTACTTTCCCCCCTGGTTCTCTGCAGCCGCCCGTGGGAAATCTTGTCTGCTGGTTCCCGCCGGGACTGGGGTGCGGGGGGCGGCCTGAGGCAAGGGCGATGGGCTGTGGGGCGCGATGGACACCCTGGCGGCGCTCCCCTCTCCCTGGCCACCGTTTGCTCTCCTCTCACCCGCCCAGACCGCGGTGCCGGGGCAGCGCCCTTGCAGCCGGGTACCCTCTGTTGCGATGCTGGAAGCTGGCTTTTTCCTTGGCGGCGAGACAAATCGGCCACAAACACAGTCCTTGGAGCCTGCTGGTGTTTTTTTTGTGTGGGCAGATATCCCCATCTGCCTTCTAGCGGGGCACTGCCCAGTGTGATCCCTCCTTGGCTCCCGCGCTGGCTCCCACAGCTCCATCACCCCCCGGGGGGCTCTGCCACAGACCCTGGGTACCCCCAGCAGGGATGCTGGAGGAGATGGGAGCTTCAAAACAGCCCTCAGTGTAAATGAGAGGGGGAAAGAGGGCAGAGGGTGTCTGCATGGGTTGTTGCAGGAATGATTCGGGTGGGAGAAAGGTGGAGGTCCTGCTGGCATGGTAGGACAGGTGGTGATGCCAGCAGTGGGCAAGGACACCAAGCCTCGTCCCTGCTCAGAGAGAGATGGTGGAGCGGGGCCTCGGGCTGCACCACCCTGCCGGGGATCCAGTCAGTGAGGAGGTATCTGGAGCAGGCGTCCTCCTTCCTCCTCCTTCCCTTGCTCCTCCTCCTCATCCCACAACGGGCCCCTCTCCCTTCCTGCCTCCTGTTGGTGGGTATGATCCCCCCCAGCTCTCCCTGCTGTCCCCATTCCCCCTTCTCCAGGAGGGTTTCCCCTGGGGGGCAGATGCTGTGGGGCTCAGCATGGGGCACGCTGGAGGTCCTCCTGTTCAGAACATTCTGGGACCATCCAGACCAGTTTTGCAGGTGATTTGCAGCAGCCAAGGCACTAGAGCACCCATCAGTCCCCAGGCACCAGAGCATCCATGCTGAGGGTGGGAACAGACCTGCTGCTTTCTGGGGGGCAGCGCTGGGACAGGGCAGCTACAGCCCCCCTTGCTGCCAGTGTTACTTGCACGAAGCAGCTCACACGTGCACAGCAGGACGTATCAGACCCAGTCCTGCTCGCTCCATCCCCACTGAGCTCCCGTTTTCCCTTTCAGCCTCATTCTCCCCACCTTGGAGGTGCCGGGCACCTCACCGGAACTGGACACATCTGTGTACGGCACTCCTTCCCTCCCTCTCCCGAAGCATGAGCTTCACAAGATAAACCAAGGCGTTGAGTGGCATCATCGTCATCGAGAGCAAACTGGCTCCTGTCCCATGGCCTGGGGGCCAGGGGAGCCCCGTTCTCTGGCCAGTGGGGAGGGGAGGGGAGCCCCACACCCCACGGGATGCCTTTGCCCAGGTGCTGCAGGGAAAGGACAGAGCGGGGCGCTGCGTCGGGTGGGGGCTGCGCTGGCCATGAGGAGGATGCTGGGGAGAGATGTGTGCCCGAGTCCTGC
>VYZM01024478.1:0-16355 GCA_013398915.1 Dromas ardeola
AGGAAGTGGTCTTTGAATACCATATATGCTTGGTGTTATGGTGTTATGCTTGGTGAATACCATATACGCTATGATCTCCTTGCTATACTGAGCACACTCTATCACTATTGATGGTATATCTTACAATTCCTAGAAGGCATAGTTCAGGAGTCAAGAAAATGTAATGATAATTACAGAAGAGAGACTTTAAGTCTGTTTGCCTAATTTTTGTATTGTTGTTCACAGGATTTCTATGAAGGTGTCCTGAGAGTGCTCAGAGAAGAAGACGAAAATGAACAAGAAGAAGTTAAACTCAAGCAGGGTTTAAGTGAACTCCCCGAAATTTATGAATTACACCAAGACATCCTGGGAGAACTGGAAGAAAGAGTCCTTAAATGGTAAGTATAGAATGGCATGGTTTGATGGCCTTAACATACTCTCCACAGCAGGTGGGTGAACTTGTCAGTGTTCCCTTGACCCCACCAGCAGGGAGGCTGGGATTCCAGCTGAGATGAAAGGAATAGAACATGAACTACTTTGGCAGATTTTGCATACAGGCAGGCAGGAAGTAAATGTAGAGGCTGTCAGGCTAAGAAAGCAGCACTGAAACATTAGCACGGTGCAGAGCCCATGACTCCGAAATGGCCCCATCAGTCAGTGTGAGGACAGCCTGCTTCAGATGCATTGTCCTCTGATGCCAGTTCACAGTCATCACCAACCAGCTTCACACTCATGGCCTGAAGGTCGCAGACTCATGCCATGGGAGGCAGGAACAGCAGACATCAGAATTGATCCTAAAGAAGTTCATCTGCTTACAGAAATCTACCTAGCAAATGCGTAGCTCTCAGATAAGCAACCCCCGTCGCTCCCAGCACCAAGGCAGGGCTTTCCACAGGCTCGGCTTCCAAGCCAAACAGACACTGTCAGCCTGCTGAGGGACTCCACCTAAGCCAAACATCCTCACAGGGCGAAGTCTTTCCATGAGAGAGTAAGACCATGCCTAGGACAGACAAAGCTCCAAAATTCATTCAGTTAAGGAGACCTCTGACTCAAGCCAGGCTGCCAGGCCCTAATCTATCAAACTGCTGGAACAAGAATGTCTAAGAGAAATTACCCCTACAGCCCCAAGCTGACTAAGCCAGCGCAGCCCCTGGCCTAGACTGAACTAGTATGGCTCTGACAGCTTATGATGGACCGTGCAGCCCCACACCTCTACCCTGCTGGACTCCAGGAGGCAGTGCTCACTGACAGTGGCTGATCCTGTCACAGCACTGCCACTGAACAGTTAAGGAAGTCAATTAGATCAGGAGAACTTTTCAGTAACAATCCTAAATCCATGGCACAGCTCTCCTTGTCAGCCCTGCACTTTCAAGTCAAAGCACACAAGAAAAGAAGAGACTAAACAGAACTGTAAATTGGTTCATGTCCACCAAGGGACTGTTACAAATGGCAGAAAGACTTAAAAAATTTCATCAGTGATTTATGATTTATACACTCATAACACAAACAGAAGTGGTGTTTCCAGCTGGGATCTAAAATGACTTCTTATGTCCTAAAGAAGTCACAGCATCACAGCCCTACTCTAGCAGCACGCTGCCTTTTCCCTAAGACAAAAGGGAGACAACTGGAACTACCCTAAGATTCTGTGCAGAACTACACTGTGACAGTGGGGAAAAAAGATGGCTGTACTGCAAATGCTGCCAACAGAACAGAATGACACATGGCACAGGGCTGCACTCATACAGGTTCCCAGGTCACCACCACCCTTGAACCTTGCAGTAAGTCCTTCCCTGTGTCTGCGCTCACCCAGACACTCTGTTGCTCTAACATGCCCAGGAACTTATATTCCTCTCTTAACTATGATTACTCTTTTATGATCTCAAATTTTGTCCTGTTCTCTCCTTGTTCATGCTTTGTAAATATTTCAATATTGTGCTACTGGGTGCTGAGACCGATGATGGTGGGGCACTGCTGAGAAGGGGGCAATGAAGGAGAGCTGAAGATATGATGTCACAACTGAAGATGTTATATTATCCCTCACAACCAGTGCTAAAAGCACTGCAGCAGCTAGAAGGTCTGTTTAGAGAAGCAGAAGCTGTGTCCAGAAAGGAGACGTTCTCCCCACTATGGACACACAGTGCTGCCCTGTCAAAGGCACAGCCAAAGGATCAGCCCCTCATGGAGCCCGTTCTATAGCAGCCCGTTCTGTTGTCCAGCATGTCAGTGAAGCACTCCCTCATTCCTGCCGTTGATGGTCAGACTCAATGATCTGAAAGGTCCCTTCCAACCTAGACAATTTTATGATTCTATGATTTAACCCAGGCTTTAGCTGCACGATGTCCTTAGCCACTGTGGGTCTAATACAATGAGAAAGAAGTATGGCTCTTCTTATTTATTTATTTATTTATTTGCTGCTTCTTTTCTTTCTGTGACCTTAGGGAGGAACACCAGAAGGTTGCTGATGTTTTTCTCTCCAGAAGATCAAGGCTGAATCACCACACAGCATACATTATGCAGTTTGATAGGAATTTGGCTTTGCTAGATGAAACCTGCCTTAAATATTCCCAACTGGCTACCATAATTCAGGAGTTTGAGGTAAGTCTCCCATGTTTTTTTAGCTGCACTAATGCATGGTTGCTACTTCTTTTCCGTGTGTGTGTTAAATCAGATCACAACCTCACATTATTTTCTTGTAAACACTCTGTGGACATTCAGTTTCAACTCAATCACATGGAGATGCTTTGCTGTATTTTGCTCAATTCCATGTCTTGAAATAAGATACTAAAAAGTTGCAGGCAGAATAAACTTTCAGTCCAGAAAAGGAACAACGATGACAAGCGTCACTGAGATACGATACCTCTGTCTTCACATGCCACCCTAAAATCTTTATCCATCCTCTACCTTCTTAATGGTATTCGCTTTCCTCCCTTTACCCTCTGAGTCCAAATTATTTGTGAATGATGCCATAGGAAATAAACTGTTTACAGTACTTTATAGTCATAAAGACAATACCCCCTAGCAAGCTGGGTAAATTGGGAATGGTTCAATGGAATTTGTGCATGCAACTGGTAGCAAAATTTCATAGTACCCATCAGGTGGAGACAACAGTTTGCTGCTGAACTCGCGCATCCCTGATCTTTGTGTTTCCTTTCCCTTCCGTTGAGGACAGCAGAGTTCTGGTGGCAGCCCTCAGAGTGTGAAACACCAGCTTTTGAAAGTGGTGCAGCGAGTCTTCCAGTATCGTGTGCTGCTCACAGGTCAGTAAAATCACTCTCAAAGGTACTCAGTGGAAACCCTCCCATGATCTTCTGTGCCTCCACTGTGCCACACACTGATGCAAAGATAGCTAAAATAGCGCTGAAACAGTGTGGGATTTCCTGGGAACTCCAATATGCTTAGTACAGGATTCAGGAAATACCAGGGAGCCTGGGAAGCAGCAGGCACTTCTTCAGCACAACCATGCTGAAAGGCCACAAAAAAGTGTAAAGTCAGGTGCTTTTAGCCGTTCCTTCTTGTCTTTTTTCTTCTGTGAATTAGGAGAGGCAGAGGTAAGCCTCATTGCCAGCAAACAGGCTTGATTTTATTTATATCAAGGGCAATTATCAGAGACAGTAGGGGACAGTAATCCTCAGTAAGGGAACTCTGCACTGCATCCTGTGTGACAGTGGCAAGCACCATCTCCTTCTACTCCATCAACAAAGCAGTTACCCAGTATTGCACCCTAAGCCCTAGGTACAGTACACCTAAGGCTAGTGTTAAGTTTAAGTCAAAATCCCAGTCCAATTTCTCTGCACTGTAGGAGTCAGAGATCCAAATTTACATTAACAATACATTTACAGATTTTACATTTACAGTAACACCTTCCCTTTTCATTCAGTACCATATATGTTGCTCCCACCTGGAATCTCGCCATGGGGGGTTCTGTTCCCTGGGGTGGCTCATTCTCTGTAAGCCACAACAAATCTAGCAAGTCTGATCCAGTGAGGGGAGCAAACTTTCTGGAGCAGGATGTGTCCCCTAGAAAGAATTGTGAAGTTTAGGGTTGTAACTGACGAACTGCTTGGGGAAGGAAATGGTGAAATGTAACAATGAATCTCAGTGTTGTCAAGTAATTTAGTCAGATCAGAACACAAAAGAGCAGGGATCTGTAGACATAAAGATGGGGAAATGCTTTGGGAGTATGTATATGTGTGGGTGGAGAGGGAAGCAAGATGAGTTATGCGTGGGACAGTAAAAAGGAAGCCATAAACCCTGCCCATACTCAACAGACGATGAAGGGCACAGCATATTAGAAGGAACTCCTGTAAGTGCAGCAGAACAAAGTGACCATGTGAATTTTTTATTCACAGCACAGATTAGCAGCAGTTTCATCTTGCTCCAGACACTTTGATCAAGGATGCAACTCATTATTCACATCTGGTTTTGCTTTTTTAGTACGAGCAATACAAATGAACACCGGATGCCAATAATAGGACTTTTTTTCTGTCTGACTTGCTTCCCTCTCTGGGCATGTCTACAGTAAGGGCAACTTTCCAGACTTGTGGGTTGCAGTACTTAGTAGTCTCACATCATCCTCACAGTGTTTCTAGTGCATGCACACAAATACTGCATCTAAGAAAAAGGACGTGGCATGTCCCTGCCAGAAGTGCTCCATTTTCTCTGCCCATTTCTGTGGTCCACAATGTAAACTGCAAACATGAAGCATGGTATTTTGTGAGAGAACTGGAAGGGTTTCAGTGCAGCTCCAGTGATTGGATTCCGTC
Source organism: Dromas ardeola (assembly GCA_013398915.1). NCBI lineage: Eukaryota > Metazoa > Chordata > Aves > Charadriiformes > Dromadidae > Dromas > Dromas ardeola. Next base: position 4,743 of record VYZM01024478.1, read on the forward strand.
TATGGTTGAAGCAACCTGAGCTCCTCCTTGTCCCAGGTACTGGCACTAACTGGGAAAATGAAAGCTTTTGTGTGTAGTGAGATAAGGTCTGCTGGATTAAGACATTCCAGAAAATAGGTTTACTGCTTCAGTTCTTTACCTCAAGAAACCAAGCCCCTCTTTGCCTGCTAGGACAGGGTGGGTCTGAAACAGTGCAGTCCTTCAGATTCTTTAGACATCATTAAAAAAATTAAAATATGCAGGTGTACTTGTGTGTTCATAACTGGCTGTTTCTACCAGATAAGGAAGGGTACTTTATGAGGATATTAGTTGCCAATTACTGCAGTACAGCCAAAAGGAGTTGCCCACTCAGTTAAATGTCCATAGCCAAGGACAGAGCTTGCAGCTGTGAAAAGGAACGCTAAATATTGCCTGATAGATAACACTGCACAACTCCTTCCTGCTTGACTGAGTACAGGCAGATGCTTTCCTGAATGCATGTAAAAGCCAGGTAGATTTCAGGACACAAGGGATGGCACAGCATTGGAAAGAGAAATGTATATGGATAGGACATTCAAGGGAATGGATATCCATGCACAGCACCGCTCTCAGCACAGAGGCCTGTGTTCTTGGATGCAGAATTTAGGAGCCTGGATTCATCAGAAAGATAAGAATGAAGTATTTCAGGATTAGGGTTTTTAAATGGTGGCACTCATATACTACAGTCATCAAAAGCATAAACACCCAGATGATCCAAGGCAAGTAGTCCAAATAAAACCTAAAGGTTTGTATATAATGCAAATATAATTCCTGTAAATGTAAGTGATATTCTGTGTATTTTACAGAACCTATTTTCAGAATGTGATTAAGTTCAGTAGTAATCATTGAACTCTGCATGTACAGAACCAGGGTCTCCTTACTGTGTCTATAAAATTCATATAATTAATTTACTATAAATATAGAAAGTTCGTCATTACAGCCAACACCATTCATTCAGATGGGAAAATAGAATTCATTCAAAGAACAATTATTTGTAAAGTTGTGCTACTCAGCAGTTCTCTTGGCTGAGAAACAAGGAAATATTTTTGTCACTCTCTGTGTATTCATTTATATCTGACAAGTTATGTGATGAGTCCAAATCTGTATCAATGCTCTTGCATTGATTCTCAAAGCAGAACGCAGCCAAAGATGAGTTTTGCTTTGGAAAGAGGCTATGTACACTTAATTATTTGGGAATAAAATGATACGGGACTTTGCTGTGGATGCCCCATCCCTGCAGGTATTCAAGATCAGGTTGGACAGCTCTTTGAGCAACTCGGTCTAGTAAAAGATGTCCCTGCTCATTGCAGGGGGTTTGGAACCAGATGATCTTTAAGGTCCCTTCCAATTGAAACCATCCTATGATTCGTATTTTATGTTTTAGCTAATAACACTACAAATTATGCGGATCTTTGTTCTGATTAATGGATGTCTGTGCTTGCTTGATTATCTTCTACAGATTACTTGAATAATCTTTGCCCTGACTCTACAGAGTATGAAGCCACACAAGGTAAAATGAAATGGGTAGAACAGAAATTCTGCTTTGCTAACTCTGCTTCTAAAGAGGTACAGGATCTATACTGGTAGTATATGGAAGAGGATTATTTTCAAGATTTTGTGTTAATAGGTTAGATGTAAGATCTATAAGAACTGATTACTAATATAGACAAATTATTTAGGGCAAGAACCCTTTCTTTTTTTTCATTGAAACGTGGTCTCCCTATGGTTTTGACATGATGAACTTACAGAAGAAATTACCACCTATACAAGCACAGTGCAGTTCTGCCCCTGTCATCGGGTAAATCCTAGTCCTCTTTGGCTCTGTCCTTATTTAGCCTTGTCATTGTAAAGTCAATTGGGATGGTTCCACCTGCGTGTTTGTGTACCATTATCTATGGTATGCCTGCTGTGCTCTGTGAACTTTGGAGAAACCCAGGAGGTTTGAAATATGTATCTGTATTCTGGATTCCTTAAGCCTAAATTAACTTGTAAGACATTGCATAAAAATCAGTTCTGCACAATCAGGACAAATCCAGTTGTTCAGCTGCTAACACCATCCTTTCCGATACATCAGTTGTCTCACTCCCACTGAAATCAAAGCAGGGTTCAGCTGTGGCCTCAGTGGTAGTATCTTCCAGGCTGGGGTAAGCAGGAATAACTTTGCATTAATGAAAACAGTTCACCTCTCTGTTACACTGAGTGTAAACCCAAACCAACTCATAGCAATAAGGTCTGATTGAAGGTCAGTCCATTCTGACCAAGAGTAGAGTCCTGTGCAAGAGTTAGGACCCTAGTCACGAAGAGTCTGTAACAGTAATTTAAACAAGGCCAGGGCAGACGCTCAAGCCCTGTGGCCACAATTGCCTCTCCTGGTTGTGGTTAGCACACACTTGTGGCCAGCAATGGCTAACACATTCCCAGATTATGCCCAGAAACAGATCCCTGTTCCACAGAAGAGGAGATTTGAGATAAGAACCTGAGCCATGTTATGCCACTGCTCTAGGGACAGCAAACATTCCCTGGCCCAGGTTATTTGCCAGTGGAGAATCCAGGTGTTAATTCATGTCACCACTTCATACACACTTCTGTCAGAAAGGGATGACCTGTCCTCTCCCTTGGCAGTAGAGGGAAACAGATCACTTTAGATTCCCATGCTTTTGGATGACTAAAGCTGGGTTACATTAATCAATCCCTACCACAAGCTCCAATTGCCAAAAATATGCAACTAGAAAACATCACAAAAAGATTTTGTGCCATGCTAGGTGCTTAAAAAGGACCTCATGAGTTCTCTTGGTCAGCACAAGTATGACGCAGAGTTTCACACAAGAGAATGGTGAAGGGAAGGGGAACTGACAGCACTGTGCTGTGTCTTAAATTTGCTAGGCAGTTGCATTCCGAAGGTGCGGAAGAAGTGAAAGGAGCTGCTGCTCCTGGGGATGTTGTTTGCTTTTTGTAGAGATGCCTTTGCAAACGGAAGGGATTGGGGTTATTTTCCAATTCGTTTATGTGATTTATGGTGTTTGCTTTGCTTCATCCCTCAGCTGCCTTATTCATTGTTTCTGAAATCACGGACCGAGCCAATGACAGCATGCTCCAAGCGGTGAGTCCTACCATGACACATGCTCTCCTGATCGGTAGTGGCTTTTCTGCACATCTGCTGAAGTGAATGCATATCTCTGCTAAATTCTGAAGCCTCCTCCAGGGTGAGAATCAAAGGTTTATCCACATCTGATTTACTGGACTGCAGATAAGGAGTAGGTCTTATGCCCTTTAGTGCAGCTGTGCGAGATGTAAGTCACCATAGCAAGCAGCACAAATGTTTTCCCCCTCTTCAGGTTGCTGAAATGATATTTGGAGCAATGAAGTGAGAGATGGGAATTTTCATATTTCTATTTATAGCCTGGGATGTTTTTAGATATGGAATGTTGAAGACATCACAAATGTTCTGAGTTCATTTACATAATTTTTGCACAATTCTGGAATCCCATTTTACTTAGGAAGAATAGAATCATAGAATCATAGCATAGGCCACGGTTTATAGTATTGCAAATGATCACACAACCAAATAGACTGGCCAGGACTTTCATAGGCTAGAGCTCATATCTAAATTCAGATTTAGGTATCTAAGTAAGTAATATCATTTTCCAAAGTAATGAACAGTTTTTGTAATGTCAGTGCTATTTATTAATATCACTTACATTATATTAGAATCCTAATGTACTGGCAAAGATAGCCTGCATATAGCTGGTCTTAGGATCATTTGTTTCCAAGGACCTAGGTCTGATTTTTGTCTAAGATGATAGGGGTTTTCTATTGACATCAGTAAGAACCGGTGTTGGGAGGCGCAGGAGGCAGCAGAGAGACTGTCAGATACAGGATCTGTATCAGATACAACAGGTTCCAGAGGAATTCAACTTGCTGGACCTTTTGATAACTAAAGGCAGTGCCTTTCTTTTTATCATACTAGCCACTCACACCTGCAGCTAAATTCTCTACTGAGGTCTCTGTTTGCTTTAGCTGCACAGACCTAGGATTCAGCTCAAGTAGTTAGAAAGAAGCAGTTTAATGAAATGTTACTCAGTAAGTCCGTAGTTTCAGAGTCATTCTGTAGAGAGGCCACATTACATTTCTTTGTTTGATAAAACCCTCAGCTTGTTAGACCTAGAAAATAGTCATAATACAGGACAAAATTTCAAAAAATGCCATTTTTAAGCACTTCTTTTCAAGGCATTTAGATTACCAAGGAGTATGTGCAGTTGCTAAGGAAGACGTTGACTATTATGTGGTTTGTGTTCAACAGCATCTATGTGAGAGAACAAAGCCCCTCATTCCAAGCATCCTGCATTTCATCCAATAGTGAGTGATTACACTGAAGTGTTTCTTTCTCAAAAGGTGTCTCATCTTAAGTATTTTATCATTGCATTGAGTCACAGGGATTTCAAGTGATTGGGAATGTACCATATCTTTTCGGAATCTTTCACACTTTATTTCTCATTTGAACATTGCTGAATTTAACATCCTGCATTGGGATTTTGCTGTGCCTTTGCTAAATTAAAAATCTCTTTGGCACTGCAAGCATCCTTCCCTCTGATTAATTACAGATGGCATTCAATTCACTTCTTTATTATTTCATTTACTGAGCAGAGAGAGGTTGTTAATAATCACTCAGGAACCAAAACATGAAATTCAAGAGACAGCGAAAAAAAACCTGGGCATCAACGCAGACAAAGGGAAGAAATGAAATGTCAACCCTTGTTAGTAAGATCTTGTTTTCAGGGAGGATTTTAAGGTTGAAGGAATGAATGCACAGGAATTATTAGGGAAAGACACATGTTGGAGGCCACCACAGCTACGCACCAGCACTGTTGAGTCAGCATATTCCCTTTAACGCCTTTGCCCTCTGGCTGCAGGGGAATGGAAGCTCTGGGTGAAGCAGTGAATTCAGACTGTGTGACGTAGTAAAAACGCAGTAGGTCAACTAGATGAAGGATGTTTTTTTGCAACAGCTTGGGAGGTAAGAATGAGAGAGTCTCAAAATCCAAGGTGCCCTTTGTCTTCTAAAACTGAAGCTTTCATGCTTTGTCCAGAGAAGTGGAAGCATCTGCTTGCAGCAAATGAACTCAGAGCCAAGAGTGTCAACTTTTGCTCACATCTGGAAATCTCTGCTGCTCAGGTTTAAAAGCTATGTCTCTGATATGTGTGCCAAGGTCATAGATGCAGCCCGTGTGTTCATGATCTGTTTCAGAGCACCAAGTTCAGTGAACTTGTCAGCAGACAGCCTGAACACCTTTGCTGAGTGTAAACTATCAGCTACACTGATCTCTTTGGTTGCTTACTCTCAGCTTTATTTAAAGATATTTTGGGTATCAGCACAAAGTATTTTGTCATCAGCCATTACAGTAAATAGGATAGGGACAAAAGTTGGGAGGGAAGTCTTTGTAGATTAAATGATAGTTGCATTACAGCCAAACATAATGGTGAAGGAGGAGAGGGAAAGGAGAAAGAAGCATAGCAGAGAAGCAAGATGCAGGGAAACAACGATGTTCATACAGACTAATTCTGAATGATGTTCAGCATTGACAGCAATAACCAGTAGTTAACTACTACATAAACACTACTCTGTTACCAAGACAAAAGAACAGATGTAGATTGCAGGAAGGATGTAGTCTAACAAGTCTAGAGTTGTATCATAAAAAGAAATGTAATCTGGCTACTCTACAGAATGACTCTGAAACTACAGACTTACGGAGCAAAGTTTTTAACAGGTTTGATTCTGATTTGCTTTCTCCTCAGGCAAAGAGTTTATAATCATACTTCTCCATTACTAAAGCATTCTTTGTACTAAAATAATAAATATTTCATCATAAAACAGAGATGTCAGGAAAAGTTTCCACAGTAATCTCAGAGCTTTAGGGATACCTGTATTAGAGGCTGAGAACTGGAAGAGCTCATTTCCTAACAGATCAATGTCACATGTCTTTATCTGGCACCTGTGCTTCCTTAGATTTCCCTCAGATTTATGGGAGATTTGTATGAATTCTTTTCTGAAGTTAGAAGTACACATTGTTGGCCAAAATCAAATTTGTTGTGTTGCATTACCATGCAATGATTTTATCTCCACTAAGCCATGCTTTAATTTGAAGAACATCACCATATCGTCTGAGTTTTACAGTTGTCACAGACTGTATAATAATTGCTATTAACAATGTCTGTTTTGGAACAACTTCATCGCAAATTCCACATAGATTTTTACCCTTCATTTTTTATCATATCATCAGAGCACATCTGCTCTTTTTCAAAGCTGTGGCCTGGAAGAGATGAACCAAAATTTCCTTCTTTCCCATTTGTATGAATGCTGTGGGTTTTGTGAAGGTGCAGGTTCACGAGAATCAAGTTCAATATTCTGCTAAATCAGAGGTTGTTCTTCTGAATTAATATCCCATTCACAAATGCCACAGTTCTTTTCTGTCTCTCATATTTTAAATAATGCAAAGAATTTAAGAAGTTACTCTAATTACAGAACAAATCAAACAATGCCACTCAAGACAGAGCGTTAATAACTTGTCATGTACCTGGTTGAAGTTCTAAGCAATAATTTAGACTTGGCATATACCTGGAAGGAGGAAGATTTCTGCTGCCACTTATCAACTCATCAAACTACACTCCAAAAATCTGACAGGAGCATTGAATTATCATCTACATTTTCTGCAGAATATCAATTATTTATTATTAGCTTTTTTGTTTTTATGATAGTAACACTCTAGCAGTTTGTCCCTAGGAACTATTAACCCAGGATTTTCAGACACATTATGATATTAACTATCTCCACAGCATTTTAATCAAGCAGGAAAATACTATTTGCAATTCACAGATGTGCAAACAGAGGCATAAGGCATACCGTCACTGCACAGCATTAAGTCTATCTGTAACTCTAGGAGACATTCAGTACTTGAACTAAGCAGGGTTTGCTGAACTTCTACAATCTGTTAGAGGCCCTGACATGCTAAGAGCTATAAATCATTGTTGCTATTAACAGCTGGTGAATTCCCTGGGGAGGCGTTTCTCCTGCATAGACATAATGATAATATGATGGAAGCTGCAGTTCACTACTAAAATGGCCAGAGAAGGATTTCAGCCACCCACATCTGCAGTACTATTCGGGTGGAGCTTTGTTTTAATTTTTTAATCATAGCTTGTGAAGGATATTTGAAAGGAGAATGAGGACAGTTTTAAGGAGAATTAAGAAAACTGTACAAACAGGGAATTTTAGGGAAACTATATCCCCCTCAGCCGCTCACATTCGCAGATAAATCACTGTCCTTCACATGTGATGGCTGTTTGACTTCCTACAGGAAATGAGTTTGATACATCTCTGTTCATTTCCTGGTGAACATGTGTCCGTATTGCAAACGTCAGCATTACAACAGGCGCCTCTGCCAGCAGCCCTAGGAAAAGCTGAGGTGTATCTGAGGGGCAGCAACTTCTCCTCTCACTCTTGTAGAAACGCCAGTGAGTAGCACTAGCATTGGCCATGAGCGTGCCCACAGGAGGGCACTGCATTTTCTGCAGATGAAGAACGGGTTTCCATTGTGGAAGCTGTCAATTTGACAAGTTTTGCTAGGGCTAAAATACCCTTTAGTGATGGGAAAGTCCTTTGCAAATGTCTTCTGCGAGTGTCAGCTGTCCCACGTTCCCTGGTATTTCCTGTGCTATTAGTTTATACATTCTGTTTCCATTTTGCTGGCCTATAGTATTTTAGAAGTGACCTGAAAAACTCCATTTGTTACTTCCTGCATTGCCAAAGAGATACTTGATCGCTGAAATTCTTGAAAATGTGTCAACTGCCAGTTACATTGCATGGTCACAATGCAGCCCTGTGCTGGTCAAGGCTCCTAGGTGTTTCCGTATGTTTGATACGCAGTTACTGAATAAGAACTAAACTTAGTATCATGCTAAGCAAGTGTAATATTTTACCAGGGCAGCAACATACCGAGGTATTTCAGGTTTACCTCAAAAAGCAATCTGATAGGTACATTAATTATGTTAGCTGAAATCTAGGGTAAATTAACCTTGACAGACCATCATGTTGACATGGGTATGCTCCTTCTGGTAGCTGTGATAGCTTTCTTAATTAGCTGGTTCCACAGACAGCACTGATTTGTATCAGGCAGATACATTGTACGATCTAATCGAGTCTAACTAAGACCAGGGGTATCTTAATGCCAGTCAACGAAGCATAGGAAAACAGACCATAATCTGTCATAGCAGAAAACTGTAGTCCAAGGCTGCCAGGTCATGAAGCTATATCAAATATGGTCCTTAGTCTGTAGTTTATCTGGGTGTATAATTGAGGATTTAGGATACAATGGCTAATTTAGACAAGAGGCTCATAATTTTTAGACATATTCCAGTGATGACTCATTGCTGCCATGCAGCCCATTTTACTGTTCTGATCAGATAAAACCACAGCTGAATCCTAAGCCCAAGCCTTGGTTTTAGCAGGAGAATTTGAAGGAGACCTGAAAAGACTCTAGCAATATTGCAAAGGTATAGACATCCCTTCTTCCTCCTTTGTATGTTCATCCAATACCATCTTTTTTTATGAGAGCACAGGTTTAGCTAGATTAATCTTATTTACCATCTTCATAGATAAGTTCATGCCACATGCCAGTGCCCACTGACTGTGCTTTAAGGCCAGGTAGGCAGTTAATAGTATCAGAGTTTGATAATGAACTTCCTGATCCCTGCAAAGCAGTAAAAGAGAAATACAGCTTCACTGCCTGCTTACTAGTTAACCTTCTAAATCCCCTATTGCAAAGCCATTAATCCATTATCATAGAATGTAAACCTCCAGATAATCCTAGCAACAGTCTTACAGTATCAAAGCATGCTTTGGATTATTCATGGCATGCCACTAATGCACGGGCCTTTGGAGCAGATACTGTACTTTGTCTCTTCTTCCAGTTATTAGTTCCCAGAGCAAGAAAGTCAGCAAAGAGGCCAGTGTATTAATACCGTATGGAGTTAGCAGGCCCTTTTGAAGGTGAACCAAGGTATCAGAGGTAATGGGAGTGTAGAAGGTCACAGCAGATGTGAATGCAGGTGATGAGGTTTTATAAAACCTGTAAAGCTGGAAGAAGACCACCTGGGCATAAAATCCCTGGTCTCATTTCTCTCTGAATCCTAATTCTGAAATACCACTTTTAGACAAATAAAATGGTGAGGAGGGGTAAGGGAAGGTTTCTCTGCTTGTCTAAAGAACTGTCATCATGCAGTCTCCTAAATGCTGTTTCTCTCCCCCAGGAAAACTTGCAGAAGCTGGTACACATTGAGCACAGTGTGAGAGGGCAGAGTGGCCTCCTCCAGCCAGGAAGGGTGAGTGCTGCAGGCAGACCTATGCTGATCAGGGCATTGTTTCCGGCCAGCCATATCTCTGTGTGGATGGCCAGATTTCAGATGCCTACAGGTGTTGTTTACTGAGCTACTGTGATAAGAGTTGGAGCACGGGTTTGTGTAAAAAGCCATCACTCTGGCAGTGTGCAGAGAGATGTGCTGAGAGCCTCAGGCTGGGAAAGACATGCATTGCCCCTGCTTTGACACAGAGCAGCCATTTGACTTTTCACTCCAGCTGTCCTCAGCCACCCCATGTGTAGTGTGTTTTGATGGAGCTGCTGTTTTTCTCCCTATATACTCCTGTTGAAAGGCTGTAACACAAGCAGGAATCACCTGCAGCCTGGAAAGGTTCAGAGTTTTATTTGGCTGAGTAAGAACCTTAAATCAGGGGAAATTATTTGTTTTCAAATTTTTATTCTCACCATTCCCCAGTGGTGTTTTTAATGCAAGACATCATTTTTAAGCAACACAAAAACAGAAATGTGGGAAAGTGTATAGCTCTGTCTTGCCATCCACATCAAATGCAAATTTCTTCTCCTGGCTTTCAAACCTGTCCAGTTTCCTCAGCTCCAGCCTGCCTCTATGCTTCAAAATATTTCTTAAGTTCTGCAACTCTCCATTTCCCGCCAGTCCACCAATATCTTTAGCAAAACTCATGAAGCAATTTTCAAGGCATGCGTACTCGTAGTGTAAGAATCCTCATCAGCCAAATACTGCAGTCAACCTCTAATTTGTCTCTAACAACAGCATTCTCACTTGCCCTTGCCAGGTAATGCTTAAACAAATTCTGCAAAGCCTGGCATACGGAGTTTGCAGTCTCTTTGATTAAATTGTTCTAGAGTGGAAAACTACACCAGATTCTGTCCTCCATCCAAAAAGAGCAGATGACAGTTAATCCACTGATGTAGTTCTGTTATTCTAGACTTTCTCAAATGTTACTGCAATCAAGTTATAGTATGCTGGTTTAGCTGCTTACATACATAGTCCTATACTTACATACATAGTAACAAAGTGGACCGACCAAGTATTGTGTTTGCAAACATGTATAGATTATGCATGCAGGCATAGTTATTTGGACGTAGCATACTGAAACCCAAGGTTTCAGCTTTTCTTTTTGGTCTGTCTTTTTTAGAGGATTTTTAAAGACAAGAGTTCTTTCTGAAGCCCATTGCATGTTAGCTTTGCAATCTGTGGCAGTTGCCTCTGAGCACAGTCCACAGTGCAGAAGCAGTGGGCTCAGGACAAGTGGGTTTCCAACCCATTTGGTTCTGATACAAATGCAAGCCACGAAGAGCAGCAGGGCTTACCCAGGCAAAGACTAAGCCAGATCATAAGGAGTAAGTCTAGACGCAAGTGCTGAGGTATCTATCTCTTTCTGTGCTGATGAAAGCAGTTAGAGTAGCTCTTTCCCCAGGAGGAATATTCTTTTCTCAATAAGATTTGGAATGCGAAGTCTCACAATTACAATCTGCTGTTTTCTCCTTCAGATCTTTGTTAAAGAGGGAACGCTGATGAAAGTCTCTGGCAAAAACAGGCACCCTCGGCATTTGTTCTTGGTAAGATTTCTTTTACATTTTTACTGTCTCTCTTGTATCTTCTCCTGCACTTATGCAGCCCTGATCCCTGGCAGAAACTTTCAGGCTGCAAGTCATTTAACCATCAGCAGTAATGCGGTGAGTCAGTTTCTGTCACTAACAGGGCTGAAGCCCTTTTCACACATGTCCCATCAGCCCTGCCTATAGGAACACAGGCTGTGCAGCCCTCCATTTGTGCCACAGCTACGTACAGCCTTGACTAGGCCAGAATTTTGTAAAGGAGTGCAAGTTTCCAAGGTGATCAGGAGGATGGGAGCTCCTGAATACTTCCAGCAATTAAGCTTCACACTTGAAAGTCCAGCCCTAAGGCCTTAGGAGATCTGATTAGAAGCAACAGAGCACACCCTACTGTTGAAGTTTATGAAAGCTTTCTTTGGACTCACTTGGGAGAGATTTGTATCCTTGAAGCTCAAGGACTGGGTTTTAATTCCTGCTGTCCACATCTATGTAAATTACCTGATAACTGTGTGCATTGCTTTGATATAGTCCCTCTGAACACACACCTCCAGCTTCCTGTTGATTACAGCAATAATTTTCAATGTCTGTTTGCAAAATTCCTCTAAGATAGTTAAGAAAAATGAACCCTTTCATAGAATAGAATCATAGA
>VYZM01024484.1:0-10015 GCA_013398915.1 Dromas ardeola
ATTGCTTAGCAACAATCAAAAACTTAAGTGCGCTATCATACTATTCCCATCGTAAATCCAAAACATAGCACTGTACCAGCTGCTAGTAAGAAAGCTAACTCTATCCCAACTGAAACCACATTTTCCACCCCTTATTCCATACCGTTTTTGTCATGCTCAGGTCCCACACTATCCAATACAACCTCATTAACCACCACCCACCTTCCCATCCTTTGATATAATACACAGATATAATTCCCTTAGTTTACGGACCACCCCCATGGAATGCCTGCAAAATGTCCATAAATGTCCACAAATGTCCACAAACTGTCCACTGAATTCATTTAGTCCATGACTTTAGACTCCAAAGCCAGCTCAGATCAGGTCACTGCTACAGTTTCACTGCTGCTTTTAAGGCCTGTCCTTCATTGGTTCAGGTGGTTCCTGGTACAGCAATTCCTAAAACATGCAACTCGAATTGTGGGTTATAACAATTTAAAGGTATATCTATAACAATCTCCACCCCTGGCCCCTTTTGGCCAAATTATAGGATTTAACATTGCAATGATCTCCTCCCCGTGGTCCTAGCCTGGCTAACAACAAAGGATTCCTGCTATAGTAATTCCCATAATGTGCGACTCAAATCCCGGGTTTAATTTTAGTCCTGATTTCTCTACCTCCCTCCCACCCTGAGTGGCAAAGGGGTCGGGGAATGGGAGTTGTGGTCAGTTCATCACGTGTTTCTGCTGATCCTTCCTCCTCAGGTGGAGGATTCTTCACACTCTTCCCCGGGCCCAATGTGGGGTCCCACCCACAGGAGACAGTTCTCCATGATCTTCTCCACTGTGACCCCTTCCCTCCAGTTAACCTCCATGAACTGCACAGGGACAGCCCACTTCCAACTAAGATTTTTCAATGAGTCTATTAAGATATAAGAGCATAAGTGATGGAGGCTCAAACTATCCCTTGTATAAAGAGATCCTGATAAGAGGTAAGAACTGAGGACTAAGAGGAGAGGAGCAAGAAAAGACCCACAAGTAGCAAAAGGAGATATCAAAGAGCAGCTATATGACTTTTCTGGGGAGCAAGATTGTCCCTTTACTGTATGCATAGGATGGTTTGATGATTCCCTGATCATTCTCATGGTGTGCGACTGTGTGAAATTTTAATTATGGTTTACTTATGATGGGGTAAGTCATGCTGCAGCACTAAGGGAGGCATGTTGTGGAGCACACAGTGCTGCCTACTACCCTGATGTAGCACACTTCAGTGATGTATGGTAATCCCTCTGTGCTTGATCTTTCGCAGGAGAGAGGCCTAGTACTGCGGCAGAGCTTTTTGTTCATGTAAAAAAGAAAAATCTCTCTCACACCAGTTACAGTCAGTCTCCTAGCATGTGATGTCTGTTCACAGCTCCTCAGAAGGTGTACTTTTTGAAGAAACGTCACTTAGGGACAGTTACTCTCAGAACCCAAAAACAGTGATGCGAGCCGGGGTCACTGCTCATGTGCTTGAATCTCTTCCTTGGAATGCTTCAAGCTTGAGCCAAGCACAGAGGATTTGGAAGTCCATCACCTTGGTTTCTACCATACTTCAAATGGCTAGGGGATGAACATACTTCAGGTTTTTCCCTGACGATTAGAAGATTTATCCTTGACCCGTCATGTGTGTCCCTTGGCCTGTTCATTTCTTTTATGTCTTGATTTTCTTCACTCCGAAGAAAAGAAAAATTGCTTTCAAGAGCATATTGTGGCTGGAACCCTCTCCTCTCTGCAAAATTTACTACTGGGCCTCCCCTGTTCCTTCCTGCCATCCCAGGCCTCTGACTTCTGAAAGCCCTAACACCATTGGTTGTATTTTTCACTGCTGGAACACCTGTGGACAGTAGCTGTCTTCTAGCTTTCTCTCCCATTTGCAGTTGTGTCAAATGGCTGTGACTCATGTCTTCCATGGCTACAGCCAAGCCTTTAATGATTCTTTTCTCCCAGCAGGAGAGGTCAAGTCTCCTCTCTGCTATGTGGCTTTGTAGTAAGAGAGGACTCTTCGGCACAGAGGGGCAGAGAGTTGCATCAATGCAGATGTGCTGCAAAATCACCTCCATAACACCTGTGTGGCTCTTCTTCTGCCCACTCCCATTTTAATTCCCCCTCCTGTTCCCTGCACACATCCAGGCTGCAAGTATGGTCTGCTCAGATGGTGGCATAGTGCTAAGAAGTTAGAAGAAGCTGTCTTCCTACCTCTCAACATCCTCAGCAGAAGGCAATTACATGCCTGTGCTCACACCACAGAATATTAGTATTTGACCTGAAATGTAGTTGAATTTTCAGCACTGAGGTAGGGAATCTTGTAGAAGCTTCTGGACTGTTGGGCTGAGTGAGAGCAGTGCTTCCTAAACACTTTAATTTTTTTTGCGTACCCCATTGTCAGCACTGGAAATGTTGATTTTCTTCCCTTTTGTTTGACTTACATAATATTATTCCAGTTTCAGAATTAGGCTTTTTCCCTGTGAAGCTGGAAAAACCTCACAATCTTTGTAATGCTGTCCCTTCTTCCTTTTTCCCCTGATTTAAAATCTCCATTATAATCTCTATGCTCTACTGTTTTTGTCCCAGTGGAATAATTTCATCCCAAGATGACTGAACATCTTAATTAGAAGTATGTGTTGGTAACCAAGAGGTTGTTCAAGATATCTTCTGTTTATCCACCTGGCTGTTGTTCAGACACAAAAGCACAGGATTCAGAAAGCACATGAGACTGCTTCCATGTCACTGTAATCACAGTACACCCTGTGCAAATGAACACATCTAGTGAGACACCAGCTCTGCCATTGTTTCTTGACCAAGTTCTTCTTTGACCTGAAAGAGGTCAAAGGCAAAGCCAGAGCGGAAAGCTGAGATGTGGAGAGTTGGTCAGCCAGATTCGGGCAGAGAGTGCATTCAAAAAGATGCACTGTCTCCTCTTGTTAAATTGAGGCAGGCTAAAATGTCTAAGCAAAGGAGCACCCACATCTAAAGTACCTGAGACAGGAACATGAAACCTTCTATGTGTTGGACTCCTCAGGGCCTGACATTTAGACACAATTTCAGAACATTCCATGGTTGTTGTAAGGTAGAATTGACTGGGGCTTCAGCTGTGGAATGTAGTGCATGATGAAGCATGGGATAATGTTTGTCATCCCTTTATCCCCCCATGTGCCCGCCATTCTCCAAAGGTCTTTCCTCCCTCAGAGTAGAAGTGACTAACTGAGGGCACTCATGGATCTTTGTCAACCTCACAGCTCTTTCCACAGGCTACAGTTCTGCTTACTTTTCAGCTACCTGGTTGATGTTTGTTTCTATGTCTGCAATAATTAAGTGCCTCTTTGCAGCTCGCCTGGCAAGTCCTGTGCCCTGCTACATTTGTCAGTGGGACATCATCCAGCCTATATAGCATTCAAAGTAATCTTCTATTAGATGACGCTTTCCTTCCTTCCACACTCTTCCTGCCCATGCAAGACTAGATATGATGACAGAAGTTCTTTCCATACCAGTGTGTCTGCACAGTTCAGTACCCTTATACCAGCTTTCTCCAGCTTCTTCTGGATGGCATTGCTAGGCCTCCAGCACAGTTCACAGCCCAGCAAAAGAGCTCGTGTAGATTTTACTTGGTCTATATCTTCTTAAACAAAGCTAAGATTCAGAGGCTTATGGATCAAATACATGTTCTTAGGTACCGATTTACTCTGTTGTACAAGACAGAGCAAATGTTTTCATTCCCATTTGTGGGACATATCTCCAACATAATACCGTTCCACTTAGACATCTGACAGTACCACATCATCATGAGCAATGCAGTTGAATTAGGGTCTGATGCCTATTCTTTTCTCTTCCTGCTTGGCAAAGTACTGGCAGAGTCTAAAGCTGAGTCTGAAAGAAGAAATTGACTGCATCTCATGGGAAAGACAGTGATAACTATCTCTGGCAGACAGAGCAATGCTACTCAAGAATTCTTTGCAGGTGGCCTATACACAAACACAAGAAATGTGCAGTTACCTGGAGGAAATTCAGTCATAAGTGAGAAACGTGAACTGCTGCTTTGGGTCCATGTCACAATGGGAAGAAAGACCTAGTGAGACTCAGAAGTCTGCTTCTTGATCTAGCATCCTGTCTTTGGAATGCCTTCCACTTAGGGAAAGTAATCTGATAAAGAACTATAAGATAAAATTTCCTTTGTCTAACTGAACTGAGAATTCTTCAAGAACAAAAGCTGCATACAAGTGAATGCTCTGAAGTAAAGATACGCACACAGGCTTGCTTAATGACTGGTATGCCACTTCCAAATTTGCTGAGATGGCTTCAATTTCATCCAGAAAGTACAAGTGAATTTTGGGGGAGTCAGACTCTAGTAGCTCCATGACCTACCAGATCTGTGATGCTTAGAGTGAGAAAAGTGACCTCTAAACTAAAAACTAAACTAAACTAAAATTATAGACAAATATAGTCTCTGGTGAGCCTTTGGAACTGACAGAAATAGGGTAGCGCTATTCAGCATAAAGGCCACAGTGTGCAGCAAATAGATTCACTGCCCTCATGGTAATGAGAATTATGAGCTCAGTCAGTGAGAAGAGATGTTGAACAGCCTGTGCTGACCAAGAGCAACTCTACCCTTTTTGCTTCCCATCCTGCTTCCTCATTAATTTCAGTTGCTTCATATTTTTCTACTTTGCTGTCAACTAGGTCCTCGTTAGGCTTATTTTATGTAATTTTTCTGCTGGAAACTGAGTGATAATAATGAGCGATACTGCCATTTGATTTCAGTCTCTCACTATTTAATGAGTCATATATTCATGGAGGATTTTTGCTTCAATAGATTGAGGTGGGTTGATTTCTCTTCAGCGTTGTTGGCTTTTGCACCCTGAAATCTGCAGGAACTTTATGCCATGATGCTGCAGAAAAAGTGAAATTCAAGAGCTTCTTTTACTATGTACAATCATTACTTAGAAAGGACAGTTAGAATTCATGAGCTGGGTCTATTCAGAACTGCTTATTAAGGTCTGCAAACAGAAAGCTGCTTGTACAGGTTGTAAGCAGTATTTCATAGCCCTAAACTTTCTTTTTATTTTTTTTCAGAGGTACACATGTATGCTTACTTTAGTCTCATCTCTTAACAGCTCCACATCTGATATAACTGGGTGTCTTTCCTCTTATGTAATTGCCTTTTCACTGTCTTTTATATGACTGGGAATTTAGAAAATACATACATTTCTCTCTGCTAGCTCACATTCATTTCTTTAGCTGTCTTCCAAGGATCAAGCCAAAGATAAGGTCAAAATTGCTTTTGTTGCTCTATTGAAAGCCTTAAATGCTACACTGGATTAAAAGAGGTGGGCTTCAATTCTGTAAAAACCTCTCCCTTCTTTAATATTTTGCCTGTGCCTTACCCTGAAAAACTTTCCAAAGAACTGACTTTGACTGTTTTGTATGATAAGATGCAACGTCCTCCTGAAGTCTGGCACTTGGGGTCAGTACCTGGTAGGACTGTCTATCATTTGTGACACCTTCCTGCTTAACAGAGAAATAAAGAACAAGCATTTATTTGAAACTGCAGATGAATGGATATGGTAATTTTTACAGTGAATTGCTGTCAGTTATGTTCTCTTTTGATCACTTTAATTTCCTTTTAATAAATAGCTTTATCACTGCAGTTTCATTCTGCAGGTTGGAAAGTTTCACTGGTTTATTTCATTCTTCTGTTTTGTGATTCTCTCTTAGGCCATTTTACCTTGAACTAAATTTCTCTGAGTAAGCTCACTTGCACCAGGAACAGAGATACATTTATTATTAAAACATTCTGAAACATGCTGGCTCCCTTTAATTTCGTAGTTGCAAACACACTTTTGTCGACTCTGGTTTTCAATACATTGCCATCTCCATTTTTGGTTAACATTTAGCAAAATTTTTCTAAGGTTATTGAATGTTAGAGGTGTTTTTAATTGGCATTATGCATAGCTTTTTCTTTTTTTTCTTTTTTTTTTTTTTTTAAGAAGACCTCAGCAATTTAGTTCTGGTTAGTCCTGTCTGTGACTTCTAATGAAACTAATTCATTACACAGTTTTGCATTTCATGCCAACAACTCCTAAAAAGCTGGGTGGCATTTTTGGATGTGGAAGAAAATGAAATTTTGAAAGAAAAGGAAAAATGTCATTTATTACATAAAAATTGTTCCCTCCAAAATAAATGTTTCCTCACCAAAACCATTTTAATTAGAAATGTGGCTACTCTGGCCCACTGATAAGGGACTTTCCCCTTATCTAGCCTGTATTACCATTTATCTCAATATTCACACTACAACACCCTTGCTTATGTCAATAAATGCAATCTTAGAAAAAGCTCCTGAAAGAGGTGTGGATGACTCATTAGCTTAAACATGACTATCTGACTCAACTCTCTGACTCTCTGATGTGCATAGGCTGAGAAGCAGAGCCTTTTCCCTGGAATCTGGGAGAGGGTAAGAGTGGTCTGCCTGTGGTAACTAACCAGTGGGAGAAAAGCTGTAAGAGGACAGAGGAAACAAGACAAAGATGTTGAGAAAAACCAGAAGGTCTTCTGGAAAGACAAACACAAGTTAAGGAGATAGGAGGGATAGTGCAGGGGAAAGGAAAAGGCCAGGAATTGCATCAGGGAACACTAGGCCCAGTGAGAACTGCCAAGCAGTGACACCTCCTCCCCTGGTGCTGCAGGACATCCTTCCCTGTCTATCATTTGCAGGAGGTTTTGAAAAGCTGCAGGGAGCATAAACAGAACAAAACCAGGATACAACTGAATTCCTCAGAAGCCGACTGTCTGAAGTTCAGATCTATTCTTCAGGTGCTGAAGTAGACATCTGGCATTCCAGTTGGACTCTTCTGAAATCCCAACAGGATTAAAGCATTTGCCAGAATACCCTCAGTTTTGAATGGTCTACCTGGAGCACAGTGTGCTCCAGCTCTCAACTGGGCTCTGAGGGCCTCTCCCAGTGTGTAACCCAGTTTCCTTTGGTTTCTCTTTAGCAGTGGCCAGCTGTCCAGATACTGGTACACATGAATCTGTGAGACTGGAGCCCTGAGTGATCATGACAAAGCACAGTAATACCTCTGAATACGTCCCTGTTAAGAAAACCAACATGGGCTCGTATACTGCTGTTGGGTAATGTTTGGTATTGTTCAGTCCATTCTTGTCTAGAAACAGCTCATACCTCTGAAAAGAACTGGTCACTCCATATCATACGAGGTGTTCATATTTCGTAGACCGGCTGAAAGCATGATCCAGCTCTGCTTATGACTGTCATGTCTTGCACTTTCTCTTTCAAAACAGACATTCCTGCAAAGCTTTTCATTTATTCATCCATTTAGAGCAGACAGTGCTTCTCATTCGATTTTTCTTCTTTTGAGTATTTCAGCTGTAGAGGAATTTAGTCATTTATAGACTTTACTTTGTCCTAGAAATGACGGGTTTGGAGTTGCCCTGTCATTTGTAGACTATGACAGTTCTCATCTGGAAAATCTTTTTACATTTCTTGACATCTTTCATACTCAAACAGTAGTCACTGCAATTATGCTCTTCTCAGCTATGATTCTGGGAAGTGTTTATCCATGTCTTTGAAAGTCAGCTGGAAGCATGGCTAAGCTGCAATATACAAAATTGTGTCATTGTCCATGAAATCACAAGACTGGCTTATGGCTTGTGACTTTAGCAGATGTGGGGCTCATTTTATTTGCCTTATGGTTTTAGAGCTCTTGTGATATTGTTGAGTCATGTTATCTAGCTCTGTGCTATAATCCTGAGGGCTATAAAATATTGTACTTTGTGTGGATATGGATTTTTTTTGTGTGTATTAATAGAACTCCAGCAGCCTTAAGAGAAAAAAATAACCCTCACAGAGCTGTCAATAGCTTTTGAATTCCCCTTCCAGGGTTCTCAGAGATGGCACTGAATCTGAGGCTTACCTGAGAATTTGCATAATAAAACCTGGTCCTACAAGAACCTCCACGCCCAACCGCCCCACTCCCCCAAAAAAAGCTCGAAAAAAGTAGTGAAATATATTTTTAAAGTTTAAAGTGAGAGTCAGAAGATGGGTATTTGGAGAAATGGGGTTATCTGTGTGTCGTTCATGATAGCGTCTGTTCCAGGACTAGATTTCCTTAACCACACTGAGAAAACACTCAGAACCTGTATACCCCATTTCTCTACCAACAGGAAACCAACCTGCAAGAAGACCCAAATATCAGCTACAATCTGAAAGGGACAATACTGTCCCTTTGAAATATTGGTTTGCCTTCCAGGGGCCTGTCTCTCTCCTTACTGTGTGTCACTGGAGACACTTCTCCTTACTACTTAGCAGCATTTCACTTAGTCCAGGTTCAGATAACTGTTTTCTGTCCTTGGGAATGGGCAGAGGTCCTGAATGCCTAGTCACTCACTCCTGCCTACCTAAGCCTCATGATTCACCGGTCTCTGCAAGGAGCTCTGCATGCCCATGCAGAACAATAGCCATTTGTAACTGCTTTGCATAGTATCTATTTAGTACAAAGTACAGTACAGACAAGAAGAACGATCAGAGATCTGTGATAGCTTTGGGACTGCTACTGCTATGAAAAATAATAAATAAACTTCACCATGGAAAAAGAGAAAACTGAGAAGGGATATGACAGCAGTCTGTAAATTCTTTTGTGGTGTGGAGAAGGTGAATGGAGTTTGACTATTCACTGTCTCTTCAAAAAAAACTTTAGAAGCAACACATGAAATTAGAAGGAAGGAGTTTCAAAACAGGATTGGTTCTTTATACAAGTTACCATTAATCAGTAAAACTCCTTGACACAGGGTACTGTGAATGTTAAAAGTTCACACAGGTTGAGAAGGCAACTTGACAAATTCATAGAAAAGAAATTAATCGGGATCTCTTAAATATAAAAACATATTCTTTGAGTGGGGAAGTCCTCTTAAAACTATACTCAGGTGGAAAGAGGTCCTCCTTATCCTGCTACCTGAACACCTTCCAAGTGTGCACAAACTGACATAACCCATGACCGGGAGAGCTGGTAGAAAGGCTGCATCTGTACTGTTTAGGCAGAGTCTCTAGTGTTTCTCTGTTCTGCCTTTCTTTTGGAGAAGTCTGGCCAGAGAAGCTGCATACCAGTGGTTGATGTGCTCTTTGTTCTTGCAAATGTTCATGCTGGAATCTTATCATAGAGACATTTAAAGTCTTCTCCCCTGCTTAAAGACCTCATTTGAAAGACATGTTGATTTTGTTTTTTCTCGATTAATTAATTTGCCTTTAAATAAGTCTCTGCTTTGTGAAACTCATATTTTCTTCTCCTGTCATGCCTTTTGATGTTTCTGGTTAGGTTTTCTGATTGTTCCACTGCCGTCTCCAGGCATCAAGACTTGTATTTAATTTTTAATTTCTGATGAATTCAGGATTTTTGTTTGTGTATTTTAACTGCATTTTATCCTTTCACTCACCAGCCTATTCTTCAGTGTGAAAGTGTCTCCTTCGCTCTTAAAACTCCATTTATCAGCCCTCTTAATCAATTGACAGTGGCTAGGATATGCAGTGAACTTCTGGATGTATGACACACCAGTGAGGTACTTGATCTTTCTAACTTATGATGCTCAACTTTCTTGTCTAAGGATCTTGAAGGAGGCATTATCAACTCACGAAGAAAACAGTTGTCCTATTCCCTCTACTTCTTTCCTTGACTACTCCAGCTGAGAGCCTTGTGTTTTTGGTGTGCATATAACAGGGTGCAGTTCAATGTCCTGAAACTCATACAGTCAGAGGAAGGTTTGTGTTAGGTGGGGAAGCCATAGGTAACTAGTCTCTTGTTGACTGTCCATTAAAGAGGATAACCAGCCCTAACCCTCGTGAGGACAGGCTCGTTGGTAGTTTGGATATCAAGTCCTCCTGGACTGGAAGAAGCCAGACCTGAATAGTTATGTACTCCTCAAGCTGTGCAAGTACACTCCTACTGGGGAGTGATGCAGGCACAGGGAAGTTGGGGCCCAGGACAGCTGGTCAG
>VYZM01024506.1:0-48035 GCA_013398915.1 Dromas ardeola
AGTCCCTCACGAGCTTTCTTGTATGCCCCCTTTAAATAGTGAAAGGCCGCTATAGTCTTCCTGAAACTTTCTCTTATCCAGGCTGAACAACCCCAGCTCTCTCAGCCTGCCTTCATAGGAGAGGTGCTCCAGCCCCCTCATCATCTTCATGGCCCTCCTCTGGACTCGCTCCAGCAGGTCCATGTCCTCCTTCTGCTGAGGACTGCAAAGCTGGATGCATTATTCCAGGTGAGAGCCCAATCCGAGCAATCTCGAGGAAGGGTGGACCCGTGCCCTGGCCAATCTCCTCTCCCTTCTGATGCTTTCTTACGTTGGGGGCCCCAGAGCTGGATGCAGTACTACAGGGAGGTCTCCTGAGAGAGGAGTAGAGGTGCAGAATCACCTCCCTTAACCTGCTGGCCACGCTTCTTTTTGAAACAGCCCAGGATGCAGTTGGCTTTCAGGGCTGTGATCGCACATTGCTGGCTCATATTGACCTTCTCATCCACCATCACCCCCAAGTCCTTCACCTCAGGGCTGCTCTCAATTCATTCTCTGCCCAGCCTGCATTTATGCATGGAATTGCCCTGACCCACATGCAGGGCCTTGCACTACTGGAAATCTCACTTTCCTCTGACAGTGATTATATTTTATAATGGAGCTCTCAGTGTTGCTAGTGTCTCATAAACGGTCTTTTCAGGTTTACCTGCACACATCCTTTTGTCTTTTTCAGTGTCATGTTTTTGAGGATCTCATTCATGAGAAGTCTAAAATCAACCTTAATTTTCAGGAAAGAGTCAATCTTTATTGATCTGACTGCAGTCAACACTTGGGAAAAAAATCTGCAATGTGCAGGTTACAGTCAAACTATCATCTCTCAATACACAGAGTAGACCACAGACTTTCCCAGAATCTGCCTATTATTTGTACTTTAATCATTGTCATTAATGAGAAAATGAAACAAGTGGACTCTCTTTAAGCGCTTGTATTACTATCATATTAGCAGTGTATAAAATTTAGTTGACATTAGAATGGGAGCCTGCTCATTGAGCAGTGGTAAAAGCTTTTTCCATGCATATGAAGCTTGTTACTTTCACCGTGTGACATAGAGAATGCTTTTACACATAATATTGGGCAATAAATTATAATACAGCTATTTGCTAAAGAGCACAGTACTGTTTTTCAAGAATTGAATAGTGTTTTAATTGAATTCAATAGCCAAATTCCCGTTTGTTTTCACCAGAATCAGGATTAAATTCTATTTCTTTCAGTTGTTAAATTCTGATCAGTTCTGTTTTTCTTCTGATAGCAGGCTGACCATTGCTGATGATTTTCAGGTTAAATGCAGTCTATCACGTATTCCCCTCAATCTTTGTGACACCTGAGTAAACTTTATATGAAAGAAGTATACAGTCATAATCTGTGATGGAGTCTTTTCCTTACCTTTACCCCTTAACTAAAATCCAGACAAGGTTACAGTGAATTACTGGAATTTAAATCTTTGATGGTTGGAGTTTGTGTTTCAAATATTTGTCATTCTGATATGAGGCTATAGCTTGATGAGATCACTGTCTTCTGCTATCAGTCATCAGGATCTGTATTTCATGTTATAAGTTCATCTCGCTCTGATTTGGCAAGGACCTTGGACGTCATTAAACTGACACCATTGTAAAGCTGCTTGTCCTCCAGTGTGTAAGATCAAAAATCACTGAAACCTTTTTCTAATCAACAGGATTTTCTTTTTATAATGGACGTGTTTTACTAAAAGTTCCATCTTTGTGGCTTAATGGACACAGGGGAAGCTCAAAGGTATAACTCTGAAGATAATTTTCTAATGAAAATCAAGAAAGATTAAAATTCACAGTCCTTAACGAGTATTTAAGATCTTTTAATCTTCTTCTATTCTTAGGCATTTTTGTTGTGGATACTTATGTACTTGGTTAACTTTATTTAAAGTGAACAGCCAGTTGAAATTAACTGCCAATGTGTATAAGTAACAGTGTGCAGAAGTCTTTCCCAGACCGATACCTGAATGAACCTTATGAAAGATAGGGAGCAGAACATTTATTTCTATTTGAGAAAGCTTTTACTTTAAGAGTCTTGTGTCTTACTGCAAAGAAAACTTTTAAAGTTTCACTGGGAAGAAAGAAAGAAAACTGAGGTCTCACTGGGAGGACCATTTCCTCCCTTTCCAAACACAGCAAAGCTCTTATTTTTATTCTTCAGGGTGGAAGTATCAAATTCTAGAAGGCATCAATTGTCCCATTTTTTACCTTCATCATAAGACCAATTGCACACTAATGAAGGTGTGCGGAAGACAGTGTGTGACTCACAGATCAGTACTGGAGTCTGTTTTCAGTAGGAAAAAAAGGAGAATCGGAGAGGATAGCAGGGAGTGCAGCCATAACCCCACTGTTACAGTTTCTTTCACATGACTGAGTCTGAGTGGAAGCTTTGCATTTTATTCTTTTTTTTTTCCTCCTCTTAAAGTTTCCGTAAGGATATGAAATCTGGCTTAGAGCATCCATCTGTTTCTCATTTGTTCCTAAAGAATTTCAGTTAATTGTCGTTCCCAGTTTGTGTTGCCTCATAAGGTCAAAAAATCTTTCTTTTTATACAGGTTGAACCTTAATGAGTTAGCTATTTACAGGAATTTGACTAAGAGTATATTTTCATATAGTTTGTATGCTATATTAAGTGTACTCAGTATAGCTTGCATAGGTTGTGTTATCTCATGTTACTCCTCTGAAAATAAATGGTGGTTTACCAAATAGTGTTCATAGGTAGCACTGTTTTGCACTAAACGTTCCAGGAGGAATGTTGATTCTGTGACAATCACTGGCATGGATCTTGATCAATGTGGAGTGAACAAATACGTGGCTGCTGTGGTCTTGAGTTCCCTCCCATGAATTGCCATGAGGTAACTTAGTAACAAGGAAAACAGTTCTCCGTCCTTGTTTGCTTAATCTGATCTGATCTTTTGATTGCTTGGTGGCTTGTTTGTTTGTAAAACTCTTCACTTGTTATGGATTTTATGGGATACATTGTGAATACACAGATCAGGTTTGGGTCCAGCTGCCTTTCATTACTTGCATCTATCAGAAAAATAAATTGAAAGATAAGATAACCTTTTGAAAATCATTACCTTCAGTGGGAGGTGTCATGCTACTTCTGTAAGCAGGAACATAACTAAAATTTCCAGGTCCTCTTGGAATTTTCTTAATATCGGTATCTACTGGATTAAAAATTGATTCTTTCTATAGTTACTAGTAAACTGTCTTGTATAATACAGTGATCTTTCCTGTTTTCCAGATTACAGAACAGGCCCATGTTTCACACAAGTTAACAACCAGATGTGTCAGGGCCAGCTAACTGGGATTGTTTGCACAAAAACCCTCTGCTGTGCAACCATTGGGCGTGCATGGGGTCACCCTTGTGAAATGTGCCCTGCTCAGCCTCAGCCATGTCGTCGTGGCTTCATCCCTAATATTCGCACTGGAGCATGTCAAGGTAAGCCTTCTGGTTTAAATTGTGTATGACCGTTGTATTGCTGATATGCATCTTGGAATCCTTGTGTCCACTTAAAACAACATCACTGTTTTCCTTGTGTGTGTTCTGTGTCTTACTTTTGATAAAATTCAGATATGCTGTGCTGTGATAGGCATTTTCCCAGGTTTCATTTCTCCACCAATTAAAGTTGGGATAGGCATATTCATCACTGCACAGCCATGCCATGCCTGGGGGCATCTGTACCACCATGCAGCATTCCTTTCCCACGTGAATAAGGATTGATGTATAGTATGAGACCAGAGGGCCCACTTCTCTTGAGGTGGGTCAATGAGTTTGGACTCTTTCACCTTAGAGTAGTAATTCACTGCACTTGGTTAGATTTTGTTTTTTTCCTAAGTGGATGTACCAGGAAACATCTTGTATTGGAAACCAAGAACTTGGAAAAGAGAGGGGGAGTTGCTGTTTTACTGCTTCTGAATTGAACGAAACAGTGTCCCACAGAGTACCGTTGCATGTTTTGCCTGGGTCTGTCATGTCACAATCTTGCATTGTATAGGAAGCAAGAGATTTGATGCATTAAAGTGGGTTAAATTAAATCCAGTGCTTGTGGTGATCCAGGCCCGGTCCCGAGTATGGGTGTTGGTAGTGCTGGTCCAACTATACCCGTTCCAGGCAGGTTTCACTGTTGTTTAGCTCAAGAGCATGGGACCTCAAGCTAGAGGTATACAACACACCTGTACACCTTCAGTGGTATTGAGGGGACCTGCTGTTTTGGAAATGTTTGCTATTAATTCTGATATGTCAGTGCCTGAGCCATAAAGGTGTAAAGGCAAGCTCTCAGCTGACATCGGAGTGGTGATACAGGCAGAAAATGTACCATCATTAGTGTCCACATCATGCACAAAATTCATTACCATTTGCAAGACTACATCACTTTTAAGCCCTTCCTGAGTGGAAGCATCTGTCTGTGGGGCTGCGCGAATGACCATCAGGAAACAGAGGCCAATCCACTTCATATTGGCATGGTTCAGGTGCCTGCACCGCCGCTCAATATGCAACTAGTTGGCCAGATGCTACCAGCAGCAACCCTACGCCAGGCCCTTCCAGAATAGAACCTGGTCTAGGTTGCAACTGGGGATAGTGTCATTTACGGCCTCCATCTTAGAGATATGGTGCTGCATGCTGAACAGCTGCACCAGAAATTCAGAAAACCTGCGCGAGCCCGTACTGACCCAGTCACTACGGGCAAACGTCTCCACTCCCTCCAGTTAGTTAATTCACACCACCCAGTATTCCCACTGTGCTGGCAATGGGGCCTCAGTGAAATACAAGGACTGTGTACCATATAAGTGAACCAAATTACGCTGTTCTGGGTTTTGAATTAATCCATGACATTCCTGCAGAACAGAAAAGAAAATAGTCTCACTGGGGAAAGGCCAGACAGTTACTCCTTGATCAACTTGTGGGGAATTTTTAGGGTCTTGTCAGGAGTCTGAATACTCCAGATGTTATTGCGCATGCTCAAAAGGAGGCCTTGTTTAAATCCCTTGGTGGTTAAAAGATACTGCTTGCCCAATCTGCAGTCCCAGGGAAGTCAACAGGTTTGGCAGGTGCAGTCCAGGCAGAAAAACCTTGCCAATTAGTTGACCATGTGTGCCCCAGTGGAAATTTATTTTGGCCAGGACTGTGCACAAGCTGCTTCCTCAGCCAGGCTTGTGGCACTGTAGAGCTTGTTTTAGGTCTTGAACAAAAGCAATGTCTCTTCATCAGGAATGTGCAACACCCCCCGGGCAGTGGACACAATGGGAAGTTGGCTGCCCACTCCTTCAACATGAATACATGCATGGGTAGACATACCCAGGGCTGCAATTAAGGCAGAGGGAAAACAAGAAATTCAGGTTCCAGTGTCAATCAGACATCTTACAGGGAATCTATTAGGCCCAGGCTGATAATGACATGTGGGTTCCCCCTTGGTGTCCCACTCAAAAAGTTTAAGCTGCCATACCTGAGACACCAGGCAGTGTATGGGAGCTACTAGTTTTCCGCCAGTGGGGAGGTAGCACACCCAATGACATCTAGAGCCTCTGTGGTATCTTTATAAAATGGGTTGGCAGATAGGTGGTCTGCATCCTTGCCATGCCAGCCTGCTTCATGGGAAGCTTGGACTATGGTCCCTAAAACTGCTAGTGGCTTTCTTATGCATTAATTCTAGTGACAAACCTAGGTCTAGACCTTCCCTTCATAGCCTGGTTCTGAGGTCTTTCTCATATCTCATCCCACTTGAGGATTTAACCTGAGGTCCCGCAGAACTTTGAGGGTTTTGGCCTCTTTCAGGAGGATTGGTTGGGTGACATCTTCATCGCACCCTGTCGTTCTGGCCTTCTGTGTTAGTTGTTGTACAAACCATCCCCAGTTGTTTTGACTGGTTTGCATTGCGTGGGTGGTACTAATTTAGATTAGTTTAAGGCTGGGTCCCAACCTTCATGTGAGCAGCTCGAATTTATCAAGGGTTGGGATCAGGTACAGTGGTGCATCTGAAGCTTCCCTGTCGTTATTGTGTCCCCTTTGATCAACAAATGTTCAACGGCGAACTGCACTCATCCTTTAGCCAATTCCCGAGCAGTGCAAGTGTGAATATGCGTCAGTTCTCCTTGCTCCAGTTTAGGGACACCTTGGGTGTTTAGGGAATATAACACTCCCGGACCTGCGCTGAGAAAGATGCCAGCTTCCCAGCCTCCCTCCTGAGCTTCCTCTTGATTGAAAACTATTTGATCACCTCCTACCTCATGAAACTCGTTTGACCCACTTGATTACAGACTCATCGGGCCATTTTCCAAACTCCCTCTGCAACTTGGCCAGATCAAGGGCAAGTGGTCTTATCTCCATCCCAGGCAGGTCTCCCGTCTGTTCCCCTGCTTATCTCATGTTTGGTAACAGGTAAGACTCCTTGTGCAGTATCATCACCGTAGTCTGGCCAGTCACCTGGCTCCTCATCAGGGCCATTCCCAATGTTCCCATCCCAGTGCTTTGGATCTCGTGTTAGGGCCCGCACTTTAAGGGCATACACAGTCCCAACCTGTTTCTTCAAGTTAGCACTGACCATCTGTACTGCTTTATCTTCTAATCTTGTCTCATTTTCTCTCTGTTTCTGTAGAGTTAGACCTTGCATCATCAGCTGCATCTCATGCCTTCTCGTAACCTTTCAATTTGAGCAAGCAGTTCTCTCTTTTTTTGTCTTCCCATAGCTTCTTTTCATTACAGTTGTCATGGCAGTGTACACCCAACATCTTACAGATAGTACCTTTACCTTTTCCATCTTTAACTTTTCCCTGTGCCAGGTCTATGTGGCTTTTCACTGGGTCCCACTCAGACCAGTGGTCTCAGACCTCAGCATTGTGAAACTGGGGCCAGCAGGGGAGAACCCCATGCTTACTCAAACAAACCTACACCCTGTTATCCTCCAGCCCTGCTCGCAGCACCATTTTGTGTCATGGTCAGGCCCTCTGCCTCTGTCTGCCCCTTGAAGGAATAACCTTCTGAGTCCAACGTACAAAGTGAGGTGTATTAGGATATGGCACTTATTAATTGGATAACAATTACGCCAACCTGCGAGTGGGGACCATTGTGCTTCTATTCCAAAATTCCTTATAATCTACCTAATAGATATCACCCAGTTCCTGGAAAGTGCCCTCCTTCACCTGGCATCCCAAGGGAGGGGAGATTGACAGGGCATGGGTCCATGCTTCCTCGGGATTGCTCACATCGGGCTCTCACCTGGAATACTGTGTCCAGCTTTTCAGTCCTCAGCACAAGAAGGACATGGACCTGCTGGAGCAAGTACAGAGGAGGGCTATGAAGATGATCAGAGTGTTGGAGCACCTCTCCTATGAGGACAGGCTGAGAGAGTTGGGGTTGTTCAGCCTGGAGAAGAGAAGGCTCCAGGGGAGACCTTATAGCGGCCTTCCACTGCTTAAAGGGGGCCAACAGGAGAGGTGGAGAGGGACTGTTTATCAGGGAATGCAGCGATAGGAGGACGCATAACTGTTTTAAACTGGAGGAGGGTAGATTTAGATTAGGTATCAGGATGAAATTTTTCACTCTTGAGGGTGGTGAGGCACTGGAACAGGTTGCCCGGGGGAGTTGTGGATGCCCCATGTCTGGACCGTTCAAGACCAGGCAACCTGGTCTAGTGGGAGGTGTCCCTGCCCATGGCAGGGGGCTTGGAACTAGGTGATATTTAAGGTCCCTTCCAACGTACACCATTCTATGATTCTGTGATTCTACGATTCATACAGGCTCCCCGTGGTGCCCGTGCTCAGTCCCCAGCGGGCCCACTGCCCTGCGGCCCGGCCCAGCCAGCCCGGCCCAGCGGGAGGGAGGGGAGGCCCATCCCGGCCTGCCTGAGCGAAGCGCGACCCTACGCCGAGCGTCGCCTCTGTGAACAGTGCAGTTAGCGCAGGTTAGTACTGGGGCTGGAATCAGGTGCTGTAAATCAGTGCCCTTCTTTGAGTTCTGATTATGACCTGTACAATGCCATAAATTAACAAAGAGAGCAAAATCCTTTCTGATCAGTCAGTCCCTGTGGGGCAGCATGGCTGGGATACTGCAGGCATTGCCTGCACAGCAGGTCTCTGTGGCTGAGTTAAGATCCTTCTTAGCAAAATGGTGAAGTTGGCTAGAATGATCTGCTCTGAATTTTTATTTAGGTGATTTCCGGTAGTGCTGGAGAAATTTCTACTTCCGTTTCCCTATCTACAACATAACGAAAAGCATACAGTAGTAGATTTGTTTGTGTGCTTGCATGTTAGCAAGAATTTCTGTTAGGCAATTCAGAAAATGGGCTTTGACACGGTCTCCCGCGAGACATCAGTGTGTGGCCTGGATGAGCAGTTGGTGAGGTGGATGGAAAGCGGGCTGAATGTCCTGGCCTAGAGGGTGGTGATCAGCATCACAAAGTCTAGTTGGAGGCCAACGACTAGCACTGTACCCCAGGGACTGATACCAGGTACAGTCCCGTTTAGCGCCATTCATGGGTTGCATGATGAGCATTCATGAGTTGCATGAGGGTGTACTCTCAGCAAATTTGCAGGTAACACCAAACTGGGAGGAGTGGCTGATATACCAGCGGGTCATGCTGCCATCCAGAAGGACCTCAACAGGCTGGAGAAAGAGGCTGACAGGAACCTCATGAACTTCAACAAGGAGAAGGGCAAAGTTCCGCACCTGGGGAAGATCAGCCCCACGTACCAGTATTGGTGGGTGCTGAGGATCTTGAAAGCAACATTACAGAAAAGGAGCTGTGGGTCCTGGTGGACACCAGGTTGAACATGAGCCAGCAATGTGCCCCTGCAGCAAAGAAAGCTAATGGTACCCTGGGCTGTGGAAGAAAAAGTATTGCCGGCAGGTCAAGAGTGGTGATCCTTCCCCTGTTTTCGGCACTGGTGAGGCCACACTTGGGAGTGCTGTATTGTGTTCTGGGCTCCCCAGAACGAGTGAGATGGAGCTACTGGAGATAGTCCAATGAAGGCCCACAAATATAAGGGACTGGAGCATCTCTCCTCTGAGGAAAGGCTATGTAAGCTGGGACTCTTCAGCCTGGAGAAGAGAAGGCTCAAGGGAGGGTCCAAAGAGGACAGAGCCAGGCTCTTTCTAAGTGGTGTCCAGTGACAGGACAAGAAGCAATGGGCACAAACTGCAACACAGGAAAATCCTCCTCAACATCACGAAACATTTTTTTACTGTGAGGGTGGCCAAGCACTGGCACAGGTTACCCAGAGAAGTTGTGGAGTCTCCATCCTTGGAGACATTCAAATGCTGTCTAGACATGATCCTTGGCAACTTGCTCTAGGTGTCCCTGCTGGAGCAGGGTGGTTGGGACCACATGACCTCCAGAGGTCCCTTCTAACCTCAACCAGTCTGTGATTCTGTGAAAAACATCCTGATTCAGGCAGCAGCTGTTGCCGATGGTGTTAAAAAAGATTTCAGGAAAGTTACTCTTCTAGTGCTTCAAAAGAGGCTAGGTAATGTCCTTGTTTTCTCATTTTTATTTCCATATTCCTTCTCTTTCAGTCTTCTCTGTGGCCCCATGTATTGCAGCATTATTCTTAGTGCTGCTTTCCCCTACACTGCATCATAGTTCAGTGGCTTAAAATTGCACAGATGTAACAAAGTCCATTGTTTGGCTGGATTTCTACTTCAGGTCTCCTCCATAAGTGTTCTTGGTGAGAGTCCTCTGTGAACTTGAGTTGAAAAATTGAGAGAAAATCAAGATGATGTAAGATTTTTAATTCTTAGAAATTAAAACTTGATGAAACGTCTTTTTGGATTTTTCCTTCAGTTTTCATTGACACAGTGGTATGGTTGACCTGAAACTCCAACTGAAGCTATTAGCTCAAATTCACTTCTATGGAACTCCTCACAGTGTTATCTTAGCAAAGGCATCTATTTTATTTAAAATACTTAGATTAGTTTTAAGCAACAATAAATCCCTTAATTTTTCTGCATTTCAGATATCTGCTGTCCTGTTTTCCTGTGCTGACACTGCTTAAAGCATCCAAATTATACTAAGGAGAAATATTTGATTGCGCTTTTCCTTATATGTCAGAAATATGCCTCTCTCTGTGTATAACAGCTTATGTTTTACTGTTAATCTTGAAGTGATTAGTATATTTTAGACATTCTTTTCATAACAATGTCATAAACAGAAACAGCGTACTGAAGGCATGCACACTGGTTACAATCTCCAAGTCAAACTCCTTTGTATGACGAAGATGTTGGACAGTTATAATGAATTCTTAAAGCTTCTCTGCCAAACTGATCCTGGCATAGCTTCTGGGGCTTCATTTAAATTATGTGAGAGATCAGTAGAGCTCTTTAGCACCCGTGCCCACAATACTGTGTTTTCTTTTTCTGCCAACTTATTCTGTGTGTCAAATATTTTTAAGTTATGCAGTTAACATCATTGCTGAATTCTACTGGGAAGCATGGAAACAATGTGGTAGTCTACTTTGTGTGATGGATGAACAAAGGAAGTATAAACAGCCATCATTTTTGCTACATTTTTGGCATACTATTACTGTATAGGAAGATCTGATTGTATTTATGTCAGCAGGAGTTAGCATGTAATGTGTTCCAAGATGATGGTAAGGCACAAACAGGTGAAGAAAAGTCAGATTTTCTGTATGGAAAAGGAGAGATGAAGAATTTCTTTGTTCCACAAAATCACTGTCTTTACTTCCAACAGTCAAGACAGTCCCTTTCAAGCTCTGAGTACTGGTAATTCTTCCTGACGTAAGTTCTGTGGTCTTTGCAGTTGATAGCATGTTGTCTACTCCATCCTGAATTATCAGACCACTCTACTGGAGGAAGGGACTGGAGGAAGTAGCATTTGGCACTGTGGAGACATTGTTTACCTGTCCACGCTCTGTAATAGGGTACATAGTCTGTAGAAATAAGCTGCATGATTTTGCTACAGCTAGGTATGAAAATTTTAGAAAAAAAGCGATACGGCAGTGTTGTTCACAGAGGGTCAAAAACACCTCCAACAGTCGGTTAAAGTAGAAACTCTAGGAGGGAGCCAGAGGGTATGCTGAACAGCCAAATTGGGATTGAAGTACTTGCTACTACACTGAAATACTGCAAGGAAATATAATCAACTCTCAAAGTTTCTGAGCCAAACTCATCCTGGCAGAGAAAGGTGAATGGAGAGTTTAATCCAAACAGAAGGAGTAAAGGATGGTAGATCTGTGACTTGTGCAATAACAATAGCAGGTACGACTGCACAGAGGTAAACTGTGAAAAAGAAAATAAAGGGGCCAAGATGGAGCTCTCTGGGGGGTGCTACAAAAAAGTTAACAAGAGAGGAGTATTAGCAATTCAGGAAGTAGTTGTTCTCCTAGTGTGGTAACTCCTATCTGAGGAGACTTCATTTCAATGAAACAGAAAGGTGAGATGAGACTGGCATTAAATATTTTCTCTGAGGATTTTAGGAACAAATACAGGGATCTGGCTCGTGCTTTTCAATGCTTTTCTTTTTGCTGATGACATTAGATTTACAGACTTTTATTCAAGGAATACAAAATCCCTTGATACTCAGTAAAACTGTATCTTTGTCACATATCAATTAGACCAGACTCACTCAGTCCATAGTTTGAATGCTTGACATTTTTTAAACAGATGCTTACATCAGCAAATAGCCTAGTTCAGGAGTTGATATGAACAAGTCAAAATCAGTAGAACTTGCAAGCCTTACTATTGGAAAATAGGTCACACAGGAGTGTGACAAGATTTGAGTATGAAGTTGTTCCAACTTTTCACAGGATGTGCATGTTGCAATCTTAGTGTATCTTAAATGGCTCTTTAGCACCTTTTCAGGATAAATTATGTTCTCTGAGTAATGCGCTTGTATAGAACATTATAATAGTATTGTTACTCCATTATTACCATGAACAGCTTTTAAAAAATTAGAGAAGCCAAACCAATCAAAATTCAAATTGTTTGGGTTTGGGTTTGTTTCTTTTTTCTTCCCCCAACAGTTTCTATTCAGTCATTGCTTAAACAGGAATTGTAGCTGTTCAGACATCCCTCTTCCGAAGAATTTAGGCTAGAGGAACTTAAATGTTCCACTTTAAAGTACTTTATTGCCATTGCTACACAGCCTTAGGAATAGCATAATGGCAGAAATCCTGTGTTGGACGTTTTTTCAGTTCCTCCCTGCATTCCTCAACAGTCCATTTCTCAGCTACACCCTTTCCCTTCAGACAGTTAATTTTTTGCACTAAGGAGAGAAAAACAGTTCTGGCTGAATAGCTTTTGAAAATATGAAGGTTTTTCTTCCTGCTACCACTGCTGACATTTTTAAGTATATATAGCCATTACAGGAGATAAAATATTAAAAAAAAAATCTCTTCTAGAGTAGGAGTATACTGTACTGAATATTAAAGGCACTGACATGGACTGGACAAAACAGAGAAGAGAGATGAAGGTTCAAATTCATAATGAAGAGTGACAGATGATAATTTTTAGATAATCTAGTGCTTGAAATTAATGTGTCTGGTTTACTGACAGTATTAACAGTGTCATTTAGGATCCCATCCTCCTGTCATGAAAATAAGCATTAAAACTGGAAAAAAAAATCTTAGTATAATTTCTGTTTCGTGTTTGTATTTGTAGTATTTCTGTTGTCTAGGGTGCAGAGGAAGAACCAGCAGTTTTCCATTGTATCCACAACCAGTTTACTTTTAAGTTCCCACATGCCAAATCCATTGCAAAGAAAATATCATAGGTAGAATTCAAGAGAAAATTTGTATTTAGGTACAAATAATAATTTGGGTAATTGTTATTACTACCACTGTAAATAAAAAGAGCACTTCCCAAAATTTGTGTATAAATTCCGAGAGGATTTATATTTCCTAAGATTTTTGGTTCTTCAGAGAAACAGTCCACTCATCAGAAAGGGAAGCTGAATTTGGCTGTATTTTCAAAGGTACAGTTTAAAGTTAGCTGTGCAAATCCTGCAGGCATTTTGCAGAGAAAACTCCGCAAAAGCAAAGAACCCTTTTTCACTTGCCAGATATTATCAAGCCTATGAACACATGGAAACATTCTACCTAATCTGTAGCATATTGAACCTCTGTATACAGAACTGTATCTAAAGAGTTATTCACCTAATTTTCTGTTTATGGCAAAAAGTTTATTGTGCTAATGTGGTTGGGGTTTAAAAGCACGAGTAAATGGATAATTAATAATGCTAAAACTCCTGTGTGGCTGAGCCTGACTGTCAAAGATAAAAAAGTGAATAAAAATATGCTTAATTTCAAATTTGTTGTATTTTCAGAAAAAATCCTCTTATATCTTAAAATGGCATTTAGGAAGCAATTCATAAAGCATACCCTTTTAAGAAAATACTTTTGTCCTTTTTGACTTTTCTCAGTTCCCAAACACTAGTGATATATTAAAACAAACTTGGGTTTTCATCAAAATGTGATACTGACCAAAAAAAGCATCAGGCTTGTAGTGTGTGTATATATGTTCTTAAGCTAACACTGAAGGTGAATATACTTATTCTCTTTACATTTAAATATGAGCTAGAGTAGTTAACATATAAGCCCTCACAAATTGAGATTGATATTAGCACAGAAAAGCAAGATAGTGCACGTGATTCAAAGATTTGCAGGATCTCACCTTTCATAATGACTCCATTTGTGTTTTCTTTTGATCCCAATTATTCTTTCAATAATTGAGATCAACTTTGCAGAATTCAACAGTGCTTGACATTTATTTGTCCTTTTAAAACCATGGGATTGGAATTGAAAGAAATTAATGCAATCAGTAGATCTTAAAATTTTGTTCACTTCGAGGCTTCAGTGATACCTTTTATGTTTCTGGACAGCATTAATTTCCTGTTGCTACTGCCATTATTTTACTATTACTTGACATCTTTGACATAAAAAACTCTGAAAAGATACGCAGTGGTTATTTTTAACCGTTGATCTGCTGACACAGTTGGCTTAATTTAAATAAGCATTAATAAATGACAGAAGGCACAGGCATACTATGTGTGATGAATGTATTTTGAGGCACAAGGGTCAAAAAACAAACACCATATTAGTTCTACCCAGAAGGGAGCTACTGGGTGGGCTGGGTGTGAATAAATGGTGAAATCCATCTTCTGTCTAGATGTTGCTAAATCATGTCCAAATTCCTTAAAATGCTTCAGAGATTAAAAGTTTGCTTTCCAGGTAAAGTAGATTGCACCAAGCACTAGTTATTTAGAAGAAAAATGCATGCAGAATGTTTACGCCTCAGATAAAGTCCTTAATCCATTTACAATCTAATTGTTGCATTTGGACATGGTACTATGCAGACTGAATTAGTACCAATTCAGGAACTAAATGCAAACTTGTCCAGCAAATGTACTTAAAACCAAGTCCAGTAGCTTAAAAACAGTAAGTAAAAAATTGCCTTCTTCCTTGACTATGAGCAATTATACCTGCTTAAATGAAAAAGCGGGTGAATGGACAAGGCATGTATCATAGGTTTTATCTATAGCACAAACACCAGGAGTAACAAAAACTGAGGAAGTACTATAAACCACAGACTCAGGTGGAATTTCAGTGTCTCGTAAGGGCTTTGGGATAAAGGACATCCTCCTGAAAAGGAGTACTGTATTCTGCTATTAATATGCTTGTCCTACCCTATCTGCATCTTGCTGTTCTTTACATTCATAGTGGCAAAGAGCTTGTGGAAGTGAGAAGGTAGAGAGAAAGAAAATAAACATGAATGTGAAGAGGAAAGAGATGCTTTCTTCTGCATCTTAAATAAAGTTTACCAGCTGCTTCATTTAATAATGTATGCAAGCTAACAGAAAAACTGACTGAAAATGGAAAAATAGGGTAATGGTTAAAACTCTGTTTATTTGTCACTAATGAACAATTTGAGGGAAAGAAAGATGAAAAATATTTTTCCTAAATGCTTTAAAAATATAGTAATCTTAAGCAGGTATTTTAATTTTAATGGAGAAAAGTGTGAAATAAAATTGAGGTTTTTTTAAAATAGTCATTGTATTGCTGTAGCTCTATAATTGAATTCCATACTTAATTATAATTCAAGAAGAGAAAATAGTATGAAATTGACCTCCGCACAGAAGAAGCTCTTTGGAAGCCATGTGGCTCCCTTTTCTACAACCTGCAAAGGACATTTTGCCTTTTTATCTATTTCACAGTGTGGAGAACTAGCAAAATCAGTTTATTGTTGCTTTTTCTGTTGAAGGGCAAACTGTTTAACAAGAAATATTACCTGAAATCTCACAGAAGAACTTCTGCAGGTTTTGGAACGAAACTTCCAAGCCTTCTTTCCTTTATGAAGATATGGATGCATGCGAAATTTCATGTGCAGTGCAGAACTCTCTGATAGCTGTAAATTAACTGAACTTTTAAAAAGAGCTACTGAGAAGCTAAATACCCACATGTAATATGTATATCATGCACTAGTCTAGAACTTGTTCTCCCGTTCCTTGTGCACAAACAATTTCAGTCTGCTTTAGCTCTGGTTATTTCACAGAGGCCTCTATGATCCTTGGTATTACTTTAACTGCCCATTTGCACTTACACATTGAGTCATATGATAGTTTTGTATAAAAACCTGCAGAAATACAGGATGTTTTATGTATAAAAAAATGAGAGTGGGGAACAAAAAATGCAATACAATTTGAACTGGAAATAGCACATAATAAAATACAACAGGAAGTTATTGAAAGTAAATGGTAAAATGAAAATGGCAATATATTTTCTAAGAGCATTTACTTAACATTGACAATCCAGCCTGAAGAAATCTATGAAATTCTAGTCTTACTTACTACTTCAGTAAATAAAGTTATACAGATCATTTGCCATACAACTTATCCTGTCTGAATAGCACCTATTTTCTATTGACTTGAGCCATTTGCCTTCTGTCCGGAAAGAATATCCTGCACGAATTATCATATCCAGTTAAGGTGGACAGGAGGATAGTCCGTATGTACAGGCAGAGATCCTTTCGAAGTAAGAATCTGCGATTTGTAATGGCCATATATAAGGAACAATCTGAGGGCATGGGATGCCGACAGTAAGTTGTACAGATTTGACTTAAGTACACTTCTTAAATATTTACAGCTATGTAAGTCGTAAGTCAATACACAGAATGCATTTTGAGCTTATATGGAACAACACACATGAAAGTCTGAGCCACATTACTGCTGTTACTGTTGTATCTTATATTGGTGCTGAAGTGGAGAAATGTGCTCCGGTTTGCTATGGTTATTTCTAAGAATAATTTCAGAGCTGTCTTGTCTATCAGCAAAAGCCATGATGAAATTTTGTATCTTATGTCAAGTAATCCTTCTTTTTTGTCTTTGTAGATGTTGATGAATGTCAGGCTATCCCTGGAGTCTGCCAAGGAGGAAACTGCATTAATACAGTAGGTTCATATGAGTGCAAGTGTCCCGCTGGTCACAAACAGAATGAGGCAACTCAAAAATGTGATGGTAAGCGATGATCTCAGAGAACATACCTAAAAAGTGGTTAAGTAAAATGTTAGAGCACTTTAGTAATGAAAGAAAAGGTTCTGAATAGTTGCAGTGTCTGATCTGAATGGACATAAGTAGTGGTACTTTGCATTTTGTTTCTTCTTTGCAACATCGTCTGTTTCTACTTTGCAGTTTATATTTTGCATTAAATGTTTTTTTCTGTCTGACTCATATGGGTAAAGGCAGTGTTTATCCTGTGTCAAAATTCAGAACTATTGATACAGAATGCATCTGTAAGCATCATACAACTGCAACTAAGTTATTAGGATTTTGCTTGTTTTCTCAGACATGTCCAAAATATTCTAATATAAGTAGGTATCTTCAGCCCACTGACTACAGTGTGAAAGGCACATATGGCAGTTTTGGTAATGGATGTAAGAAATTGCCACTATGTAGAGTTTGTGTTGAAGAGCCTGGTTAAGTGAAACATACATAGTAAATGTCCTTCTTTTTTAGATAAAAAATCAAATAGACCATGTTTAATAAGCATAGTTTAATAAACTACCATAATAGACCATGCTTATTCAGTAAACATGTTGATATGATTAAGAATAGCAATTCTGTATAGTTTAAAGTAGTGAGACAGAAAATTGCTGAGTTTTTGTGAGTTTGATGAAGACTTCACTGATTTGAGTGAATTTACCATGCCTTCAAAAGAAATCAGAACTCTCAAACTTCGTCCCAACCAGTGGGTACCTTCACATTCAAGTTATACAGATTCAAGGCTTTGATTTGTGGTTAGGTGGCAATTTAAGTATGTTACCAAATTACATTATACTCACTATTCAGTTAAAAACAAATACATGGTTTGTAGCCAATGTTGGAAGTCATCTTAGAGTTTTCCATAGTTTTGCCTACAATACAGAATTCACAGAAAAATTAAGTAATTACAATCAGTGTGCAAATCACATTTTATAAGTGAAAATGTTGCATCTGGTGTTGTTGCAAGTGATACTGAAGAGTAAGTAAAAAGAAATATCCAAAGGTATTTTTCTGTGGTCCTGTCCTCCACCTTCTTCTGTTTTTTTTATGTTGCTTTTGCTCAGTACACAATGATATTGCTGTCATGAGTTTTTCTAGGGGAAACCTGGCTATATCTTTTTAAAACCTTCCAAGAAACAGTTTGCAAAAAATAGAGCTGCAGTCGTAGAAACAGAGGTATCCAGCATACGCGCAGATGTTTAGGGCTGTGCAGGGAGTAATTACATTCACTGGGAAAGCAGGTCCGTTTGAACCATTATTGAAGTAAGGCAACACCAGGAGCCTTGCTGAGACACTGGGAAAAAGAATCTCTCCATACCTTGAAGAAAATACAACACGAAAAGAGTTGTAGAGCAATAGAACTGTATGGCACCAACTCCACAGCCTTCTGCAGGACTGAGGGAGAAAGCAGAAGCTACCAAGTGGAGTGAGGAATCCTACGAAAGAAGATGACTGAAAGGGACATTTGTAATCAGAGCCACTTTCCTTGGGAGAATTAAATCCAAGGCATTTCATCTACCCTGTGCTGCATAGCAACCTGTGAGGATCAGGGCTAAGCAGAAAGTGGGCAGCACATCCTAGTAAAATCTTTCACTTTTGGTGGGAGACAGAATGGGAATGTAACCATAGGCAAGAGGCAGTGGGATGTTTTGCCAGGGAGGTGATGAAGGAGTGTCTGGGTAGGATACAAGGGATTTGTAGGCCCTCAATGAGGCATCAGCATACAGGAAGAAGAATTGTAATTAGAAGAAAAGGAAAAGGGCATGGTGTTTTGTTCTCCCTTCACAAGACCCTTCCTCTGGGCTTGCCCATGTTGTAAAAAGTGGAAAGTAGGTAACTAAGACCCTTTATCCACCACTCCTGCTGTTTTCAGAAAAGGATATCATGCTTATCAGCTTGTGACCCTTTACTTGGCTTCTTTCTCCTCTCCACCTATGTGGAAAGAAGCCCAGAGGATGAAGCATCCCTTTCCATTCATTGCTAACTGCAAAATCCCCAGCTGCTGTTGGAATTGCCTGCCACGGGGTCACTGGCTCTTAAAATTATAGCTTCCTTTTTATTTCCTTATTGAGTAGGAGTGGCAAGGGTTGCGAGGGCATTAGTAATAGATGAATCAGAACACAAAGTATACATGAGCATGTATAGTAATAATATAACACTACTTGCTTTTTTCTGATAATGGGCTCTAATATTTTTGAAGGGTGATTTGGCAGATATCCGTAACAATTGCCTGCAATTTAGTTTATGACTAAGTTTACATGACAATATCTGGCACTACTGTCAGGTCAGACATGATGTTGTACTGATGCGGGTATGTAACTTGCGCACCAGAGCTAACTGGTCTCCTGCCAGCCTAGAGCACAGGCACAGTGAACTTAACAGCTACCTGTACCCACTTTATGTCTGACACATAACTGACGTGATTGATTTTGTTAGTATCTTAATGCTGTCATTAGCTTCTACGCAATGTACTTCTGTAATGGTTACACAACATTTAGGAAGTGAATAAGCATCTACTGTTTGCAGTTGTCTTTGCATAGCTGGCTATTTTTACCATCATTTTGTATTATGTGGGATATCAAAGAATAAGTACCGTTACCATGATTTTCAAAAATTCTGGCAATACAGTTTTTCTTTCAGTAGAATTCAAGCTTAAGTTCATTCAGCTTCACAACATAAAGTACATAAAATTTAGAAACATTTTCTTGTAATTATGCCATTAAATATAAACAACTATCAGAAAAAAAAAATTGCAAATATTGAAAGTTTTCCAAAATGTGACTGTGATGCCTCACTTGAAAGAGTGGACTTGAAAACATTAAAACTATAATAAACTCATTATTTCGAAGTTGAAGCAAAACCAGCAGTAACCGCTAAACAAACATGTAGAGTATTTGATTGTGTAGGCAATGTATAGATTAGAAATGTATGTTTTGTTGTTACTCATTTTGGATTTGTGTTGTCAGTTGCAAGACATTTAATTGGAAGGCTTTTATTCAAATGGGTATTCTTTGAATTACATGAAAGGATTGATTTTGAACTACATTTTATTTCAGCTTGAGACTGTTTAGAACTTTATATAGTATTAAATGTAATGATTACTTTAATGTTAGAGGGTAACTTCTATGTTTTTTGGAGAATAGTTACTTATCTTTGTTCATCAGAAGTGCACTTGTTTTTTTGATCCTCTCAATCATGGTGTATTTATTATTATTCCATGAGACTTACACAGCAGAAGTAGGGCAAGACTGCTTTTGCCTGAGCCAGCTGTTGAGGTGTTAGTCCTAAAATAAGGCATTTCTAATGTGATAAGTACATTATCAGAGCAAAGACAGCATTTGGATATCTGTTATGATGGACTAGTGTCTCAGTTCAGTAAATGATGTCCCTGTTCTGATGATGTCTGTAATCTACGCACAGCAGTTCTCATGCTTTATTGCTGTTAACCCTAGAAGATCTCCATCTGAAGGAGACTTGATACCTCCTCTCAGGCGAGGATGCAGTTAAAATATGTCAAAAAGGTACTTTCAAATAATGCGGGTCATTTTGAATATGTTGTGTTTCTGCCTGGCATTTGCACTCCAGCTTTGATGGCAAAAGGAGAACTTACTCAGTGATATGTTTCCTTCCTTCTGAGAACAGTAATTAAAGCTTCTTTGTATTTCACTTCTTTAACCTATCTAAAGCTCTGCGTTAATCATGAAAAATGTTATTCAGCGGTTCTCCCTGATAGTATCCATAGGAAAAGGTGAATGTGTTTTTAACACATATCTGCTTAAAAATCTGTGATGCTTATGGGACTAAACATAATAGAAGTGAAACATCATCTGCAGTCTGAAATATTTACTTTTATTTCATAGTTCAGTAATCAATGGGTTTTCATTTCCTGCTTTGTTGGCAGCCTGCTGCAGAATAGGTCATATGCTCTGGCTTTGTTTCTTCTAAGCCTCTGCCACTTGTGTCTGTGGCAGGAAGTTAGGTACTAATTAGTCCCTGGTCACAGCTTCCCCACTAGCTTTCCTAGGAATTATGTAGATACCAACCTGCAGTGCCCAGTTTGTATCATTTTTTCTGGGAAAAAAAAACAACATAATGAAATTTACTTGTCCATTTCCCCATGCTTCACAGCCAAGGTGGTAATGCCAAAATTATACCAGCATAATACCATGCTTACATTATTCCAAGAATGGAGCAGAGAATGAAAGCCAAGCCATGGTTTTACTCAGGTTTTTGTTTGTTTTGTTTGTTTTTTTTTTTAATAAAGGCTTTGAAAATTCATAATCTGTCATTGTGAGATTTATAGGATAAAACTATAGCCAGTCCTTCAAACAATTACACTTTCAGTTCATGGGACTGGTCTTTTGAGTGAAGTTACATTGTTTATATATATGGACCGGGCCATTGGTAAGGATATAAGGAATTGGTCTCCTATGAATTAGAACATGTGTACAGAGAAATTATTTAATAGAAACTGCATTGTTTTAATTAAGTTTTTTTCTTTAAAAAGTTATATAGAAGTGATGTAGGATGGAGTATTGTGCTCGTTCCTTTCCCTTCTTTAGGTATGGAAAACCAGATCAAATATTATTTGCTGGCTACAAAGGACAAAATCCAAGTTGGAGTCAGTAACGAGGCAAGGCTCCAGTGTTCAGAGGCAGAGGCTGGAATCTTACACTAACTATTCAGACCTTCTTTATTTAACAGCAAGTCTTCTACTTAAGAAGGAGGGATTTGAGATCCCCTGCTATATCCTTTTACCTTAAACATCCTGATGTATTTTTTGGGTTAGGATTTTTTCTCCTGTTGTTCCTCCTTGAAACAATAGCTATTGTTAGAGTAAGTAGGAACGTTCATATTATGCTTTTGTGCCGTAATGGATTTTGCTAGAACTATGCTAAGCAATAGATATTGCTTTGCTAGATTATTTGCTTGCATTATATTCCTGTGTTTCTTTTTTTAAAAAAAATCAGTAAAAAGGCATGTATTCATTTTACCGGATTTATTTTGAGCCTCAGATTACAGTTTACTGACACTGACCTTTCAGAAATTAATGGCAATTGTATATCAGTAAAGAGGGTTTAAAGGATTTCCAAAGCACAGGAGAACAACTTGTATGTGTAACTGTGTGTGTATGCCCTCATGTGTAGAAATGTAACTAGGTAGCTTAGGCTATTTAAAGGTCTTAAAATACAACCTTTAAAATTAATCCATCTCAAGGTTCAACATTACTGATTTTATTTATAAGCTTTTCTATATTCCCTATTTATAGACTTTCCACAGTAGTCAGGACTACTCGCTCCAATACTGGGCAAGTTATAGAAGGACTCAAGGAGTGGCCACAGAGCTGAAAAAATGTGGAAAAGGCCATTACAGGGGTTGTACCAAATTCCAGATATCTGAAGCACTGGCGTGATGTCTTAACTAAATAAAAGAAAACCCCAAACCCTTCTCTTTTTTGGCCTAAAAGTTTTGATCTACAGTATATTGAGTTTTCATTGTCTTTTTAGGAATGATATTCTGTTCGTTTTTAGGATATTATCTTCCAGAATTAATGGCACTTGCATCTATGGATTGTTCAGAGATGGACTGTATATGGGTAAACTGAGATGAGAAATAAGCAGGTGGACTGCTACTTGTTAAGTACTTCAAGGATCTAATAAACGTGTTCCACTTACTCTTCTGAAATTGAAAATACAACATATTTCTTGACTAAATGCAGTTAGTTATGACACCCTTTACAGTCAAAAGGTACTCTGGGAGGTAGGATGCCTCTGATGCTCTTCCAAAAAGACAGATTGCTGTAGTATTGACATCAAAGGTATAGGTCTGTATGATACAGGCTAACTGTTTTTAAAAAAAAAAAAAAGAGTTTGCACCAAAATGCAAGGAACCTTTTAAAGGAAACAGTTCTGTTTCTGGTTTTCTTGCTTTAATGTATAATTTCGTTGCACTGCGTATTACTCAGATTTGATACTACCAGGTATTACTATAGACTAAAACTATTTTCAGGGAACCCTTTTTCTAAACTCAGCAGTTGAGAGTCCCTTTTCTGGTACTTTCAATTCAGTAATTCATAAAATCCTGCTTGCTGTAGCAGTAAAGTCATGAATTCTGGATGACAGGTAGCCAGGCTAGTGTTTTCTTGGCAGAAGCTCACCTATTAATACTCACACCTGCAAAGTTTATGCCACACATTTAAATTGGTTCTCACATTGAGACTGGCTTCCTCATCTCGTGTGCAACGTTGGAAGCGCAGCCATTCACCCTTAAGACAGCATCTCCTCTTACTATCTTTGGAGCATTTTCCGCAAGACTATTAATTTATGTATTTTGGAGGGGGCAAGGGAGGAAATTGCCTAACTTTTTCAATCAGTCATCCTAAAAATAGCTCTTCCTGAGGTAAAGTCTCAGAATTTCCAGTCAGAGGTAACAGAGATCTTGTTGAAAGAATTGCACGTGCAAGAACCAGGGAGAGGAAAGGAGAGACAGAGATTTATCTCAAAATCTAGTGAAACAAAAAATGCACTGATTTGGTACTGCTCCAGTAAGATGTAAGAAGTTTATTTTTCTGCAAGGGTTCTCCGTGTTAATTGGTTAAGAAATTGTTTTTCTGTCTGCATGGAGACGACTGTGGAGTCTTCCTTCCACTCTGGTCACTGCCTGGATTTCAGGAAGGTACTTCTCCCTTCACAGCTCCTTGTCATTCTTGGACAAGAGCCCTAGACAGTGTTAAACTCCTGTGCATGTA
The DNA here is from genome assembly GCA_013398915.1 of Dromas ardeola. Classification (NCBI taxonomy): domain Eukaryota; kingdom Metazoa; phylum Chordata; class Aves; order Charadriiformes; family Dromadidae; genus Dromas; species Dromas ardeola. Next base: position 23,283 of record VYZM01024506.1, read on the forward strand.
GCCAGGTGAGAAGGATGGTCTATGTTCTGCAGCTTTGCAGAAGTGGCTAACGACTTCCTTCATAAGTCTTTCACTTGCCAGCACTATGAGCTCCACCTACTAATTACCCCAGTGGTCTTTGTACTGTATGATCAACTAGTTTGGAATTTGGTTTCTTTTCGTAGAAGATCAGGTATTGTGTTCTTGTAATTAAGATTACTGCTTTTAAAGTAGCAGGTACTTGTGCCAAACAGTGAAAATGAAGAACAAACTTTCAGTTTTCAAGTGCCTACTGGCTATAGTGGTCAGGTTTTTATAGATTAATTTTTCTTGTGGTTTATTTTTTTTCTTATGTATAGTAGCTGCTATCGTATCTCAGTTATCAAAACCAAAAAGAAATGTTACGAACCTACAAGATTTAAGACCCACTCTCTAGGAGAGTGGCTGAATGAAACAGGTATTCTGAAAATGCTATGTACCTTGGTTCTAGCACATGGATTCTTAAATTTAACTTGCTCTCATACCACTGGTGGCAGTTGGTATCAGCTTTGTGGTGTCCGTTTGCATGTACAGCATTTGCATCTTCAGACAGTATTTCCATGCTGGTAAATTTTGATCAACATGCTGGTGACATCTTTATCAAAGTTTGGGTGCCTCTGAACTTTCGAACTAGTCTTGGAATTTATTTTTGGAACCACTACAGTAGTGGTGACAAAGGGCAGTGCAGTGTTTCCTTGAGATCGAAGGTGTGCGTCCAGTGATGGTAAAATAAGGGAGTTTTCTTGCATGAGCATCCAGTGACTCTGCCATTGGGAAGGTGTCGCTTTCTGAGGAAAGTAAGCTCTTCCTGTAGAGTCCTCATTTCATCCAGTTTTCTTGCCTGTGTTTCTGACGTGATGTTTCAGACAGTGTATGTATACAGAAGACGGTATTCACGTTTGAAGGACTTAACGGGTTGTGAAAGACCTGTACTGCATGAAAGATCTCAACAAGGCATGCAGCCAGTTCCGGTTCTGTTTTGATTTATACACATAGTTTCATTTCATTGGATTAAATCACAATTGTCTTTAATATAGTAAATGAATGCAAGATTTCAGAGATTTCCTGGGGAATTATTTGGTTTTGATTTATACCGTCATTTGGAATTCTGGAATCTCTGCAGTGGGTAACTATGAAGTCTTAAGTGAAAGCATTATTTCTTAGAAGTATTTTGATTTAACAAAAATGACACTGCCTTTTGTACATACTTGAGCAAATGTCTCAAATGTGGGGAATAGTTGTAATCATTTCATAACTATTTTAGTGTAAAATTTAAACTTTTTGCATCCTCTGAAATGCTTAAATAAGCGTATTAAAAAGACAGAATTTTCACTTTCTCTGATTCTGCTTCATAGTATAAAACAAAAAACAAAGGCCACAGGATGGTTTTATGTATGGACTAGTTAGGAAGTTTGAAGACATTTTACCTATAAGATAAATTGTCTTTTCTACAATGACACTCCAAATGACATGCCAGTGGGAGAGGGATTGTTTTATTCATACCTTTATTTTACAAAGAACAGTTTTGACATTCTTAGTGGCCTTGTGGCAAAACTTAATTTTCCTTTCAGTAGTTGAATGTCCTCTGTAGATCCTAAGGTAGTTTTTCATGTGTGGACCTTCCCACACCAGGGAGTTACCATTTTAATATAGTTCCTGTGCACACCAGATCTTTTTGGCACTCTTCCTTTTCTTTGAGTTTTCAGTGTGGAGAATGTAGCAAGGGAGGAAGCAAAGTATTCATCACATAAAAGCCTCCTAAGAAATAACACCTGCTAAAGTTTATTTCTCAAGTAGCTGTTCTGAGATTAATAGAATGATAGCATAGAATTAATAGAATAGATTAATAGAAAATAGAAAAAAAAACCAGAAAGAAATGGAAATAGAATAGATGAATTAATAGAAAAGAATCTCTATTCTGAGATGAATAGAGAATTTCCAGAGTGACAGGTCCAAGGAAATAGTAGGTCTGTGTAAAAGTGCAAGGAACGGTCTTTGGCATCCCAAGCCTTTCTTAAAAGGAATGTGAAGACCTTCACAGTGTCATCACAAGATAATTTCTGTCATAGGCTCTTTCTGATGCTTCTCCTACACTATTTGACATGAGACAGTCTGGGTTCAACAGTCTGATTTTTTTTGTTTCTATTTTTGTTTCCCAGTATGAAAACTAATTTAAATTAACACTGCATACAGATTTTTACAAACAAGTTAAGCCAAAGTCTTATACCTATGACTACCTTCGTTATTAAGCCATGCAAAACCTGCAGTATCAAATCACTCCAACTGGAAAACTTATCTCAAGCTAGTTAGAAGGTTGGCCCATGTTTCCCCATGTTTTCTGATAATGCCTCCCATGTTAAACCAGTTCACTGCTCACAGTTCACACAATTCACATTCACTGAAAATCATTCCAAAAGCTAATGTACAGAGGTCACTTAAAAACAAAATAAGGTTACTAATTCATATGTCTACCACAGTTGCAGAATTAAGTGGTTACTTAAAATGGCTTGTTTGTATAAATGTTAGTGACATAGTTTTTACTCTCCTGCTTGTATTTCCTCCATTCCAGTTTGCCCTGCTGTGCTTCACATCTCTAACAATACAGTCAGCCTGCTTCCTTCTAGTTGTTCTTACTGTCTCAGCTCCTCATTTTGCTTCCAGTTTGTGCTGGGACACACAGCAGAGCACGGTACTCTAAGTCCTGGTGCCAAGTGCCCTAGCAGACCCGTGTAACATACAGCAGCTCGTTCATCCGCTTGATGACGTCACACTTTCTATGTATTTACATGCAAAATCATTTCAGTGTTCAGATGAGACCACTGCTTTTAGTTAGCAGAGCCATTTAAATGGATTAAAAATATCTGAAAAATAGTAAAAATGCAACATTTGGTCACATTTAAAGAGCTTGGCCAAAATTCTTGCTTACAGTTGGAGACTTAGAAGGCCGGAAAGCAGTCAGATCTGATGAGTAGTATTTCTGTGGTCGCAGAAACCCAGACCTGTCATGCTTGGCTGCTGTACCATCCTCCTCCTTTCAGCTCAAACACAGGATGTGTATTTTGGTATTGCATTGTAGCTGTTGCGTGCTTCATAGAGATGGCACTCAGTATGTGTCATTTAGAGGAAATCCCAGACTGCTTCATGTACTCTGCGATTTGAAGTGGTGCGCTCCTTGAATGTATAAGGAAAGCCTCCGTTAGATGGCAAACAAAATTATTTGCAGTATGCAAACAGCAGTGTTATGCTGTTGAATCTGAGTTGAATAACAACTTCGTTTCAGAAAAGCTGTCTTTCCCTCTTTCTAATACTATATGTTCAAGTGCTCTGCTAATTATCCTATGTTCTTTCCTTTTTGGATAGATATTGATGAATGCAGCATCATCCCAGGAATCTGTGAAGGCGGTGAATGCTCTAACACCATGGGAAGTTATTTCTGCATCTGCCCACGGGGTTATGTCACATCCGTGGATGGCTCCCGCTGTATTGGTAGGTATTCCACCCTGTAGGTTTTTAGACCTCTCAAGGTTATTAAGGCAATTTAATTAAGCAGCAGAACTTTTGTCCCAACTATCTAACACTTTCCCCCTCCCTCCCCTGACCTCACTATGTGCTAACGAACTGGTATCTCTAATCCAGCTACTTAAAATTCATAGCAGATGATGATGATGATGATTGCCACTGCAACCATCTTTATGTAGACAGTAAATCCCTCTGTGTCAACTGTATTGTAGCCTAAGAACTCCTGCCTGAGACCTGGATCTTCTTTGGAAAAAAGTAATTAATATCTCTCTGTTGTCTAGGCAAACATAGGAAATATTAATTGTAATTGTTTCTTCAACCTGCATCTGATAAAACCAAACACTAAGCTCACTTTAGTTCTAAAGGAGCAAACATTTATCCATTGTTATCTCAAGTTCCATCTTACATAGGTTAATTTAGCCTTTAGAGACCAATATAAGGCATGTATATAAACTCAGAAGTGTATACTGAGGTGCCACTAAGTTGGCTGTAACAGATAATAAAATAATCCAAATACTAGATTTCAGTAGATTGCAGCTTTTATAGGGCAATTTATTTAAAACCTGTTTCTATATTATAAAAGAGATGTATGCTTATTTTCATGTGTGGTATTTTCTTTTAAAGAGCTGCACATGTCAAATACACAGTATAAACCATTGTGATGAATGAACTAAAAATACTGCATACCATGTTTAAAAAACATTAACAATTGCTAATAATAGTGTCTTTTCTAGATCACATGTGGTTCTTCTTATTTCAGACATCTCAAACCATTTTGTTCTTATGTTGGGAAAGGGATGGGAATTCTGAAGGGATTTCTGAATTACAGATAAATGGTGAAAGCCAGTAGCAACACAAGTCCTACAAGTGATTTCATATGGATAATTTTTTGCATAGTGTAGCCAACTTCTGTTATCCAGGTTCATCTGAGAAGTGCCAAACTTCAAATATATTGTGGCTAGCCTCAGGAATACTGAGAACCTATGATTTCCAATATGATAAAAATTTCTATGGATTTTGGCATGCTTTACAGTCTGGTTTCTAAAGTCAGCTCCCAGAACCGATTTCACACACATCACATGCCCTAGTCCGCTAAGGCAGGCCCCTGTGTCACAGAGTCTCCTTCCCTCCTTAAGTGAACATGTGTCTGAAAGTTCTTGTGCTCTCAAATGTTTATAGTATTGGAGCATAATTTGTATACTCTAGAAGTATAATTTCTCCTGTACTTAGGAGAAAGTGAAGAATATAGTCCTTATTAATACAAATTATTTTATTCTTCCTGGTTTAAGATAAATATTTGCTTTTAACCAAAATATCAGGATGGGCTCAGTTATTGTAATTGGTACTATGTCTTCCCAAATTCATTGAGCTTTTCTCCTAGTCAGCATTCAGGAGTGTGACAATCAAAGATCTAGGATGTGTCCTTGAAGGAACTAGAACATAATAAACACTGACATGTTTATATAGAGTAGTTTTCACATGGCACTAATAAAAATACTGTTGAACATTCAATCTCCTGAGCAGAGCAGGCTGGATAGCATTTCTTCAGTCAGATACATCTACACCAAGGAAAAATTCGTTAAATGAATTTACTGATGTTACAGTTGTTACCTGAAAAGTCTCGATTTTTGTCATAGTAGGCTTTTTATGTATTTTTGTATCTTTTGTATCATCCATATTTCTTGTTAGCTTGAGCAGACTTTAAGATTGCATGTTTGATTAATGCAAGACTAGTGTCACTGCAAATACATGATCCTGCAGTAATGCAAACATAGAATGCGTTGGTGCTGATCACCTCAGATTACAATTGGGTGTGTTTCGGGGTATTTTTGGGTTTGGTTTGTTGGTTTTTTTTAATACAACTTTTTAAACATTTTAGTCCTTACATGAATTGAATAGAGGGAAGTAATTTTGAGAATTCATGTTACTATTTTTGGTTTTCTTTTTAAATTAACTTCCAGATCAAAGGGCAAGTACATGTTTCTCTAACATAGTGAGTGGCCGCTGTGCACAGGAGCTTCCGGGTAGGTTCACCAAAAGGCAGTGCTGCTGTGAGTCTGGCCGCTGCTGGGCCATTGGGTCAGTTCCAGAGATGTGTCCTGTCAGAGGATCTGGTGAGTGGCTTGTTGGTTGATTGGTTGGTTTTCTTCTTCTTCCTGCCTATTCTAGTTGGGGTGGAGGTCACTGGAATATTTTAAACTGCTTTAAAATGTAGGCTAAATGGAAAAAGGAGGTCAGAAATTACATTATTATTCATTCTTGTGTTTTTAATACTGATGTTACCATCTGTGAGCCATTTTTTTCTGGTCCGTGATTGTTTGGGACTAGTTTCTTTAACATCCTTTTGTTGACTTTGGAAATAGTTCTTGAGAAATGGGAAAGATTTGGTGGTCAAGCTCAAAGAGGAAATGACTCTGAGGGTCCATAGTTCATTTTGATTTAAAGGAACAGCTGCTCTCTTGTTCCATTAAATTTTGGGTTACTTTGAACTAGAAATGCATCAGTATTTCATTTATTCTTTCAACTCTGCTCACAGAACAATAGTCCACATCCCTAGTGAAATGTATTTTCAGTTTATCTGTATCAAGATCTCTGAGTGACCAGGGAGTTACAGTGCTGCTGGCAATGCATCAACAAAAAGGTTTCAACAAATAGTTGTAAATTACAGTATTTCCTTTTATTTTTTTAGTGTCTTTCCTTAAATAACACCTGTCACAATCATGGATTAGGAGTAGGAGAGGGAATGCATAACATCAAAGAAACAAGGAGCTGGTATTCTGTTTTTGTAGCATACAAAGATCTGTATCTTCGTTATAAGCTGACTCTGAAGGCTTGATTAACTTTATGCTTCTCTGTATGTTCCGGTTTAATAGATGAACACCGCAGACTTTGTGTGGACGGCGCTTCTGCTGGAGGTGGTTCCAGAGGTGGTGGTACAGGAGGAAATGGGTTCCTTCCTGGTGGCAATGGCAATGGCTATGGCCCAGGAGGAGCAGGATTCATTCCCATCCCTGGAAGCAATGGTTTCTCCCCAGGTGTAGGCGGAGCAGGGATAGGGACAGGTGGTCAAAGTCCCACTGGAAATGGCCCAATAATTACAGGGCTAAGTAAGTACTTGCATTGTTGTGACTTGTTTCTCTCTTCTTTAATTCCTTTTATTTTTCCCTTTTTTCTGTTTGGTTTTTAGTCTGGAAATGGTATGGTGTTCTTAACACAAAAATCCCTTTGTATTTAGGACTTTTAAGAGACCTCAGTTGATACATTAGTAAGTTCAGGAGCCCTTTTTTAACAAGAGTTCAGAGGGAAGAATTTTTTTCTTCAGTTATAGAGTCCTTGAGCCTATGCTGTCCCTGCTGATCTGTCTAGGTCAGCGCTAATAAAACTCCAAGTTTCTAAGTGTTTTCAAAAAAAACCCACTAGGGTTTAAAATGAACTGTTCTTTTTTCTTCCAAATGTAAAACTTACCTATTCTGCAGGAACACTGCATTGACTGAAAGCCCAAGATGAATAATATTCAGAGGGAAGTCTCGTATATGTAAAGTTGCTTGTAACAAGCATAAGCATGTCTCTAGGATCAGAACCATAAAATAAATGCAAGGATTATTATGCAAGTATTATAAGGACAGGTAAACCAAAAATAGTAGGCATATAGGAACAGACAGCTTCAACTTTCACCCAAATTGTGGTTTATTCTTGAGGCCACTGTCAATCTAATCAGGCTCTACAAGTAAATGGTAAATCATAATTAAGACTGTTTGTCTAATGTGTTTTTCTGAGAGCTACTTGTTTTTGTTAGTTTACTGTTGCATCAACAGGTAGTGCTTGGAAAAAATACTTGATTTGATGGATATATTTATGCACCTGATAACATACTTTCTGAAGTCAAGTATAATCTTCATGTTTACTTCTATTTGAAAATATGAATATTTGTGACACGTTCTGTTTTTTTTTATTAGCAATACTCAATCAGACAATAGACATCTGTAAGCACCATCCCAACCTTTGTTTAAATGGACGTTGTATACCAACCCTTTCTAGTTACCGATGTGAGTGCAACATGGGATATAAGCAAGATGCAAATGGAGATTGTATTGGTAAGTGCACATTTCTAAAATCCATTTTCATTTTTAAAATGCCAATATTTTTTCACTTCAAATACGTTGTGTGCTTTTTAAAAAAGCATGTTCTTTTTCTCCTCCATACATATAAATTGTAATGATACTGCTCTTGTGAAAGAGAGTGCAAAGACCATCCTATTACTTACACTAGAATAATTTAAAATCCTCTTGTGAGTTAACTGTTTCCTTAAAAAAAAAACGCAGAAATACTTTAATCACAAATATTGGTGTTGAGTATTTCTGTACTTGCTGGGTATTGTACATTTTTGCCTTCACGTTCAGTAAACTAAATTCTGTTCCATGTTCTTTTGTTATGCTCACATAGCTTAATTTTTGCTACAGGAGTTAGTGTCTAGTTATGTTCAAGATAATGAAGGGCAGAATTTATGTTTTACCTGCTCATAAGGATGAATGACAGTTTGAAAGATATCAAGTCATTTAAAAACAGTATTAATTAACTTTTGGTTATCTTTGCATTTCATATGAAAATATTTAATGCTAACTTTATATAACAAGAGCTGAATTTGTGATTCAGCACTTTTATTCAGTTACTGTGGGCTTCACTCTTGCAGTGTCAAAGGTTCATCAGGTATTTCAGGGAAATAAAAAGTGTGGGTTCTTGTGGGGTAATTGTGTGGAGAAGAATCCTGTATGCAGGATACAGCTTAGTACGTGTATAGGATTGATCCTAAATAGAAAGGTCTGGTTGTATTTCCAATTGAACATTTGCTTACTAAAGAGATTTGAGATCTGTGAATGGAAATACTATACAAGAGCTTGTTAGTGCTACGCTTTTCTCACTGACACTGTGCTTTTAGAATAAATTTCTAGCGTGCCTGTGGATTAGAGGAAAATACAGAAACAAAGCAATGCAGAAGATTGCAGCTACATGAATCCTTAAAAAAATCTCATTCAAGACTATGAAGTTTACTGTGTGCAAGTGAGAATAGTACAGGCGGATTCTGACATACATGCAGCAGATTGGGTATCAGCCAGAAGCTGAGCTGGGAGCACTGCATCTCTGAGTTGCTAATTTTTCCGCCTCCCACTGAATTGCAAACTGAATACCAGGGCCTGCCAGGCTTGGCACCCTGCCTTCTGGAAAAGCGAAATGAGACAACTGTTGAATAGTGTTTTTCCTTTGATGTCTCTGTTTCTTACCATGTTTAAGCTCTCTGTTTTCCATTCTTAAATCAACTTGATATGCTGCACCTCTAAGTTTGTGAGTCCCATTAGCTAGGCCTTCTCCTGCACCAGAGAGATCAGTTCTAGCTAGATCATTTCTGACCGTTGTTTGTACATCTGCTTCTTAAGAAATGTCAGTTGATGGAGATTCCACCACTTCCCCTGTCAGTTGCAGTACTCCAGTAGTTGAACTTCCAGAAAGTTTTTGGAACGTCTAATCGAATTTGAACACTATTTTGCAAAAAATCTCAAATCAATTGTTTCTTGTCTTATGCCCAGTATATAAGGAAAGCAGTTCAGTACCTTCCTCTTTGCATTTTTTTGTATTTGAAGACTGTTATCGTTCTTCTTCCAAGTTGTCCACTATGATATAGCAAGCTCAACTTTTTCAGCTATTTTTGTTTGGGTGAGAGTTTTCTGTACCTCTCATCTCTGGCTAGGAAATTCAAGACACTTAGTCTCGTGCTGCATCCTTGGGCCCCAGGAGATACAAGTGCATTGTAAAGTGGGAGTGGGAGTTTTACTATACATCTGTCTTCCATGGATATTCTTTCTTTACAGTGCGTGGAAAGAGCCCTGGTACTATTGTTCCCAGCACTAAATTTTAGGTTGCTGAAATCAATAATATTTTTAACTATGATGGACCTTGACTCTTGAGGAACTGTCTTGAAATGTGCTGAGCATCTTTTGGGAGCTGGCATATTGAACTACTGTTTCTTGATGAAATCTAGTTCACAGCTTGTATTAATATTCTTTGTACGCTAGAGGGGCAAGTTGGAAATATCTGAAGCACACAGATATTTGTTATCTATTTAATAATACAGAATCTATTTATGACTTTTTTTTAATTTTTGCTTTGTAAGTTCAAGTGAAGAAATATAGATGAATAATGATAATGATTGTTACACAGCTAGCAACTGAAAACTGTGAAAGGCCTTTCTAAACTTTACTTTTTGAGGCAACCGTCCTGTGTTCGAATCATTAAAAACCAGTGATAAATAACATTGTAGTGGAGCATGATTATGATAAATGCGTGCTCATGCTTATAAAGAATTATTCTGCATGAAGAAATAAACCGAAAGAGCACATAGCTGTAAAAAATGAGCCTGCATACCATAGAAAGGCACAGTGTCACCTGTGCCTAAAATAATTTCCTGTTAAGGTAAGACAGATTTGACTGAGCTACTTTGTTCTTCACATCAGCAGGTAGAATAAAGGTTGCATGTGGTTAAGTAGCAGTTCACCATGGCGTATGAGATTTGAATGCTGTTAAACTCACAAAGCCCTTTTTTGATTTGCAAAGCATGGAAAATAAATGGAATTGCAGAGGTAAAAATTAGTATGGTTTGATACTATTACAATCATTTGATTATTAATCAAATGCATATATTGATAATTTGTTATACGTAAGTTGAAAGACTAGGAAAAGATGAATTGTGGAAAATAAAGTCAAACCAAAGCACATCTTGATGCAAGTGGTAAGGTTAACTCCTAAATAAGAGGTAACTCCAGATTAAATACTAGATATTAATAATACCAGGAAATTTTAGGTAAGTAGATAAATCAAAGGCCTCATCTGAGTTTGGGTCACCGTTTAGACTTCTGCTTTTAGTGAACACCAGTTTCAATAACTACTGGCACAAAAGAAATGGTGCCTTTGGCTCCTTTTTGGCTTCCCAGCCTAAATGACCAGGTATTCATGTATTAATCTGAGAGTGGCTTTTTGGATTAGTCCAGAACAGGATTAAACCTTGTAGTTAAGCCTCTTGTGAAATGCTTCATTTGCTCTGTCTTTGTGCCCCTTTATAGTTAGGTTGCAGCAAGTAAAGTTACACGGATTTAATTTAAACTTTTTATTTTTCAAGTCTCATTGAAGAAATCATGCATGAAAAAATAAAGTAGGACAACCATCTGTGGTTTAAAAGGCCCATCAGGTTTAAATGTCTGGGTGCTGAAATTGATTCTCCTAAACAGCTGGCTGGCATTGTGTCCCGTTCTCTTCTGTGGGGTCACTCTGTAGACCACCAGCCTCACCATTCACCTTCCACTCCAGGATTGTGATAATGGTGAAGTTGTATCTGATTTTCAGTTTGAGGTTTAAGTAAGTGCCTGAAAACTGTGGGACTAGATTGAGAGGTGCATGGAAAAAAAAATTGTAGACCTGTTTAATTCTCTAACACAGAGTTATGTTCCCAGGAAAAAGGAGTATTCAGTTAGGGAACTTCGTCTTGACTTTGTAATGCACACCCCAGCATGAAATGGTGCTCTGAAAACTGAGGCAATTTTGGATGCATTAGGATCAAAACAAAAATTTCAGCTGGTTTCACATTAGTGGAAGATGCTGTGCCAGATACAGTAATGTTCTAGAAAGCAAGGGGGAAAAAAAACAACAATGTCTTCCAGCAGATTTGTCATTTTGCTTATTTTTTTCTGGATGAAACAAATCAGTCATTATTTTGACTCTTTTAGTTGTTCGCCTTTTGAGTAGCTGCTTGTGTTCAGAAGACTTTTTATAAGAGAGTGTACTTTATGAATATTTATCTTAGATAATACAGCTTTGTTTCACTGTTATTTTCTAGTAGTATTATAAAGAAGAAGCCACAGTATCCTAAGTGCCACACTGAATCTGTGGTTTGTGAATGGTAGTTGCTATGTAGGCAGGAACTTAACTACATGGAATTTCTGTGTGTACTGATACATATTAAATGAAATTAAAGTCTTGCTTTAATCTAACTTGGGTACTCTTCTCATTACTGAAAGAAAAGTCCTGGGGCATTGGGAACAGTTACATTTCACTGCGTGGAGTAAGGTTAATGGTATATAAACGAACACTGCTTCCATACTGCTCTATCTCTCTGGCTGCCTACTCTCCAAGAAATAAATGAAGAACCTGGAAATCATTAGATATTTATGTATAGACTTAAAGTCTTATTTCAAAATTATCCTGCCAAATCAAAAAATAATGGCATTGCATACTGTTCTCTGACCTAAACTTGTATTATGCTTCTCTCATGATGGAGCATGCCTGGTGAGTCAGGTACCATAAGTGTCCTTAGTGATCTGACACTGAATGGTCAGTCCCCTTCCTCAAATTGATATTATTATTATCTTTCCTTATTTCTTTATGTTTATAGAAACTCTGGATAAAATTGTAGAGACTTTGAAAGTGGCAGCAAGCCTGTAGCTGTGCTGTGTTGAATTTTAGTTGTTTTGAGAATACAAAACTGCATATTTTAAATTTTGTAATGTATCTTCAGACTCATCACAGTAAGTCTTAAGGGGGTTTTGGAAGTTCCATACTGTGTCTAGTGAAATTCTGACAAGTGTTACGATGAAACACTGAAAAGTGAAGATAAGTGTGATGCAAATGGTGAAAGAGAAATATTTGACACTGAAGACGGGTGTGCTGGGAGACAGAAAAAATAGGTTAAATATCTCTGTCTCAGATGTTTCCTGTTTATACTGCTAGAATATGCATGGTTGCAATGCAAACTCAAAGCCAGCTACTCATTTATATTAACATATATTTGCCATTTCCCTCTTTTATCAAGAGCTTATAAAAATAAGAGCATCTTAAGATGCATATTTTATATGGAAATCATCTGATGCACATGGCTTTGGAAGGATTTTCTAAGCTTAAGTGAGCTATTTCACAGAGGAACACTGCATTCCTGCTGTACAATTTATAAATTAATTTACAGCAGGATACATTTCTAGAATGAACATGCTTTCTTCAACAGATGAACCAAGTTGAAACCTATAATAAAGAAAGACATAAATGTCATTAGCTGTAGGAAAACTAAACAAAATAGATGAGTGCCATATCTAGTATTTATAAGTTCACCCTGTCCTCCCCTATACTTAAGCAAGATAAATATACAGTCAAGTGATTTGAATTAAGACATTTGACAAAACATTCATGTGAAAATGTTGTTTAGAGTTTTGAGTTTTCTTGGTAGCTGAGGACTTTGTTCTGAAGGAATTATGTATGATCCTCCTTGACATCCCATATCAGCTGAGCACAGAGTTAAAAATACACAATCTAGCACTCATGAGAAAGAGTATCCCAATAGCCAGGTACTGTAGAGAAGCATGAAAGCAGGAAACTTCTATAATTACATAGAAGTCTACTGCAGTGTAAAGACGCAGTTACTCTTTTCTTCATTTATTTAACGCTCGGAATTTCTCTTTACTTTATCTTGCTTCATTCTTGTGGTTTTACTGGAGTAAAGTAAAAGAGTAAAAGCTCTCAGCTGCTATGCAAATGTGAATGAGCTAAATATGCGTGAAAGGAGGTATTTGATTCTTCCATTTACTTTGCCTTCATTCATGTAACTGTTTACCCAAAGCGGTCTGGTTGCATCTAGGCATAAAGAATGCTGTAAACCAGCTCATTAAATCAGTGATTTGGGTAAACCCAAATCTCTTTGATATGTATATTGACGGCTGAGAGAGTTGGGGTTGTTTAGCCTGGAGAAGAGAAGGCTCTGGGGAGACCTTATAGCAGCATTCCAGTACTTAGAGGGGCCTACAGGAAAGATGGGGGCAAAATTTTTAGCAGAGCCTGTTGCAATAGGACAAGGGATAATGGCTGATATTTCTGGTAGCATACACTGCAAAATGCGTGGGAAAATCGTCATTACTAAGAACTGATCAGTAGTGGCTTTACTTAGCTCCAGATTCCTATAGCATCTTACAGGCAGATACCACAAATCAGCATTGGCTTTGTGGTGTTAAAGCCTACCTAAATGAAGAAATGAGTAATTTCAGACCTGTAAGTGAAATGGAGGGCATAGCTGGAGGGGAAAAAAGTCAGACTAGCAAAGGTGATTGATTAAGAATGGGGGATTTCATCAAGGAATCCATTCACTTTGAAACCTGTGAATTTAGCTGTAGCAGAGAGTAGCTGCTCAGGTTATCCTCTGGTAGCTGCAGGTGAGACTGAGCCATCAGTCCTACCTGCCAGACCACAGGGATGGCCTCGCTCTGCTCCCGGGATCACAGAGGGCAAGGATCCCGGCAGGGTTTAGAGGAGCATAGTGGAGAGGAACAACCAGTGTTATTTTAGAGCTGGGAATAGCTGTCTCGGGCCAAAGGCACAGCTGACTCATGGATAACCACTGGGGATCAAATTTGGAAAGTGTTCTTGAAAGGAGTTAAAGTTCTCAGAGCACCGTGTCAAATTTATTTCTAATCAGTTACCTAATATTTAAGGTGGTTAAAGTGTGTTTGGTTTACTAAAAACCTTTGGAAAGGAGAGTAAGGCGCATTATACAAAAGGGTTCAATTGAGTCTGGCATTACTCCAATGCAAAGACTGGGGTTGATGGTGCAATGGGGCATAAATAATTGAGATGTGGTTCACAGGCTGTGGTCTCATTAAGAATCCCTCCTGCTGGTGTGTGGCCCCTCCTTACATTTCTACAATAAACTTGTAATGTAATGGAGAGTTTTTGGATGCTATGATATGCTCTGATTTTAAAATGCCAATTTTGATTTGCATTGGTTTTATTCCAAAGAAGAATGAATGGTCATTCACTTAAATGAAACTATGTTGAATAAAGTGTTGTTCACTTTCACTAGGCAACCGTCATATCCCATGTCTCAAAATCCTCACACATATTTTTTCTTTCGTCTTTCAAGATGCATATAAATGATGTTATAGGATTTCACTTCTTAAAAATGTCTGCCTACTTGGACTAAGAACAGCTCTGTGGTCTTAGGAAAGTAATGATTTTGCACCAAGGACAAGTTTTAGTATTTAGCATTTGACTGTTGGTTACTGTCTTTTCCACTTAGAAACTTCTAGACTTGAAAAAAAAAGTTGTATACGTTGTGAAGTCACTAATGCTCCTCTGTGCTGCCAACAGATGTTGATGAATGCACATCAAACCCATGCTCTAATGGAGACTGTGTCAACACACCTGGTTCCTATTACTGCAAGTGCCATGCAGGTTTCCAGAGAACTCCTACCAAGCAAGCTTGCATCGGTAAGAAACTTTGTTTCACATCTGCTGACATTGCAGATGTTCTGACCACTTATGTCAGATCGCATTGGAATTCAAATAGTAGTTAGCAATGCAATTTCAGTAAATCCCAACAGTTGTTATATTAATTAAAGCTCCAGTTCTGGGCCACCATTGCGTTTGTTCTCTTGTTGCCTTTTAATGTTTATCCATTATTTGGGAATATATGTCACTTGGACAGGGAGTTCCCCAGCTGGGAGTTCTACAAAAAAATCAGGAAATAGACTATTAGTACGACAGGTGTGTATTTATGTATTTACACAAATGAAAGTGTGAGTAGATTTTTTAAAAGTATTCATAAAGTAATTGCTGAGCATCACAAAATATAGCATTGTAGCATTTAGTGTACAAGTCTGCAAAATATTTTTCCTATCACTGATGCAATGAGAATAAATTTTTAAGCATCTTTGGAAAAATTTTTAAAGTAATATTTAAATAACATGCCAATATTTTTCAAAGCAATAATTGTCACTGTATGTGTTTTTTATCTTAGAGTAGTTCTCTGATTATGTGGTTTTATTTTTTTTTTTGCCTTAGATATAGATGAGTGCATCCAGAATGGTGTTCTTTGTAAAAATGGCCGGTGTGTAAACACTGATGGAAGTTTCCAGTGTATTTGCAATGCTGGGTTTGAACTGACTACAGATGGAAAAAATTGTGTGGGTAAGAACTCTTCTAAATAAAGGGGCAGGCATTAGCATGGTGATTCTAGAAACTGTACTTCATACTACAGTTAAGGATCATTAAGGATTACCTTTTTTTGAAATAAAGTATGACCTGAGGTGAACTTACAGCCCCTGCATTCAAATAGCTATTGTACAGAATTGCATGATTTCAAAGAAAACTTGAGGTAATTTTTGTTTCAGAAGCCACATCTCCCCTCAAGAGTCCCAGGTAACTCAGTGCCAGGAATAACATTTTTCCATAAAGCTTCTTAGCAAGTGCTCCATATGTCAGCACTGCTGAAGAAATAACTGTTCTTAATTTTGACTATACTGTGTAAAAAAAAACTTCCTAGATAAACAGTATGTTCTTAATTCTGTCAGATCATTGATTTCATCCTTTCATGTAATAAAGACAGAGGGACCCTGTTCTTCCCTATATAGTCTACTGAAACACACAAAGTAACTGACCACAATAGGAAAAAAAAATTGCTGCTTTGTCCATACTGTAGAAACTCTTCAGATACTTCATTGAAGTTATAAGTAGAATTTAATCTTCAAGTGAAGGAGTATGTTGCATCAGTCCTGATTGTTTATTTTTACTGTGTCATCTTCTGTAAGGTGAAGAACTATAAGCAGTTTTCTTTGCAAAATTTTGCAGACCACGATGAGTGTACCACTACAAACATGTGTTTAAATGGGATGTGCATAAATGAAGATGGAAGTTTTAAATGCATCTGCAAACCAGGGTTTGTTCTGGCTCCAAATGGGCGTTACTGTACTGGTATGTAGAACTGAGGGGTAACACAGTAAGACAATCTTGATTGAAAACGGCTTTTCTCGTCCATTCATGCAAGAATGGCAATCTCGTCACATGGATTTAATATCATACTAATACCTTACCATTGCAGTAGATTTCTTAAGGTGCCTGGAATAGAAATAGGTCTTTCACTTACAGAAAGAAATAACTGAATTATTTAATAGTATTGCAAAAACTACAAGAGATGATAAATAAGCTTTTGAAAAGTCTTGGAGCATTGTAAATGCAGCAAAATATGCAGGCCCTTCATGAAGTGGTAAAGTGAGCAGCAATATGGGAAGTTTGAAAGTTTTTAAAGATTTTACATTGATGAACACACACAAGTGTGTTTCCACATCATTATTCTGACAATTTAGAGTGCATAATACTTAAGACATTGTATTTGCCACATAGTGTTACAAATGTTTTTAAGTGAGGTCATTGAAAACTTATATTAAACATTTTAAAAATAGACTCTGATTTAGCTTCAGTTTAAGTAAACTAATTCAAGATACCTGTGGCTGCCAGTAGAAGTAGATTTGGGCTTGAGTCATTTCTAGTAAGTGCAAAATCCTCTAAATTGTTAGTTTCCTGATTTGAAGTTGAAGCATTTCTATTAATTGTTGTTTTCTTAATGTACATGCAGCTGGGCTGTTGACTTAGATAGAAATTGATGACCACTGAAAAGTTCTTTGAAATTAAAATTTACCATCTTAGGGATATTCTATGATTGGTGCTTCCTTAACCACACTTTAAAGCGAATTTATAGTATCATGGGATGGACGAAGGGGAAAATTTATCATTATTTTTGATTAATGTAGAGTCTGAAGTGCGTCTAATCCTACAGATTTTCTGTTGGTTTGTTTTGTTGATGGAATTTTTATTATTTAGTGTAATTCCAAGACGAAATTTTTATTAGAAACAAAACAAGGATATGTTGATGATTCATCTGCTATCATAAAGTCATTTGGTAATGTTCTTAAAATATTAATTGTAATCTGCTTAAAAACAGTGAATAGATTGTTGAATTGTGTTGCCTCCTGATAGATATTGATGAATGTCAGACATCAGGAATTTGCATGAATGGTCATTGCATAAATACTGAAGGATCCTTTCGGTGTGAGTGTCCACCTGGCTTGGCTGTTGGAGTTGATGGTCGTGTGTGTGTAGGTAAGTGAGATTTTTTTTTCATTGAAAAGCAGATGTAGTTACCAGCTTGTCAAATTAAAGAAATGCATTAAATGACATCCTTCTGGGAATGTTGACAACAAACCACAAAGGATCTGTTCTAGGATAAATCTGGAATATTTGTATTTTGTTCTGCTGTGTGTTTGTGTTCATGTATGTGCATGTCTGTGTATATATACACACACATATACATGTATATTCATATTTATATTCAGCTGTGCATCATCCACTCCAAATCACTAAAATAGGTACATATCTTGGTTGCAACAGTGATAATTTTATACTCCCCTTTCCGTTTCTTTCTCTAATCTGAAAACATTTTATTCTCCCTGTATACCATAGTGTTGAAAAAGCTCTAGCAGGAGAAATAGTGAAAACTAGATAGATTTGTTTCTGTGAACTCAAATATTGTTATTAAGAGTTATTAGGAAGTCTTGCTTTATGCTATCTCATTAACCTAGTGTTAAAAAACAAGTTTAAATTCCTCTGTGGAATCGGAGTGGCACCACCTCTTGTTTACCTGTTATTCCTATAAACTAAACTTACAGTATTTATTCTTCCTGGCATCTCTTTTTGTTTTTGAGGCATACCTTTTTTAGTCTGCTGATGAATAATCGCTTGTCATATAATCTGAACTGCAGCCTCTTAACCCCTCAAATGTTGCTGGTTGACAGTTAAGAGATTCTTCACCCAACTCCACCAGGAGCTCTAGCATAGCTTCAGGGAGCTCACTGGACAAAAGTGGAGCATTTGCAACCTGATGAAGAATAAAAAAAAAAGGAAGCAGGCAAGAGGTATTCAGTTCCTTGTTTTCTTCTGAGTGCTGATGAAGAGGGTGGAGAGGAATACACATTTTACAAAGATTTCTGAGAGTGATGGGACTACATGCACTAGGGACTGCGATACTGCAAAGTTCCTTAAACCAATTTAATCCACAGGTTATCTGTGGATAGAGATGCCATCTTTCCCTTCTTCTTCATATCATAAACATCAGTTCTGTATCCTCTAAGTTTCTTCTCTTCTAGCTCATGAATGTGTCTATCATCAGGGATACTGGTGACCCAAGGCTCAGTTGGTGGATAGGCATGGCATGGCATTAAGCTTCAGCAGGCATATGTGCCTGGAATGGGGCCTCCTTGAGTGAAACACGCACTGCTGGCAGCATCACAACACATTAGCTTTACTTTTGGTATGTGGTCTGGTGTGCTAGTTGCTGCTGGTTACTGGACTGCCATTGGACCTGGTATTAGTAAAGGCAGACAGGAAACCATTGGCTTGGCTTTTCAATAGCCCTGTATATTAGTCAGTGCTATGACTGTTTTTGTTGTTGAATGCATATATGTCTTACCTGTCTATGTCTTATCTATGTGTGTCCAAATAAGGGAAAGACAGAATTCATACAACATTTGGAGGTTATCTCACACCAACGGGATGTGAGATACTACATCCTTGTGTTGCTATTATCAATTCATTTAAAATAAAATTTTAAATTGTGCAGAAGTTCATCATTCTTTAAAATAAAATCTAGTGCAAGCATTACTGTCAAGTGCCTGCGCAAGTTGGCCCTTTTGGTTACCCCTTCAGTTTAAAAAATGCGTGATTAAAAACTCAGAATGCCTTTAAAAATAGGCTAGTAAAAGGCCAAAACACCTTCTCAGTCTCTCAGTTGGAACCCAAATATTTGTTGTTTTAAATAAATGAGATTTTTTAGTAAGCAAAACTGTACTAAAGACTGAACCAAAAAAAGCAAGGTTTGTTCTCTGCTATGTAGTAGCCAAGTTGTTTTCTTCTGATTTATTAAACGTTTGGAGAAAAGCAATGGAAAGATAAAACAATGAGAAAAGGCTTGCTGTACTGTTTTTAATACAGGAATTTCACTGCCTTAGTGGCACAGCAGCAAAACCAGACTTGAGTACAAGCTGTTCAGTACCTTTTTTGTGGTCCAAGTTGGCCTCATCTTTACCCCTGTCGGTGATACAGCTGCAAAGAATCAATGCAGTGCACAATTTTCTGTGCTTTCATTTACCTAATGCTACCGCAGTTCTAGCAGCTAAAGGCTTCACAAGTTGGCCATCAGCTGTGAACACTATTTTTTATTTGAAAATGTTCAGCTCCACATGTCACAGAGCTTTAAGGTTTACCATAAATGCTTACATTTTCAACAGGAAATATCCTTAATATGACAAAAATCATAAGGCAAAATCTTTATTTATTTGGAAAATTAATTTTAAAAGATGATGTAATTATTCCAGGCATAAAGTAACATAGGAAATTTCAAATATTGCATACCAAAGATATGCTCATACATGACCTTTAGAATAGAATTTCTGAGCCAGTCTGCTGTTCAGAATTTTATGTATGTGTGTGTATATATATATGTGTGTGTGTGTGCTTATATATACATACACATGCTGTGTTAACTGCAGGAATTCTCTGTCTGGTTATTCTGTTCCGTGTATTACATGAGCTAAGTAATACTTTTCAGACATTCTGGCTGCTAGAAGAGTATTTGTAGCCTGAAAATTAATAAGTTACATGGGGATTCCTTTAAACAGTGTTCTCACAAATGTGCTAGGCAATTAGCAAAAATATAAAATTGAAGAGCTTACAGTCCAATTCTCTCATTTCTACTTTGAGTTGAATTATACTTCTGAATAGTGCCATTGATTCTGGTGGGACTATTCATAGAATAAATTGCTTTTTTATTTAATATTAATAAGTATGGCAGAGTCAATCACAAAATGTTATACAAGTTTGGACAAAAAGTACAGCAAGGGGTAACAAATGCTTGGAAAAGGAACAGTTAGATAAATGCTCAGAACCAAACTAGTATTTGCAGGCATTTCAGGTTTGGCTATGCTTCTAACTGCAGCTCCATGCTCGGTTACCTCAGCTGGCTCTGGGTGTTGTGTGTTTGTGTATCACCTCAGAACTTGTACTGAGCTATGCCAATAGCTTTGCACAATGTTGCTTGTTCTCTGCTGAGACACTTTTAATAGTAATTCAGTCTGCAGTTCACATCTCTACCCAAAACTATAGCCACCCAGGACAAAATGACTAAGCTTTATTTTACACTGGTTATTTTGCAGAACCGTACCTCAAAGTGCCTGTCATAAGCATGGCATTATTAGACCTTCTAAGGCACCTGAATGGGTGCAGTGGCTTTCACTGAGAATAGGTCAACCTCTGGGCCACCTGACCTTGACCACAAGGTGATAACATTTGCAGAAGTGATATACCACAAAATTTAAGAGTCTAGAAATGCTATTTTCTGAAAAATAGTGGGGTTTCCCATAAACAGGTACACTGTTAGAGCAGCACCAATGCTAAACTCTGATCCAGGGCACAAAGTTCTCCAGTGTTCTAAAATCAGTAGCCAAAGGCTGATCAAACTATACATGGGGAGCAGCACAGGTTCATCGGTAAGATGCATGCTCATAACTGTCATGACATGGGGAACCTGAGCTTGGTGAGGTGCCTACAGCAACTCAGTCATGGACAAAGCATTGCCTTTCTCACCCTTGCTATCAGCATGGGAAGCACAGCACAGGGAGGACGTTCTTCCTGTCATACGATCGCTTTTTTGATTCTTCACCTTGCACAGGCTTTGTGAATCACTGACTGTGGAGGTAAGACTGGTTTCCTATAACTAGTTAGGCCGTCCTCCCCAGATTCCCTGTGCTTCTTCTGTAGAAACTTTGGTTTATGTGGAAAAGCGCTTGCTCTCTTCTTATGCGGAGTAGCTGCTCAGTACATCTGTGGCTTCCTCCACTTGCTTCCCACACTTCACATCTTTGAAGACCTTCCTACAGAGTATTTCTTTCACACTTTCCAATTTTTTTTCCCCTGCGGTTTCCCTTGATGCCATTTCCTTCCCTTGAATTGCATCTCCATTCTCTCCCAGACACATAACTAGGGGGAAGCCTTCCCTTCTGTGACAGGGCAATGATCAAAGCCCCTTTATTCATGGCAGGGCATGGCAGAGTGGCATCTGGATTTGTTAGAGGTGGAGGGAAAGGATGTGATACAAGTAATTATTTTGCAGAGTACATGAACAGACATTTCTTGTGCAAAAAATTCTTGATTGTTGTCAAGCATAATAACCTTTTCCTTCTGTCAAGTGTAAGCAAATTGTACTGGCTTCACCTAGACTCTTGGCATGGAATAAGTCCTGAAATCTGAGCCATGTTTAACTGTGCTCTAGAACTATCTGTTCCATGGTATACCAAAAGCAAGGGAAAACATTTATGTACAAGCAATCCTGTTTTATAGGAGCCAGCTTACAACACTCAAAGAGCAGGCAGAACACAGAAGGAATTGCCAGTTCTTATTCAGCTTGGCACAGGATTTTCAACATCCACTGTAAGATTTTTCATGCAACTTTTCTTGGTTGTTTTGGGGTCATCTTTTGAGTAGGTAACTGTCTGGATTCCCTCAGACCCTACTCAGTTTCTGAGAGCACCCAGGCTCATGTCCAGGCCACAATGTATGGTAGTTTTACTGGGAGATTAACAAGGAGCATAAATTAAAGCCATGTTCTGGCCTGGTCCATAAAGATGCCTGAAAGAAAGAGTATTTCTGTAGCTCCAACAAGTGCCCGTAGAACTATAGGAGTCAAAACTAAAGGCTATTTGATCGGTCTGCATGCTGCAGTTCTCAATCACACATTTAGGTGGGCTGTCTACTCACATGCTTGTTTGAAGACCTCCAGTATTATCCTATAAGCAAATATGCAAAACCCTGGAATGACCAAAAAACCAAACCAACAAAAAACAAAACAAAACCAAAACACATAAAAAAGCAGTCTAGGAGACATTCTTACAGTTCTTGCCTAAGTATAGCAGACGGTTATACCTGCAAAGGTGGGTCTGAAGGCCTGCCTTGGAATATGCATCTTACTACATCTTATGGGTCAAGTTAGTCAAATTGATTTATATGGCTAAATCAGCTGCAAGATTGGCATTACACACGTGGTGAGTCCTACAGCTCTGTGGCTGTCCTGTATAATTCTGCAGTCTTTTATGGCATGATTTTCAATGTTGGAGACCTTCCTGTTTCCTTTGTGTAATAAGTGGTGGTTTGTCCTGGCAATCATTTCCAGCCCTCTCCCCGGGGATAGCACTGAAGTTTCCATAGTGGCTTTTCAGTCACAAACCTCCAGAAATTCATTATACTCAAAGCAGTAGTGCTGCTTTTCCCACTACCTAGTCGTGTGTAAGAATTACTAAATTGCTGTTGCTAGTTAGGTATTGCAACCTCCTTGATATCCTAACCCTAATCCAGCACTGGTGCCAGTTTATATGTCAACCTATTAAGATAGCCGTGTCACACAAATGCTGGTCTGAACAATGTGGTGAAATTGCATTTCAGTTCAGAATTTGCAAATACAGTAGGCAGCTATGCTCCTTTTGGAAATAGGTAGCTTCCCATATTACCAGCCCTGGGTATTTATGGTGAGTTATCCTACATGAGGAACCATTTTGGAAGTAAATAAGAGATCTGCATGTCCAGGTTATGGTTGTAGCACTTCTCAAAGGGAAGAACTAGTCACCACATGCTGATTCCAGTCATTCTGTGTTTCTTACTGAGATATGTGTTGACGGAATTACAAAGCTCTGGTGTGTGGGTCATCTTTGCTGGGTCCTATGGAATGCTTTCAAATTTGCTCACAATATGCTAGTTCGGGTGGTTTTAAAGTGCTCTGGAGAGAGCTTTGGGAGCTAACCATTTTGAGAATTGGCCTTGATGCCATCGTGATTATTGTAGCAGAGCAATGCAAATATAGCCAATGTAACCATTTTGTTGAACAAAATGTGTAGGTTTTTTTTTTTTAGCTCTCATTGAGGTAGTATGGATACTCTCAGCCTAAGGAAATAAATTATTTCTTTTCTTGCCCTTTCTGAGATACTCATATGCGTAGCACATGCTATGGAGGCATCAAAAAAGGAGCATGTGTACGTCCTTTCCCTGGTGCTGTGACAAAGTCTGAATGTTGCTGTGCCAATCCTGACTATGGTTTTGGAGAGCCATGTCACCCCTGCCCTGCTAAAAATTCAGGTAAAATTTTGTGTTTCTGTGAATACTATACTGAACATACAGACTTAAAAAAATCTCACTCAGATCAGGTTGTTCATTTATTTCATGCCTTAAAGAGAGGCAAATAGGATACTTAATGGAATTGTACAGTGATTGTGGAAATGGTTTCTCCTTTAAAGAAGAACATTCTCGTATTTTGTTGCATAATTGTGTTTCTGTGCATTGTAATGTTTGAGGTGAACCTAGTTCCAGAGCTGGCCAAACTGACAAAATTCAAGACATGAACATGCTATGGATGAAGCTGGCTCCCAGAATTAAGTGTTGGCTATAAGCAATAATAATTTAAAGAGAATAACTGTAGTTCTCTGATGAATTTGTAAATTTCCTCCTCAAATCAATCCAGTTTAAAAGAGCAACCCATATTAATTTTAGAAATCTGTATTTCATTTTATAAGAATCAATTCTCCAAATAAACCTGGGGATTAATTAAAAAAAATCTCTTAACTATGGAACTGAGATAATGTATCTTGGACAGTATTTCCATTCAGTGTCATTTTCTGAGATAGCAGAAAACTACTTAGAAGAAATGAAGTAAAACTGGCATTGTGGTTGAAAGCAGTAACTGAAGGAGACAGTACTGTCAAGACGTTAATGAAATCGCTTGAGTGTTTAATTCTTGGTATCAAATTCTAGTTCTGTCTATATGTGAAAGTTCAGGGTGGAATGCTACTTGACAGATTTAGCTGTAATGTCAATAAATAGCTATTTCATGTGAGCACTGACATTTTATTAGTTACATTGTAGAAGAGTTATTTTGAAAAAAGATCAGGTGGATTTGGTTTAGCATTAAAGAAGGTGAAACACTGGAAATAACATTTTCTTTTTTCCCCAACATCTCTTGCTTCAATTACGTAGATGAATTCCATGGCCTGTGTAGCAGTGGAATAGGTATTACTGTGGATGGACGAGGTATGTTGCAGATTTTCTTTAATGTATATGACTCAAGGTTAAAAAATATATATATACTCAGAATTATATTATATATTATATCCCAGGGTGGAGGTTTTTGCCTCAGTATTAATATGTTGATGTTAGTATTTTCATTATCAAAGTACAATAATTAAATGTTGTCTAAAGAAAAGGCCAGAATTAATTCTCTACAGCATTGGATTTTGCCTGACCCTGACAAAAAGTCATCCATTT
>VYZM01024513.1:0-15664 GCA_013398915.1 Dromas ardeola
CTTAATGCCCTTGATCTTCCTAACACTATGGGTTTGCCTTCTTTTTTTATCTTACCTCTAAAATGTTCTTATTTTGGCATGATTTAAATATCAGGCAGTCCTATAAGAAAGTATTTTGTGTCTAAAAGCATCTGTCTTCTGGAAATACAGAACTGTATTTATATAGAGATAGACATACCATATATTTTTGTATAATATATGGTCAAAATTGTTGAACTGAAATTTTGATAATCCCACTTCTTCTAAAATTATCGGCATGGGTTTCCATCTGCATGAGTCGTGCCTGTCCAAGGCCTTTCCCCCCTCCTGCTTCCCTGGACAATCAAGTCAAGCACTCCTAAAGGCAGCTGAAATAATTGTGTATGATTGTAATGCTCAAGGCGTCACTCCTATGGAGCATCCTTCAAACATGAACAGAACTGCCGAGGCGTTGTGTCTTGTCAGCTTTCAGGTAGAGGGTGACTGCCTGACCTCTTCTGTTATTGAGATCTTGCTACCCTTCCTTTGAAATTCAGTATTCTGCTAAGTTTAAGTGCTTCCTCTCTTTCAGTGGAAAACCAGAACTATGTAAGTTTTGTACGTAGCCAAAACCATGAGTTAAAAATGTAAAAGGGAATAGAAGTATTTCATTCTGCTGTTGACTTTTGCATGGAAAAAAAAAAAAGGGAGGGAATTCATATGCACAGTTGAATTACAATGTGTTCCAAGTCTTGCTGCCTTTTTTCTTTCTTTTGTATTTTTTGGGGGGGGACGTTGTTGCTTTTCTATTTATTTATTTATTTTAGAAATAATAGGAGCTTCATCTCTAAAAGGGCCTCTGAATGAAGGGAAAGGATCAGTGTCTCATGATAAGAAATCTAAAAACCTATACTGCTTAAACTATATTTATAGTGATACAAACACAAAAGCAGAGGAAGAACAATAAATTCTTGTAACCTAAAATGAGGTTCTTCTGTCTTCTATTGAAGACAGAAAAAGCAGTGGATCTTCAGGGCAGAGTTACTAATTGTTTGGGTTTTTTAGTTTTTTCTCAGCTCTGACAATCACCAAGCTTCAACTTGAATTAGGCAGAGTACACTGTGCAATGGAGCTAAAATGATTGCGAAACAACACTGGCCGTACGGCTGAATTTTCTCATTGTTTTAAAATGATCTTTCAACTTTCATACTGTCTCTTTGGCATCTCTAGATACTTTTAACTATAAAAATATCCTATTCCAGTGGGTTCATATTAAGGTATTCTGTGTATAAAGCAGTCACGTTTCAGTATAGTTGCAAGCCAGTTGACAAGCCTTCATACGATGCAAAATCTGTATTTTAAACAGTATGGGACTTCATTGTAACTTCGTCTTCCAAAACTGAGAACTGAATGTAAAAGTCCATGTTTTCTCAAAGTAGAATTTCTGTCTGACTTCAAGTGTGCAAAATTTTGAAAAAAAAAAAAAAAAAAAAGAGCGAGAATGTTAGTTTTACCTAAACGGATTTCAGGCCATAATTCTGCCCAAATTTCTTTGTCTCAGGCCCAGTCTCACATTGCCTACCATCAGGCATGGACGATCAACTTGTGTGAT
The DNA here is from genome assembly GCA_013398915.1 of Dromas ardeola. NCBI lineage: Eukaryota > Metazoa > Chordata > Aves > Charadriiformes > Dromadidae > Dromas > Dromas ardeola. The sequence goes on from VYZM01024513.1 coordinate 1,571, forward strand.
CCTAACTGGTTTGCTTCTAACTTAGAAGGTAATTCTTGCTTTGGTATGTTTGTTTGTTTTTTTTTTATATAAGCACAGCTAAACTTTTTGTCTTTTTTTTGTGTGCCAAACCACAGAAATTTCGTATTATATAGTCAAACCTCTGAAGACACATAAAATTTTGCTCTTAAATACATGTAATTGAATTAATACAAATTTTGGAAATGTTTCATTTTGATAAAGCTATAAATAGGCCACTTAATAACTTATTCATGTTTAATCTTCATAATTTTATGTTTTTTAAAATAATTTTAAGCTGATGGGTTGCCAGTATATTTTGGAAGTTCTACTGAAAACAGATAGCAGTCCAAAGAAAAAATTAGGATAGAGCCATACGTTTCCTGAAATATGGCCCTCAAGGAATATAGGCAACGTTCTAAGACCATTTTACAGAAATATGTCTCTTCAGGTATTAGCATAATATTTCATCAGGAGCGGTGTGATATCTGGCATGAAAACAAGCTTTTTGAGTAATGCCACCATTCAAAGGATACTGTAATATCCTGCACTTGCTAAAGAGAACTTGGTTCAAATGATCAAGAGTAATTTATCTTATGGTAGCAAATGTGTCTCCACAAACCTATATATCAATCCTGAACTAGTTTTATCCTTTTCTGATTTGTTGTACAATTTTCTAGACCTTCAGTTTTGAGAATTTACCCCATTTTAATTGCAATAATCACCTTGGTAGTGATATTGATTTGACGATACCTCAAGTTTTTGACTCAGACAGTAAAACTTAAGTTATGCAATATTGTTTTAAAGTGGCTAACACTGTATTGGTTCAACCTGGTAGAAATACATATACCAGATAGCCATTACATTTTAAATTAGGTGCTCTAAATAAACTAGATCTTTTCCAGCAAAAGAAGACAGAAAATTCCTTATATCCATGAGTCATCATTGTCTAACAGTGTCCAATTGCCCTTGGCTTTATTATTTTTCCACTTTTTAATGGCATTAAACCCTCTTCATCAAATATTTGAGACATTTATATCTATATAAGACTTTTTTTTGCCACAATATTCTTTCATGCCTTTCTCGTATTTATCATCTCTCTGTCTCCACCCAAACATTTGTGGCCACAAATGCTCAGCTCATTTTCAATGACCCCGAGGTGTTTTCTCATGGGTGAATAATAATTTTTCTGTCAATAGTATCACACCTGTTTTGGCATTTTACTTATTATTTGGAGATTGCCCTCCTTTCCCTTTGGACATGTGTCACCAACTGCACTTCTTCCAATTCACACAGAAAAACCTTTCATTTAACAAGGTCCTTATTTAATACAAATTTAGATCTAACAGTCTGTAAAGCATATCCGCCCATCCCTACTGGACTCGCATTCCTTATATAACTACACTGTGATCCCACTGTGGTTGTGTAGTTAAGAAGAGTTTTTATCCATCTACAGTTTCAGTTGTACATATTCTTTCCAGGTGAAATATCAGTAAGGCTACAGAGAGGATGCTTTCCTGACCTTCTAGTCTTTTATAATCAAGGGAGTCTGGACATGAGGTGGTGTTTACAGCAATGAGACTGTAAGGATTTCAGCAGTGATCACTGGACTGGAATAAAAGGGAAGGACGCAGAGGTGGAGGGGCACCCCAGTGAGAAATCTGGGGTGAAAAGAAAGTCAGACTGAGGTGCAGCAAGTCCTGGTAGCATGATTCCTTGGGGGGGAAAAAATCAGTAAGCAAAGGAGATTATTCTTTTCTAATAAACTAAGTAGATGATTTCCCTGGATCCCTCTGGACAATACAGTGATCCTTACAAACACAACTCTGAACACCTTTGGAAAGATTTTTAGGAATTTCTGGATTTTATGGATTAAAATATAAGAAATTTATAGAATATATTTGGAGAGCTTGTATTTTTTTCTACCATTATTTGTAATTAAACTTTTGTTAGGTACACCTTTATATACTTCCGTGCAAACTGATTTTTTTTTTACATTTTAGTTATGTAGCTTTTTAATAATCTACAGATTATTTAACAGGTAGAAACATTTTTAGTGCATATGATCTGTCTTTAAAGGCATTATGTTACAGAATTAACATAATTTCTCCAAGAAGTGCTTTGGGAGTAGTCTTTGGGAGTAGTCTTTCCTTTCTTAAAATAGTTCCATTTGGAGATCCCTGTTCTCCTTTGTCTTGTGTCTGACAATGTCATGTAAGACAATGGCAAAGTTATTATAGTGCAAGGAAGTGTCCTATGTTACCGTCAGGACTTTGATTTGAGATAAATATTATTGGAATACAGCTTTGGGTAATAGTGCTGTACAGAACTTGAACCAGAAGGAGAAGTACTAAAATTACATGGAAAGTGATCCCGTGTATTCTGAAGCTTGCATTTTTTCCTTCATAAATAAAAAGATGTTAAAACAAATTTATGGAAGACTTGATTCATCCTACAATACACATAGGTATGAATGACCCCATATCAATTTTAAAAGACTATAACTATTTTTAAAGACCACCTTATCTTTTCTTTTTATCCTTCTTATGGCACAGCAATACCATGAGACTACTAGATATGACAAAATATAAACACATTAGCATTGGGAGATCTTCTTGGTGATACTTCAGGGGGTAAAATATCATATTGCATTCCTAATTTTGAAAATCCTTCTGGTAAAATTTCCCAACTGTGGGGCCCTTTGTTACAGGAAATAGGATGTCAATAAGTGTTAAAAAAAACCCTTCTCAGGCTAAAATTAGGTAAAGTTTCTCCTTTGTGAAAAGACGTCATGTACTGAATTCATTAGCTTTCATATTTCCTTCATGATAAATTGGGACTGTTATGCGAAGTTTTATATTACTATAGTAACGACTTCATTTGCTTTAATTTCCCAATTTCTTTATTCATTTTAAAATTAATTTGGGTTAATTATATATGTTCACAAAACTGTATTATCAACTGAAACAAAATTCTTTATTCAACACCAGTATACTTTATAGGCGGTACAAGGTCACGCTGATAGTCAAGGTATTCCTTGGAGCAAAGTTTTCCTAGCGTGAGTGATGCACTGTTAGATCTGTAGAGTTAGTAGAAGATTGCTTCTTTATCAATACTTCTTTAGTAACACAGTTCAATATTAACTGTAAGGATAACTACTTACCAAGGCCCTGCAGAGCTGCTGCTAATGCTAATTTAAGGGTGCTTCCTGTATGCTGATCACCATGATAGTAATTGCCAACTAACTCATCTTGGCGCTAGCTTAAGCCATAGCTTTCCTGTTCACCCAAGGAAGTTCTAGACACTCTTTTCTTTTACTGGCAGTATAGCAACCTTGGCTCCTTATGGAGCCCCCTAAGCACCTATCGTAACAGATATACTGCTTTCAGGAAAAAACATTATTTGTATGCTCCATGTCCACTTTTGCATCCTATGGAGACACCAATTTTAGAATACCAAAATGATGGAATCGAGCTTTTTGACCTGGTTTGGCTGTTTGTCTGATCCTGTCTTTCCATTCTCTCTTCAAGTGTCTCTCCTGCCTTTTTCTCTTTCACGAGCCATTGTCTACCACTGATCTTGTGGGACACATAAGTGTCTGATTCTCTGCAGATCATGACTCTGTCCAGACCCTCCTGTGCACCATGGGCTCACTCAAGTGGCAAGATCATTTATCTGCGTGCTAGACTGGGAGCTTTGCTCTCCCAGCAGCCACCAAAGAGGAGAGTATTGCCTGGTCCTAATAGCTTTCTACCCCAAGACTGAGTCACTAAGATGTTTTCTTCCCTATTTGATTATATTAAGTAATGGCAAGAGCTTCAGTCAAGGAACTCAGTGTTAAAACGATTTGCTACGCAAATAATGTAGTTTGGACTCATGATTTTGCCGTGGTGTTTAAAGCAGAGGAGATTGTATGAGAGATCATCTTAGAATGGAAATAAAGTGGCCACAAGGTAATATACTTGTGCTGGGAGATTTGTCATGTGGAGAGCACAAACACATCTCAAGAACAAGGCAAAAAACCCAATGTATATTAATGGGGTAGAGCAATGCAAAAATCTATGGTGCTGAGCCTTGTGGTGACAGCAGTATTAAAGAACCTCAAATGAGCTGCAAGATACATAAGTCTTCCGGTTAATGAATGATGGTGTTAATACCTCAAGGTGTAGAGGGAAGGTGTCTCTGGGTCTTTCCTGAACGTGTAAAAACTGTACCTGCTGATTTTGGAGCTGCTTCTAATAATGTTCAGCTACTGTAGCTGGCCTGGGTTTTTGTGGTGTTTGCTGTACCCATGATGTCAAGAAATAAACATTATCAACAGAGAACGGCAGCCCAGTAAATGCTCTGCAGCATGTACCTTTTTATTGTTTGCTGCTTCTGTTTCTGAACTCACTCAGGACTCAAGGAAGGAGAAGCGTACCCGTGGAGCTCACAGAGGAAAATCCAATGGGCCCAAGAAAAGGATCACATTTTCTGATCTGGACATCTGAAAGCACTAAAATGAGTTGTAACCTTCTATGGAACACACCAGATCTTCAGCGAGTAGAAAGCAACTGAGTTAAGCAAAATCAGTCGATGCATAGAGAGTAAAGTATCTTTGCACAAGAGTGAGGCTGAGGTTTCTCTGCACTGGATATAAGTACAACTCCCTCTGTATCTTCATTTGTAGAAGGTGTGATGTGCAGCACCTACACAACACTTGCAATGTTGGCGGCCCCCAAAGATTTGTTCAAAGTCTGGCATTATTTCATATTTTCATTCAGACTCCCACTTGAGGTTACAAGTGACTGTAAAAATATCAGCTGCTGTTTTTTTTTAAAAAAAGCTCCCAGCTGTTGTGTTTAGAGAGAAAATCTTGAAACCAGTATGAACAGAATCTCTAAGAATTTGTAAGGAATGTGTGTGTAAAGCAGAAACATCTAAGAGGCTTATTTAACATTTCAGGAATTTAGTCCTTCATCATAGCGATGCAAACATTATCACTACGTGCAAGGCTACAATTTAGAGGTCACTGTGTAGGTTAAATGCCACAGAAGGGACTATGCTAATGGAGATCATATGTCTTTGAACTTTGAGGTTTCTCACATCTTGAATGGTGTAAGTATGAGCTGATCCATACTGTCTGCATGAGCCCTCATGTCATTTATGCAGACCAGCCTGCCTGCTGAGTGGTTACTAAATTATCGTATAGAAATGGAGGCGTAAGAAAATTAGATTCTTGGCACTGATATTATTCATATTTTTCAGTTATTATTAAAAATATGTGAATATTAAATATTCACCCTTTTTTTTAAAAAGCCCCCAAGCCTTTAATCCTTTTGTTTTCTTACAGTGAACATCTATTATTTTTATTGGAAAAAAATGCAAAGCTGAATAATACACTGTAATAAAATGTCTAAATAAGTAAAAAGCTGGCAAGGAAAATAATAATGGTGGCTTTGCTTTGTTTCCTGCTCAGTAGCAGCAAGAAGCACAGGAACTGGCTGGAGAACCATCTGCAGCAAGGACAAGGAAAGTCATAGAAACAGTCAGCATACAAGCTTTGACAAAAAAATGCAAAAGGTCAAAACAGTGATTTAATTAAGCAGCTACTTTCAGAATTATCTTTTCCTCACTCCAAAAGCTAGGAGACAATATATCATTTCAGCTTCTGTTTAGTAATGACCTGAAAAAAATGTAATAGCTTAAGAATTGTGGATAATGAAGTTAGGAATTAATAAGGTGTGGTTTGAGTGTTATTTACTAACTGGAGTTTTTCGTGGCTTTTAGGGTAATGTCAGTATTGCAGCTCCATAATTGCACCTTAAAATACTTGGTATCCTTTTTTTTTTAATTCTTCTAATGAAGTGAACATATTAACCTTCATTTAAAAAGAACAAATAAAGTTTCTGGTCTTCCTGGTTGCAAAAAAAGAGTAAAAAATATATGTTTGCAACTTCACAAGACAAGAAAGTCAAAGAGAGTCCCCAGATATTATTAAAAAAAAAATAGCATCAGAAAATATATCCATTGCTATTTTGGATCTGCCTGATGTATGACTCAAGAATCTTTGGTGTTGGCAGACTCTTGGGCTTCCTAGTGGTTTGTGCATATGTGTCTTCAAACTGGCACAAGTAGGTAGACGTGTAAGTATTTATTTTTTGTTAGTGTGCATTTTGACAGCCTAAATACAGGCTGGATTGATGTGGGCTCTTAAATCCAAACTTTATTTTGCCTACGGTTGAATTATGAGACTGTACGTGCTTTAGTTAAGCATATATGTGAATTTATCTAGAAGGCAAAAAATTAATGGCATGCCTTGGGAGGTTTAAGAGACAGATTTCCCTCTTTTGTAAGGACTCAAAAGGAGGAGGGTGGAAGGACTGTCTTTTTAAAGAGATTTAATACCTGATACATGCTTTTTTTTTTTCCTGAAACCAGTTCTTTAATTTTTCACCAATTAGGTTTCATATGAAGCAATACGCTTTTTTTACTCAAAGCAACGAACTGTAACTTGAATGTTATCCATGGTGTGTCCATGTTCAGAAAATGTCTCTGATGCCTCTAGATATGCTAGCAGAAGTGAAGAATCCTTTCTGCTGGTACATTTCAGATAGGAAAGAACACCCCCAAAAAAAAAATCACATAAGGCTGAAGAACTTGAGAGAACAAAGGCTTGAGAGTAAAATCTAACAGCTGTTTCCAGGAATAAGACTCCAAAACATGCAGCCCCAATGGGCTTGGTCTGTCAGTTTACAACATACCTCATGAACCATTCAGATTTAACACACTGCCGAGTTCCACCCTTCCATAACGCCTTCATTTTCTGAAAGGTCAGCATTTCCTGAAAAAGCATCTGAGCTCCATTAAAGTAATTTTGCTAGCTGACTCAAACTGTGAATTCAGATATTTGAGAAGGAAATAGTACTAATGAATTAAACTTCTCTCTGTTTGGGTGTTTTTTCAGCTTTGCTATGATGAGTGTTTTCATCCAACTGAAAATCAAGAATGCCTTTCCATGTTCTGCACGTTGCCCAAAGCAGAGCAGGAAGATCAGGGTCGCTGCCAAAGAGACTGTCTGACTCTGAAGAAGGTCAAGGTGAAGGAGGGGAGACACAAAGAAGTTTAAGGGGAGGTGGCACAGAGGCAGCTGTTGGACCTTATAGGCCTGCAAACACCCCCAGTAGGCTTCAGTGCGAATGTGCCATTGCAGGCCAAAGCTTCTTTGAGGGTATGGACAATGCTATTGCCTTTAGAGCATCCTTGAGATGGCAGAGCAGAGCTGTGAGGATGTACCTGAGAGTTACTGGTGGTATACTTTTGAACTTCATGTACTATCAGGAGCTAGCAATTAACTGGAAGCAAATATTAATTCTCCTTTTTCCCATTTGTTTATAGGCAGTGAAGTCTATCCCAAACTTAGCATTATCAGCTATAAATGACAGGTTCAAATCACTTGCTTGTAGGATACTTTATATTTTTGAATATCCCTAATGCTATCTCATTACAGGTTAATAAAATAAAAAAAAACAGACAGTGGATTTTGAGCAAGTAATGCTGTCAAACACATTTTGATATTTCCACATTTTGATGCGCGAATGGCCAACGAAAAAATCTTTTTTTTTTCAAGCAATCTTGTAATTCCTTTCTCAGCCGAAAGAATGGCTAATAAATATTGGCAATTTGGGTCTACTAAGACCTACCATTTTCTATCTTGAAGAACAGCAATTATTAATTTACAGACATAATCGAGTGATTTATATTCATGATTATGGTTCAAACCATCATGACACTTGTTCCTTCTATACCAGACGCCTTCTCAGCTTCTGCTTTTTGTTTTCACTAGCTATAAAAAAAGAATGAGAGGTTTTGGGTTTTTTTAGAAGCTTTGTTATAACATTTTTGCTCTGATTTCAGGTCTTAAAAACTGAATCATCGCAAGCACCTGAGAAACATGTACTGCACTAACTGCACTAACTACAGTAAGACGTTCAGCAATGATTGCTATATTTTGGAAATTCACAACAAGTAATTTCCTCATTTTCACTAAGAGCTGGAAAATTTCTTCTTTCTATACAGTGTATGTTCACTTGGAATTCTTATCTTTGTAATCACTATCATGGCTTATATCGGTCTCTAACTTGACCTAATAAAAATTCATAAATAACACTGGGATTCCATTTCTAACTGTGTTCATTACCTCTGCTCTGTTGGCTCAAAAGTGTTATTTGAATGAGGATAAAGGCCCATAGTTTAGACACCTATTTGTCTACAAAAAGATGGAGTTTATAAATGTCTCATTGCATTTCTTTTAGAAGAACTGCACATACTTTGAAAATGAATTTATGACAATGAAATTATTCAATTGATGTTATTTCTGTATCTGTTTAGTAAACAAAATCAAAATCTTTTGGCTGTCAATTGCTATAAAATGAAAACTACTTTTGTCTGAGACCAAGCTCACAGTATCTAATCTTGAATTGTGAGGTACTTCGGTAAAATGAGACAACTTTGACTGAATTCAAATTCATTCTCTCTAGAATCTCTTTGGGGGAAAAAATGTTTGCAATGCATTTGTGAGGCTTTCCCAGTTTTTCGTCTTCCTTGACCAGATTTGCGTTAATCTCGGTTTGGTGTCTGAAGGTATGTATTTTTCATTCTTATTTTTTTCTCCTTAAAATGTATTCAATTTTTTTTTCCCCTAAACATGGTGATCTTCTATGTCCTCTTCAGCAGCCTATAACATGTTTTGAAACTGAACAACAGTGTGCCTTCACGCTCAGATTTGGAGCTGTGACAAAAATTTCCCAGGGAGCTCTGGTAAGGCATGAGTGTAGAAATTTTCATAAAAAAGCTGCCTTACACTGGTTTTCAACACTCTATTCTGAAATTTGATTATTGAAGCTTAAAAGAGGAAAAAGATGGCAATGGTGTGGCAAGCATTTACTTTGTTATAGCAATTAATGAACTTTCTGAATGTGTTTTCTTCATAGTCCATCTCCTTACTGAGTTCACAGGCGCTGGTAGTGCCCTGGTGGGTGGTGGTGCAGCAAACAAAGCTCTCTTCTGAACCGCATTTCTCATTCCAGGTGTTCACTGCAGTTTTGGAGAGTGCTGAAGAACAGGTTAAGGTGTCTGCAGAACCTTCTTCGCATTGAATTCCACCAAGCTCATCACACCTTATGTTGCTTGGCAGTGTTCTGCAAAGGTCTGAGGACTTTATCCAGGTTTCCATTTACTCATGTGATAAAGAAAATAAGGTACAATCTATAAAAAATAAAGGGAAAGAGGTATCAACCTAAATTTTCCTTTGCTCCTCTTTAGCACTGCCAGGGTAGTTTAATAATTCAATGTTGATCAAGCCAGAGAAAACATGCAATTACTTCAGCTGAAAGATACTCTTTTCAAATTAAGGAGTCCTAGTCTCCAAACTCTGCTTCAGCACTGTGTATTTTTTTCACTGCTTATGTAAAATAGAGAAATAACCCTGAAAGCACCGAGTCTTCTCTCCAGATTAATATAAAAATGGGAAAAGTGTAGTTATAATTTCTCTTAGCTCTCTGGGCTGGGATTGTTCTAATAGAGTTTCTAAAACCTGATCTTTTTCAGTATGAAGTGGAGCTGTGCTTGTATTTTTGGAACGTTTTTTTTCTTTCAGTCGAACACTGAAACAAGCCTTCTGTGATTTCAGTGTCAAAGAGGAAGATTTTGGGGGCAGAAGTAACATCCATGCGATCTGCTTGTTATTTGATGGTGGAATTTTATTGAGGGGTTCCCAGGAGCCCTCTAAGAGCTGTGCTGAATTTGGGCCGGTTTTCTGCTTGTGTGCATCTGCCTCATTAGTTTGCCAACATGTCCTGAAAATCTTCAGAGAAAATTCATCACCAGTATAAACCGACTTACGGCAGCAGAGTTACAGCAGGAACAGATTGGGTTTCCTGCCAACAACCTGTTCAATTGTATCACATAGAATCTGAGACTCTCACCAAAATATTGATTTAACCCAATTATTTAACTTTTGCCCAACTAAGATGTTTGTTTTGTCTCAGTAAAAGTAAGTTATTACTCAATGTATGCAGGATCTGTAATGTTCAGATATGTGCAGATGTATTTAGATATAAAGTGTAGTACAGCTGTGCCCGTACTGCCAGGGAAGGACTTGTGCATGGTCCCCCTGTCCCCACACCTGGGAGAGGAGTGTTGCGTGAAAGTGCTGGGGAGCTGTGGGGTGCTCCTACCAGAGCAGGTGACTGGGGACCAGCACCTCAGGTCACAGACCACAAGGCATTTGTTCAGTAGGGCATAACAGCCAGAAACTTCAGGGGCTGTAAGGCTCCCTGCGGTAACAATTCAATGATGCCTTGGAGAGGCTGAACCCTCTTCTGTTTTCTAGGTAAAAAGCTCTGTATGTCACTAATCAAACCATAATTCACTTAATGTTACCTCACAGTGACATATATGTTTCAATGAGGCCCTGCAATATTTTGTTCACACCAGAGTAATGCAAATCTGTTCAGATATGACCTATGTAAGTTGTTAAAGCAGAATCTTCTCACAGCTCTCACTGAAGCTTTCCTATCTTTGCCTGGTTTTGTCTCAGGTTGTGTCTTGGTAAGACCATTATTCTGCTTTCAGACAGTGCCTTTCATCTGAAGACTTCAGAAGCATTCACACAACTATTTTCATCTTCATCACCGATACAGAAAAAGCATGAAGCAAGCAGAAGATGAGTGCATGAAGCCTGGCAGTTGCCAGTCAGTTAACAAGTAGCTGACCTGGGAGTGGAGCGCAGACCTATGGCTCTTTGCACTGAACAGTCACTTGCGCTTCAGCACACAGAAAGGTGATAAGGGCTGATATCTCCTTCTTCTGACAGAGCAAAGGCTGCATCTAGTGTTTCAGAGAAGGAGGATACCTCAGTTGGCAGCTGCCTTGCCATGTGCAGAAGGTAAATCAAGATAGTTTCTTTTTCCTAGGCTTGAGGGAGTAGTCTTTGAGCACAGCGTTCCCCATTGGTGCCTCTAAAAACTGCTCAGCTTGCTTTCTTCCTTGAATATGACCATAGCTGCACTGAAGAGCTTCCCATTTGCTGACCTGTGATTGCTGAATGGTTTCAGCCATGCAAACTTCACATATGGTGAGTACAGGAGTATGCTCCGGTTGGGTCTGTGGTAGATGTCCTTCCGTGATAGTTAATGATTATCTTCCTGACTGAAATGGTTATCTGCAAGCAGCTTCTTGCAGGAATTAAGGGTTGCAAACTGTAACTTAAAGTAAATGTTTGATAGCGAAACAGTGAAAAAACAAATCTCATGAAAGCGTGAAAAAGCGTAAGATATATAATTTTGCTAAAATGGTCCCAGCACTGAAAACTCAATTATTTGCACAACTGTCTGAATGAATACAACCAGGGACCTAACTATGACCAGCTAACAAGTTTTTCAAATTGTACATGATTTAATTAAAAATGGACCTGTTAAAAACTAAGAGATAAATGTCTCTTTTTAAGTTACTACACTTTTAACAGTACCTAATTTCTAATTTCCTAGCTTGTTTTTCTACACTATTCTCCACAGTCTAGCCTATGCTCCTGGGCTTCTAGTAATTCTGCTTACCAGCTGTGAGAAACGAATCAGCTCTTAATTCCTGGAAACCAAAGCAGGGCATAGGAGAGACCATGCTGTTCCAGCTCTTGGTTTAATAGAGTTCTTAGTTGTCTTTATGGTCTCTCAGTGTCCCCGACTGAAGAGCCTTCCCCATTCCTGCTTCTTGGAGTTCAATATCAAACCTTGACCTGAAAGCCCTGTTGTTATCCTTTGTAGTCTAATGAAAATATACTCAGCTAGGAAACCTGCTGGTTAACCCTCTTGTGAGACCTTTTTGTTCAGTGCTTTTATGCTCTCAAGTTGCATTGAAAATGTTCACTAGCTGATTGATAATACAAGTTTGTAGCACTGTGAATTCAGGAAAGCACTTAAGCAAATAGTTATATTGATGGCAGGGTGATTGCAGGCGTGTTTAAATGAAGCACATGGCCACATGCTTTACTGGACTGAGTACTTTCCTGGAACAGTTAAACGAAGATATAAACTTGGAAAAACAGATATACCTCAAACAAAACTCCCAGGCCTCCCAAACCATTGATATCTTCGTAATCCATGTGAAACCATTATTTCTCAATGTGCACTCATAAAGCAGCGTATTAGCAATATTGAGAGCGATGTTAGAATTACACTTCTAGAGCTTACTTGTACACAGGCAGACATGCATGCTGTTACAATGAAATGGAGAGGGCGAGACAGCTAAATAACAGGCTGCATTTCAAAAATAGACTCATTGAGAGTAGTGGCGTTGATTTGTGTAAAGATGGATGGTTACAGGAGAGCCCCAGTGCTCTATATGTATGATTGATTTTCTTTCTTTTAAGTGCTGACTAAGCAAAAGAAAACCATTCCCTTTGCGCTCAGAGAGAACACATCTCATTCCTGCACTTCACCGTGGGAGGTAAGATATTCAGGAAATCGAATAAATTTGTGAACAGTTCAAAAAGTACAAGTGTCTCTTCTCAGCCATTTCTACATTACTGAAAAATAACTTGTAAGCTCTATAATAGTATGAATTGAAAGCTTTCCTTTGGAAAATAAAGATTTAAAGTTAAGACTCTTTCTATCTGTTGTGAGAAAAAGACAAATCCCAGTTACGTACAAAGGTTCCATATTAAGATTATGATAGAAGCTTCTTCCCTATAGACTCTTTTCCATGTTAGTCTTTCATCTCTTTCTTTTGCTTTTGACATTTATTGTTAGTATACCATGAAATCTGTTTATATTAATATTAAAATTAATATTTTATAGTTCATTCCTAAAAAGTTTTAATGGTCATAAATTCAATTATCTCTTGTAACTGTTTTAATAGCTATTTTCCTTATTTATGAACATTTAATGACTTCTTGTGGTGCTTAAAGCATAAATGATAGAGAAAGAATGTGAAGGTTCCATGAAAGTTCTATTAACAAAGACATGGGAAAAAAAAAAAAAGAAAAGAACAAAAACCATTTAGTCATGCAAGGTGGATAAGCAATTGGCATTTTATTGCCACTTTTCTCTCTTTTGCAGAATCTTATGCATTATATTGAACCAAAATATTATTAATTAACCAGCCATTCCTTGGCTGCATTAATCACAGTAACTATGTTTAGTCCAAAGAATTTCTGCAACCTGCCTGTAATCGTGTATGTGTCTGCCATTGGTAGATCTGTTAGCAAACAATGCAATAACTGATAACAGCAAAGGATAAAGCATCAGTTTCGATGCTGAGCTTTACAAGCAAGAGCAGCAGATGAAGGAAGCAGAGGGGCTTTAAGGTATGCCATTCATTTTATTGCATCCAAATTTCTGGAGACCTTTACCTCACTGCTGAGCACACAGCAACCAATAAAACTTATATTCATAAACTATAAAGCCTTATTTCTGAAATCTCTGGTCTTGGGGGAGACCATGAGAAGGAAAGAACTGAAATGCAACATTACAGTTGGAGTGGGGGAGGCAAGGTAGGGCTTGATGACAAGAACTTTAAGAAAATTCTAGTTTTCCGAAAAATATATGTTACATTTTAGGACTCCTGGTCAACATGGATTCAGGCAATGTTAAAGTGAACTAAGGAGAGGAATTGCTGAAGTATCATTTCCACATTGTGAAGAATGGGCCTTCAAATGTATGCTTTTCAATATACAGTGTAGTTGCAGACTTTAAATACAATATTCCCTGGAGGAGTAACAATAATCATAATATTGAAAATAGCTACAAATTTTGATATTAATGGAGAAAATGTGAATAGCACTATACTATTTATAAAAGTGTCTCTATTAATCACCATGCTGAAAAGCACTTAGTTACCTAAGTACCAGCTTTACTCTTCTGGGGACTGTTGATGGGCCAGTCTTGCTTTTACTCCTCATTCATTTCTGTTGCTGTGGGATTATACTTGGAAGAAATGGGAGGCAAGAATATCCAATAGACATAAACTGTTATTTCACACAAACAAAAGCTTATTCTAAAGTATTTCCCATTAATTTGGGTCATCACTAAAGTGAATGTGTGTTGGTGTGCCAGTGCAATG
>VYZM01024517.1:0-25863 GCA_013398915.1 Dromas ardeola
GCCCGCCTTCCCCTCACAGCCCTCCGCCCTTCCCTCACGGCTCTCCGCCGTTCGCCGCCCGCCTTCCCTTCACGGCTCTCCGCCGTTCCCTCACGGCCGCCCGCCTTCCCCTCACAGCCCTGCGCCGTCCCTTCACGGCCGCCCGCCGCCTTCTCGCAGCCCTCCGCCGTAACCCTGGCGGCCGCCCGCCTTCCCCTCACGGCGCTCCGCCGTCCCCTCCGGCCGCTTGCCCCTCACGACCCTCCGCCGTCCCCTCACGGCCCTCCGGGGCTCTCTGCGGGGGGTAACGGCCATCAACACGAGTCGGGGCCGCCGCTGCGGGGCGCGGGAGGGCCGTGGAGCCGCCATCCCCTCAGCCCCGCCGCGGCCGTGCCTGAGGGAACAGAGCTGCCGGCTGGCACGGGAGCCTGGCACGGCAAACTGCGGGCAGAGCTGGGGGAAGCCGTTGCCTTTGGGAAGGGGGAGCTGCCCGGTATCCCCCTTCAGCCCCCCTGGGCCGGTCACCGGCCTTCACGGCCGCTGGGGAGGTTTGCGGGGCAAAATGCCGTGCCCTCTGGAGGAAGACTGAAGCGAGCAGTTGTGTCCTGGACTATTAGATGATTCCAGATGAATAAACCCTTGAGGCGGGGGGGGCGGGAAACAAACAAAATACAGAGCAGCAGCGCTGCTCCAGCATTGTTGTTCCACTGTGAGACCCCCCCTGGTCCCGCTCGCAGGCATAGTGCAGTGGGGAATGTCTTAAGGCTTCCCTTCCCCTTCCTACTTGCCCCTCTCCGCCTGCGTTCCCCAGTGTGCTGGGAAAGGGGATTGAAAATAAAAGTTTTCCTGAGGAGAAAAACCAAACTTCCTGTATGTATAATCTTCCGTGTCCCTGTGGGTCACAAGCTGAGGGTGCCACCTGCCCCGTGTTTTGTTCTACCGACATCATCCCCGAAGCCAACCTGACAAAACTGGGGGATGATCGATCCCCTCTCACTCCTCACCCTCTCGAGGCTTGGGCTGTGAGGGAATAACAGCTGACTTGCAGAGAAAGCGGGCAAAGAATGCACCTAAATCCAGCGCGCTCCATGAAATTCGGGTAGCAAGAAGCATCCTTTATACATTTAATCATCTTGGTCCCGAAACTGGTATTCCAAAGGAAGAAATATCGAGGTCCTGACAGCAGGGTTGGGGGTTTTTTTTGAGGGTTGTTTTCTTTGGCAGGCTGTTGTTCTGGGTATTTGGAATTTTTGAATATTTTTTTGTTTTGTTTTTATTTCCTCTGGCAGCTTACCCCGTCATCAGGCTTCCGTGCTTTCCCACCGGGTCGCTGAGCACAGTCGGCACGATGCTGAGTCATGGAAGAACATTGTCAGCTTAAACTCTAAGTAGTTGAGTCTTTACCCTCAATATCAGCTATTTGGAGGGGTATCCTTGCCATGTGGATTTAGAACATTTCCAGCATATTTGCACGCTATTTTCCAGGATTTCTGTGGTGGATGCAGCAAACTTTCATCAAAGGTTTTCAGTGAAACACCATTTCCAGCTGTTCCTTCAGGGTATGTTGTTCTGCAATCCAGCTGTTTCAGGTGGAGGATCCCGGCGCAGCGATGCTGCGATTCAGCCTGGGATCTCTGCTCTAAGACCGAGTGTAACCATTGCTAACTGCTGATCCAACCTGGGATCTGACTCTGAAAGCGTTACTTAGTCAAAACTCTCCAATTTCCATGGAAGTTTTTCGGTACTAGTACATTTTTTTGGATTTAAAGGGAAGGTTTAAATTGGAAAGGGTAGGAGCAGCTGCTGTGACTTTTCTCTGCTGCTGTTCCCAACAGAAAGCAGAGGCAGGATTGGGGGATAACCCTCAAAGAACCGCAGCGAGCTTTCGCATGATAAAACTATGTCTCCTGTGTATCACCTGGTTTTGGAGAGGAAGGTCCAGCTACAGAAGCTCTCCATAGGGAACAGGAAAAACCCCATGCTTTATCTTGTTCTCTAGATCCAGAGTTAGCACCTGATTATTTTTAAAATAACAAGCTTGTGTAAAACACGCTGACAGGAACAACGTGATGCTACCTCCTCATCTCCCTAGTACATGTCCTGCCTTCAAAAATCCATCGAGACGGTATTGCCTTCCCAAGCATCCAAACCCACTGCAGCACGAGCATCTTGGAGAGAGTGCGTGACACAAAACAGACGTACGCTAAGGACTCCCCCACGCCTTCGTCTGGCAAACACTCACCAGCACAGCAGGCGAGAGGCTACGAGGGAGGGTAGCTTTAGACACAACATGTCACAGGGCAGAAAGTGACACTTGTATCTGCTTGTGATTGTCTTCTCCTGCCACCCAGCCACAGGGCAAACTTGAGATGGGACCAAACCAAAGACGATCTTGGCCTGAGATTAGAAATGGATAAAATAAAAACATAACTTCCTGCTGCACTTTGCGTCTAGTTGTGTAAGGGTTCTGAGTGTACTAATTGGCCTTAATTACGCTGACCAACCTCACCTCCACCCATGCATCCTCCACTAATGACTGCAGAGGCACCACTTAAGCTCAGGCCTGGGCACCTTGCCTGAGCTGTGTTGCAGGAGCACCTATTTGTAGTCCTGCCTGGGGTCCTGTGTCTTGGATCAGTGTCAGACCTACATTGTAGCCTTGTTCCCAGTCCTGATCCTGCTCTTCCTAAGTGAACCCTGGACACAGTTCATCCCCTCACCTTACCTGGGACTCTTGGTCGTTCCTTTTTACCGGCTTCTGGCTCTGCCAACCCTTCTCAGATCTGGCGGGTCTACGTCCCAGCCAGTGAGGACACTGCCTGTGCTGTGGTCATCCTCGGCACTTGGCTCACCTTCCCTTGGCAGGAAGGATCACTGAACCTGAATGCACCAGAGCACCTGGGAACCATGTTGCATGAGCACCTTGCTTCTAGATCATGTTCCCTACTTAGCTCTCCAAGGGATGTCTGGCAGCTCTTGTGGCTGTTGGACTTGTGAAGACTTTGGCATGTGGTTTATAGGGTCAGGAAGACGTGGCCACCCCTACCTTCTGCCGTGTTTGTTCCACTTGTATTTATGGAGGTCTTTGGTCAACTCAAGTAGTCTCAGGCATTTTCCCAGAGATTTCTGACGTGCCCAGTTTATCCCCTCCGAAGAGCAGTAACTCAGCTCTGTTAGAGCGGGCTCGACTCTGGCATTTGCTTGTGATGTGATTGAGAGTGTGGGAATTGGCAGGAGAGGTAGGGAACTACCTCATCTTCATGCACATAATCAATAGCAAATCATTACTTAAAAAGTAAAAAGTGGTTGATGGTGTTTTTGTAGGGCAAGGCATGCCCTGCATTTTCGGTCTTTGATTCATACTGCTTAATATACCATGAGATGGAGCTCAGCGAGTGACTCACATTGTAAAAGCTCTCCAGTTAGCTCCTGGTGCTACCTCTCAGCAAGTGTGGCATGGTTGCTTCAGCGTGTCTGCGTCTGTTCTCCATCCCGGCTCCGTAAGCCTTCAAGGCCCCGTTAGGGAAATCCCTAAACCCAGACTTTGGAGGGATGGCACCAAAGCAGGCGTGGGGCTCTTGCCAGGATGAAAACACTCTCTCTCTGAGTTAGGTCCAGCCTGCATGAGGCAGAGTGTGGTGTAGCTCAGTCCACCTGTAGATACCAGCCAGCATGGACTGGAAACCCGTGGCTTGGGGAGCACGAGCTGTAGCGACCCACTGCATCTTGCAGGAGAAAGAAACCTCGCTCCTAGCTTCCCTGGTGTTTATGTGAGGGTCTGGCCATTCCCCTTTGAAGGAGACGGCATACCGAAAGCGTGTTCTCCGAATTAACATCGCCACATCCATCACAGGTACACACCAGTGCCTCTGAGGTGTCGGTGCGCTGCCTGTTCGAGTGCTCCCGCTCAAGTGCGGGATTCAGCCAAGAAATCTAATGGTCCCTTTCTTATCATTGCAACATTATTTGCTCTACTCCAATAACCTGCTCATTGATTTTGATCTGGAGCTGCCTGTTCAACAAGGGACGAAGCGAGATATGATTCTTTCGTACTTGATTTATACATCGAGGATGCAGGGAGTGTTCCTTCACTGATACCTCCTGTTCTCCCCTTGCACTGACAGCAATCTAATTCTCCTCACTTCCCTGGAGCTACCCTGGGGTTCCTGTCGGTTTGGGTGGGATGGGGGGAGTCCTTGGAGAAGAGATGGGAATTGAGGGGCGCTGGAACCACACTGCTTTAAGCTATGAGGAGGGCAGCACAGAGGAAGGGCAGCAACTCTCACAACCATGAGATCTCCCGATGGCCTAAACTGACCTGTCTGAGTTCACGGTGAGACGGAAGCGCTCGCGTGTTGACTGTATCCCGGACTGCTGCTCAGTGGTTAATTACTGGCCCCCAGCACAGACCCCAAACCTTCTCCTACTCCTATTTTCCACCTAGAGCCCTCCTCATCCTTAGGTTTATGCAGCCTTAAATACTGCTCAAACCTACAGGTCCGGTGCCCTGGCTATGCCGTGATAATTAATGCCCGGTAGACTTCAGCCTGGTGCGTGGAAGTAAAACCTGCTCCGTGAGGGCATCGTTTTCGCCATCGTTCCTGCAACTGGAGTACGTCTCACACAGTGAATGGCAGAGCTGGGATGATGAAGGTGGTGGACCTAACACAGTCCAAGTCCTTCAGGACATACAAGCTCCAGCTATGCAGCCAGGCTTTGCCAGGGCAACCTGTCCCTGGTATGATGATTCTCTCAAGATAATGCTTAAACATGGCATCAGGGCCAGCTTACTAAACATCTCCGCACCCATCTGCAGTATGGTTGGGTCTCCTTTCACTTTGTCTCCTCTCTCAAATGAGGTGGTAATCCTCTTCCTCCAACGATGGTTTAGCCCAACAGGGCTGCTTTGCTGATGATAATTAAGTGTCCTTGGAGATGCAGGAAGGCAGCCATGGGTGTAGCACAGGCTCCGCTGAAGCCAGTGACAAATCTGATTTCAGATCAATGCACCAACTGCTCCGATGCATCATCGAAGCACCACAGGGCAGCGAGGGACCAAGCCTGATACGCGCAGTGAAGGAACCAAACCAGGAGAAACCCTGAAATCCTGCTTGTGAAGCCGCCTGGAAGTAGGGAAACCTTGCATCCGAGCGTGAGCAGCTGAAAGCGGCTTCAGCGACAACATGCCAGTTGAGCTGAAGAGGAGCGTGAAGGGTTACAGACACTTGTGCGGTGACAGGCGGTCCTGGGCAAGGCTGAGCACGTCCTGTGGAGGCCAGCCAGCAGGGCTGACCCGATGTAACTGGGAGCTGAAGCTGGCGCTGGCTGCTTAACTTGAAATGGCCCAGGGACTTGAACAGATGGCTCCTCTTTATTTGCATGCTACTTGGATTTGTGAGTCAAGCAGAAGAATAACTTAATTTTTGACATTTGCTTCTCCTCAGAGCCCGGCACAATTTATGTTATACTGGCATTTGCGTGAAGGATGTTGCTTTAGGCACAAAACTCATCCTGGCTTTAACCCTAAAAGGAGCCAAATAGGCAGGAACCATGTTCCTCCCCAGCTCTTTTGTAGGCTCTGCCAAGGGATATCACACTTACACAATGACCAAAGAATCAGGAGAAAACAGTCATTTGGGGCTTGTGGAAGGAAGGGGCAGGGTTGGAGTTAAACTGGGCTGGAAAATATCTCATTTGTAGGCCTGAAATGAGAGACTGTTTGTGGATGAGGTTTACCTCCTATTAAAAATACCCTTCAAGGCCTGCGCAGTTAGTCTTGAGCACAGGGGATAAATTTAGTAGACTCCTGTTCCTGCTGACATAAACTTAAGTGAAAATAATATATATGGCCGGGGCACAACATCTGCAAGCCAATTAAAAACCTGGCTGATGGCACCCAAGATGACAGTTGCCATGACTAGTGTGTCTGCGTGCCACCCCTGCGAGAGGGGAAAAAAACAGATCCTGCCTGGCTGTACAGCATCCTCCTATCCCCGCAACAGCTAATGGTGATTATTTGATAGCTCGAGTCCTAGGAGTCTCTCCTCCTCGCCGTAACGGCTGTGCCTGCTGTCCCTGTGCGGTCACATATGTGATATTCACGGGTTTGACTGTAGGTCAGTGGTAAATGCACAGGATAAGAGAATAAAGCACATTTTCTGGCCTGACTGTAAGATGTGAGAGTTAGCCTGGGTAAGGACATGTGTGCTTTGGCCAATATAAATGTACCTATTTTTCAAAGGCTGCTTTTGAAATACTTAGTACAAAGAGATGTGCTTGGTTTTCCAGTGGACAAAGTGCAGTTCTCCTTCACCTGTAATTTTAAGCGATGTATCAGGTGTTGTTAGGCAAACTGGTTTGCGAATGGGAGATAAAGCAGCCAGAGCAGGGAGATCCATGCCCCTGAAGCCTGGGGCTCCGGTATGTTTTCCAGTTTTCAGCATCTCTTGCATTCACTGTGATCCCCCTCTTGTGGCTAGTCCAGCGCCTGCAAAATTTCCTTGCCTCTGCCTGTCAAGGCTCAGTGGCCCTATGTTCCTGAACCAACGCCTCTGAAATATTGTGGCTTCATAGTTTAGCTGCCCCTCAGCTGAGCTGCTGTGACTGTCCTGGTGCATAGGAGAAGACAACCCAAACTGCGAGATAAAGCGTGCATCGGCTCAAACCTGTTGACTGTTACCCCAGCAGCCTAAGGTACCAGCCTGTCTTGGAGCTGCGGACCTTGTGTAAGCTCTTAACGTGCTCCCGTTCTGAAGGAAAACCTGTGGTTTAAACCACATTCGTGGCAAGTTCAGCTGACACATTTTCCTTTGACACATGGGCAGGCCGTGAGCACACACAGGAACGCTTTAGCAGCCCAGCTCGTGGGCCGTAACTTGTTACGTGACAATAAATTGGTCACATTTGGTGACGTGTCTCAGATTTGGCCTGAGCCCCGAGTGAGTAAAACACGCCTGGAGCACGCAGCGATTGCGGTGTTGCTTGGATGCAAATAGGTCCCCTGCAAGTTCCCTTCTACGTCCCCTGTGGAGCAAAAAGTCCACTGCAGTTCTGACCTCGTTGAGTAGGTCACTTTGAAAATGAGACCGTAGCCAGTGTTCATCTGGAGGTACTTGGGTTGGGAACCATGGCGTGGGGATCTGATTTCCTCGAGCTCGCCCATCGCCTCTCTAGTGTCTTCGGGGAGGCCAGGATCTTTGCAGATGGAATTGTCAAGTGGCCGTTCAAGATCAGGGTCTCTTTTCTTTTGGCACTGCAAGGAGCTGGGACAGATACACGGTGCTCCAGGTCTTCTTAGGATCCATCCACGTGTTTGGATCCAGCACTGAGACCTCTTTGAATCTCCTTGTAACTTTTCACCTACCGTTTTCCATTTCAGAAGCCAAATGCCCGCTGTTGCAGTAGCCTGGCATGCGGGTGGGCCGTTTGTTAGACGTGATACGAGCATATCTTCATCGTTTTCTTCATAATTCTCGCTGGGTGAGACTTGTCACAGCACAGGACCCATCTACAGCTGAAACATAGCTCGTAGCCGGAGGGCTGGTGCGGTTAGCAGCAGCGGGGCTGTGCTGCATGGTGAGAATAAGGAATTGCGCTCCCTCTCGTGGCTGTCCTCTCCCCTACCTTTTCCTAGAGCAGAAGACCCTAAATCTTCATCATATTTACAGACCATGCTCACGGCCAGTGCTGGTCCCCAGCATATCCAGAGTTATCAAGGCCCAGCACTTAAGGTGCCGGTAATTCGGCTTACAGTTTTGTCAAACTGTAATTGTTTGGGCAAAAATTTTTCCATGCCAGATGTCTGCCTTAGGCTGAAGTTCTCTGGAAAGTTTCAGCCAAACTATTTTGACCATTTCCAAGAATGAGGGGAAAGCGCAGTGTTTTGCCCAGATTTTGAAAATAAATAATTCTATGAAACTGCCCTAAGAGAGAAAAGCCTCCACGCATTGAAGAAAGAGCACGAAATTTGGTCCTGCTGTCAAAAAGTGCCATTTGCCATTTCCAGGAAAGTTTGTTTAATTTTGAATTAGTTATAAACTCAGCAAATCATGGTTTGCGTGTGCTCAACAGATCCGGTCACAGATTAACAACTCCGTTCTCCGAGGATTCTCTGAAGCAGGCATGCTCCAGCCCAGGGCTGCAAAGGCTTGAGTACGCAATGGATGCGTCCAGTGCTGGAAATAAGAACTGGGGAAGTGAGGAAAGCTGGGGAGAGCAGAGGAGTTCAGAGGTGAGTGTGGGAGGTGTTGGGACGGGGTCAGAAGTGGGTAGGTGCTGTTGGAGATCTCTTTATGAGAGGGACAACCCAAGCTAACCTAGAAAGAATAATGATAAAGAAGCTCCTCTGAGAGATACAGGACCAGGCTCCGTCTCCTTGCTCTTCCAGAAACTCTTCCCCTTGGTGGCAGGGACAGGAGGGGCAGGGGCCCTCAACATCGGGTCACCTCCTGAGCTGAGCAACCTTCCCATGCTGGAAGAGGTTCTTCTCATAGTTGCTTCAAGGACAGCAGTAAGAGATTCAGAGTTTGGTTGCCGAGCCATCATCCCGAGGGCAATTTCTGAGGGAAAGCAGGGATGCCTCAGGAGCATGTCTAGAGGACTTTCAGCTGGCATGCGATGGAGATTCACTGACTGATCCGGGATGTCCATGGGAGCGTTTGCCATCCGGCAGTGCAGCATTGCAGAGGCACAGGGCGAGCTGACTGGAGCTCTGGGCTGCTCCTCCCGGCACCCTGCCTCTGACATCTAAAGCTTGCACTGGCTGTCTGGACACAGCCCCACAGCGTGCCCCGTGGACTGGAGCGCAGATAGCATCTGACTCTCTCTTGTCCTGGCAAGAAGATCGTCTTCCTTTATGATGCTCCAAACCAGATGCCAAAAAGGCGCTTTTGCCATCCAGTGGAGGCAAGGTTGTTAAGAGTGGAGGCGTTGACACAAAGTGCCTTTGGGGGAAATGGCACGGAGCAGCATCCCTAGTTCAAGAGGCTGTCTGAGTTTAGCAATAGTCTCTTGTTCCCAGGCTCTGGGCCAGGGTAAATTGGCTGCAGCGTACTTTGGGAATGAGGATTTTGCCTCCAGGAGCAAAAGAGCTCAGCGCAACTCTGCCGAGAGTCCCTCCTAAGCTCATCCACGCAAAGGGATGGGTGCCAGTTCCTCAGATGGGCTTGTTACTGGCCTTCCCTCGGTGTAGCAAAAGCTGCCGTTAGCAGGTACAATCAAGAAATACAGATGTGGGGGCAGAAGGGGGCAGAGAGGCAGGAGGGGCCCGTGGATTTAATTTGCTTAAATGAAGTAGCCTGAGTTGATTGAACGGCATCTCCCTGATGGCGAGGAGAGGAAGGCAGTGACTAGGATAACTACTCTCTCCATGCTCCCAGCTTTGCGAACACAAGCCCGTGTTCCCCACCGTGCCAAGTATTTTAATGCATCACGCGGTAGCTGGGAACAATCAGAGTACAAAGAGCTTCAGCCCTACACCCTGCCCAGCCCCTGCTGCCCTGGATGCATCCCTGCCCCCGGGTCTGGGTGGTGGATGAGGCGGGAGCCAGGCGAGGTCTGCTGTAGCTGAGAGGTCCTGGGGGGTTCTCTGTTGGCTCCATCCAGCTGCTTTGCCCGGGAGTCCTTCAGGTTTCAGGACTATTTGCTCTGCAAGGGGAAGGGTGGACTGGAACAGGCACAACGACTGGGGTCGCATGACCCGCATGGCTCCCATCCTCATTGAAGAAGAACGTGGCTGTAGCTCAGGCCCATGGGCCTCTGGGTTGCCTAAACAAGGGCCTCCTGTGTTAGCTGAGATGTTTGAGGCCATCTCTGGCGTTGCCTTCAGCCACCACTCCATGACATGTCTCCTGTGAGCCCTGTGTCATGCCCATCAGGCATCGTCTCAGTACCTAGGGCATCTCACGTGGCATTGGAGACCTACGTTTAGGCAACCGAATTGAGCCCTTGATGTTCACGCTGCACGCAGGTTGTCCTGAGATGTGGCATTCCTGCAGCTTGGCTCAGCAGTAACTTTCTGAGCAATCTGATCTAGTGAAAGATGTCCCTGCTTACTGCAGGGGGGTTGGACTAGATGACCTTTAAAGGTCCCTTCCAACCCTACACATTCTATGATTCTATGATTCTTGGGTTCTCCATTCAGCCATGCTGCCTGGATGAGTGCATCACGAGAAGGTGGTGGGTATGTTCAGCCACCCCTTCCCTGAGGGCTCCAGAGCTTGGCCAGGGCAGATGATGGCCCCAAGATGTGGGTCAAGGAGCAGAACAAGCCTCATTTTTCCCCCTGGACTTCAACCTCCCCTGCACACGGATCAGACGTCCCCATTTCCTACTTGAGATGCAGTAAGCCAGCAGGATGGAGACCAAAATGAATCTCTCTTAATGGTTTTTACTTAGAGCAGGTTTTTTGTATTTAAATTACAAACACCTTCAAAAATAAAGGATTACAACTTCTTGAAAGTCCTAGGCTTATTACACTCTATTAAATTTCCTTAATTACCAAATTTGCAAATGCTACCAGATCAGTGGAGCAGTTACCGTCAAGGCGAAGCACATGAAGCCCTGGTTTCTTGAGGAACTAATGCACCTTTGGACAGAAGCCGACTTTCCTGCAGATGCAGGGAGACTTATTTACTTCATTTCCATTTCCTTGCCTAACTTAGCTCAATGACTTCTTCATCCAGGACTCAGAAGAGAACTGGCAATTGAAATAAGCAACAAAGTGTGTTTTAATCCTCCAGGAATAAAAAAATGAGGTGTGAAAATCCACTAGTTCTAAAAATCTTGTTTCTGGTCACTACGTACATCTGTCAAGTCAGGTCACCGACAACAGGGCTTTCTTCATTTAAATTACTTTTAAACAAACTGATGTTTCCGTATTTATCCAACACATTTAGGCTTCATCCCTGAGAGCTCTGGCCAGGAGCAACCCATGTCCGTGCTGTTAGATTCTCTCATCCTTCAAAACAAGGTGGCCCCTCTACAAACTGCTTGCTGGGACAACGGCTCTCAGGTCCATGAGAATAAATTTGACTAAACTCATTAATAATTCATCTGTCCAGTGCATTGTAGTTGAATTCTATTAAATTCTATGATTTGGTACAAACAAGTAAATACATGTGCAACATCCATTGTTCTATAATGTGAAACATTGAAGTATTAAAACTCTGAAAAATGGGTATTCATTTTTATGATGACGTAAATATGTGTTTCTGTCCTAGAGTCGTAGCAAAATAGAGCCAGGAGGGGCCTCGGCTGTTCAGCTCATCCGTTCCCTACGCCCAAGACAAGGTTAGCTGTGATTTCTGGCATACTTTTCCTCTCGTATGTTATTGTTCATCTCCACTGGTGGATAATCCCACAATCTCCGCTTTGATCCCATACCCATGTACTCACCAAAATCTAGTAAAATGTTATATTTAGTTGGAAATCAGCATATTTTAATAGCTAATGCCCTAGGGGGGGGAAAAAAAGAATTCTCATTGCACAACAAGATTAAAGATAACGTTTTCAAACACGACTGTGGTTGGAAATTTAGGTGATTTGATTGAAACTGTTCTTAGCACCAGCTCCCACCCCAAAACCCCTCACTTTGTTTTTAACCTGGATCTGTTGGCTGATCTGCTTTGGTGCCAGGACAACTGAAGAGCACGGGGTGATGCAGTGAGAAGTCAGGGTGGGGAGAGCAGATTTTTTTTTAAGCTGGCATTGCCGCAAGGGAGAAAGTCCTTGCAAATCATCCCGCTGCTGGTCCAATGCGGCTGCTTTGCTCGGCTTCCCCTTAACCCAGCAGGTTCCCTGGCTTCACCAGCAAGTTAAAGCAGCGACGAGCTGCCAGGGATGAGCTCGGGGTCTCCTGTTGTAAAATCATAACAAAGCATTTTGCTTTTCAAAGGCTTGTCTAACCCAACGGGAATAATTCGCGAAGGAATCCTGACTATACTTGTCGTTCAGTTCATTATCTTTATGATCCCGTCCCTAAAAACACTTAATGGTTAATAAACCTTAAGGAAATACAATCTTGCAGGCAAATGTTTTGGCTGAGCATCTGCTTCAATACTGGAAAGGGCTGGTCTTTTGTCTCTTTAATTGCCTTTTTGACCTTTTCAGAATACAGACTTTTACATTAGCCATAGGACAGCTGCACAGACTCGGTGACACTGAACCCCTGGCTACGCCTCCCCTGCAGATGCTCTTGCCCCACAGCTGTTTTGATGCTAACCTTTCTGCGGGTTCTGTTATTCGCCCCAGAAAGGCTCTTTCAAACCCCCAAGGAAGTGTCCTGGCATTTCCAAAATGTCCACGGAGAGGCCCAGTGGCGGTTTGGAAGAAATCCTAGATTTGTGATGCCAACTCTTCAGCCTGCATCAAGCTATGACTGCAGAGCCTCATTTGCATACATGGAAATGTTTTAGAAGAGAGCTCAGCATTGCTGCACCGCGTTTGTAGAAGACACTCAGTCCCAAGTGAGATGGTCTGTGTGGGTGAAGCTGGGCTACATCTATACCACAAGGGCTTCAGAGATCGGCCTCATGTCCTCTTAGTCTGAGCTTGAGCATTTGCAGGAAAAACAGTGGGTGAAACTAAACTTGAGACCAGGTCTGGATGTGTGCTTCGTTGATCACGTAGTCATGAGCTGGCTGGAAGGAGATGATGAGACCATGGGGAGCAAGTGACTAACAGGCAGCAAGGAGGTCCTCACTCCTCCGCGGGGTCTGTGCTGGACCGTCTCTTGCAGATTAATGCACAAGCTAATCCTTTCTTGCCAAATAGTGCCATGGGGAAGCTGTGCCTTTTTATTTAATAACCCACGAGTTAGAGCACCCGTCTGGAAGTGCTTGAGGAGACCTCGAAGACCCCTTCCCAGCTTTGAGAAGATTAGCCGCATGGCAGGTTATCCTGAAGTGGGGCTTGTTCAGCTTCTTTCTCTGTTTTGTATAAAATAATTACCTGGGAGAGAGAGAGAGAGGGAGAGAGACAGAGAGAACATGTGAGTTTACAGCTCATTGCCTAGGCATTTTTCTAGAAGGGGAAGACCTAGTCCCTGCTCTTAAGACTGTTTAAGTTAAACAGAAAACTGCGCATAAAACCAAGACTAACGAGGAGAGATGAGTGTGGAATTCCCAGGTCAACAGTGGCCTCCTCGGCGTCACTGCCCAGGGATCGGTGAAGCCTGGAGACCACATATCTCAGTTGTGGACCTCGGGCCTTAAGTCTTTTCATGGATTGATCATCAACAGGGCCAGGCGTTTCAAAAGTACCTGCCACCTTGATATCTAAATACAAGTAATAAACCTAATGTCTGTTGATGGCAGATTCCTTCCTTAGGAATGGAAAGATGCCCTCATTTTTCCCCAGTTCTTGCATTTTTTAGACTGAAAGGCCCCGGAGGAAAGGTTTGCCCTTATTATAAACAAGATTTAGCTGGAGCTGCCTCCTGGCCTTCCATCAATGATATGTCATTGCAATGCGAGCCCTTAGATAGTGGTATGTTTAGAGAGCCTTTGTTCTTGTGTTCGGTGAATTGATCTCCATCTGAGAAAGTATCACTCACTGTCAGAGCTAAAAAACAGCCGTGAAAAAGAAAAGGAGCAGCCTGACTTCAAAGGGCTGTGGTTCTTTTCTTGTGGCCTCTCCTAACCTGCATGCAGCTGAAAAACTTGTTTCACCCAATTCATTTAAGGCCTCCTTCTTCCCCTCCAACAGACAAAGACGCACAAACAATAAGCGCATTCAGGTGCAGAAAAGGGAGGGAAACCCAGGGACCCAGGCGAGGCTCCCGCCCCACACGCCCTGTTCCCACAGATAAGCACAAAGCCGGAGGAGTGACAGGTTATCTTGGGCAGAACCAGCTACATGCGAGGGCTCCTTGAAGTCGGTGGTGTGTGTGGAGAGATGCTATCTTTTATTAGGCCAACTGGTAGAGTCAGAAAAACTAGATGAGCTCTCAGGCGTGCAAACCCTTCTTCAGGCCAGGGAAATATCTGGGCCACCCGAAGCCAAGACGTGCTTGAGATGTTCTAGGAGGGACAGAGTGGGGCAGAAGGTGGGAAGAAGTAAGTAGTTGGCTAGGACAACCCTGAGCTAAGTATCTGGTGGGTTGGCGTGGCATAAGGACTCTAAGGGAGACCTTATAGTGGCCTTCCAGTACATAAAGGGGCCTACAGGAAAGATGGGGAGGGACTCTTTATGTGGAGCAAGTCCAGAGGAGGCCCCGGAGATGCTGGGAGGGCTGGAGCCCCTCTGCTGTGAGGACAGGCTGAGAGAGCTGGGGGGGTTCAGCCTGGAGAAGAGAAGGCTCCGGGGAGACCTTCCAGCCCCTGCCAGGCCCTCAAGGGGCTCCAGGAGAGATGGGGAGGGACTCTGGATCAGGGAGGGGAGCCATGGGACGAGGGGGAACGGTTTTAAACTGGAAGAGGGGAGATTGAGATGAGATGTGAGGAAGAAATTCTTGGCTGTGAGGGCGGTGAGCCCCTGGCCCAGGTTGCCCAGAGAAGCTGTGGCTGCCCCATCCCTGGAGGGGTTCAAGGCCAGGTTGGACGGGGCTTGGAGCAACCTGGGCTGGTGGGAGGTGTCCCTGCCCAGGGCAGGGGGGTGGCCTTTAAGGTCGCTTCTAACCCAAACCGTTCTGCGATTCTATAATGTTTAAGTGATTCTTTTTTTGGACTGAATTAGCTTCTGACTCGCTACATCACATCTCATCTCTGACTGGCCTATGGCCAAGAGTGGGACTGCAGCAGCAACCCCTTCCATCACTTTAAGCTGCCATGAAAAGATCCTTCAAGGTCATTACCACGCATTGACAGGGTGCCTGGGCTGGCAGCTGTGACCTTGGAGGTTTCCAACGCCTGATAACGTGCTCAGGAGAGTTATCTCTGCAGCAGAGGTACCAAACCCCTCCCGAGCAGGGCTGACTGCAGTGGGCAGCCCTTTCGTCCAGCAGGAGCACGACCTCATACAGAGAAAATCTCTGAATATTTTTTTTCCTATTTCTATTTTTAAATGTGCTTCCAGCTAAAATCCTCAGGAGTTGGGGTTTTTTTTCTTCAGTGATGCATGTGCCTTCATTTCCTTAAGCTGATATTCATTCATTCCGGCCTCCCTTCTCTTTTCCAAGAGAAACGTCCTAACATTTGCAAAAAGGAACTATTGTTTTTGCACTTTAGAAATGTGAACATGTCACTATAGCAATTATCTCTTAAACTTAACTAAACAGGCTTAATGCTGTTAAGCTTAATAGGAACTTTGTCACCTCTGAGCACTTTTCTCTTTATTAATGACTCATTGTAAAGCACATTATCGCTGGTGTCACTTTCTCAGTCCTGCTTCACTGCAGTTGGATGTAGCACTACCGCAATGCCAGAAGATCTCAGCCAAGGATCTGCCCGGTGCAGTGCAAACAGCTCTGCAATTTCTTTGGTGGATGTCAATGATAAGATGCGAGTAGAAGATCAGATAAAACCAACCAGTGGATAGCAGCAACCAGATGAGCGTTGGTACCAGTTGCCAGGTGCCTGAGAGGGCCTGGTTGCTGGTTCAACACAGCCAGGAACAGGCTAATAACATGCTAAGTGGTTTGAGTTTGGAGATAATACTGCTGTAAAAAAAGCCCAGGGAGAAAACTGACATAGAAACTGAACACCTTGAGCCTTGAGGTGTTCTTCAAGGCTGATTGAAGTGTGTAAAAGTCTGCATTGGCCCTGAATACCATCACTTTGTGACCAGCACCGAGGAGGTGCTCCATGCTGTTACACAGAGCATGTGTGAACACAGCAAATACAACTCCATATAGCCTGGACCAGGCTGGTACCTCCCATCGCCAATAAATCACCATGTATAAAAAGCCCTCTGCGAACCTACTTTATACGAGCTCAAAATTAATTAGTCTCAGTTATCCCTAATCACCCAGCTAGACCCTATTCATGGAGGAGTCTTCCCAGCTTATCCATAAGTAATCGTGCCACCAGTGCCTACAGGTAGAGTTCTTTGCAGCATCAGTGAGGCTCTACAAGGAGACAGGACCCCGGGTGATTTTAAGCTTGCACATCTCTGATAGTCAAAAGGATTGAATGTTGGAGAGGGACTTTTTACAAGGGCAGGTAGTGACAGGACGGGGGGTAATGGCTTCAAACTGGAAGAGGGGGGATTTGGATGAGATACCAGGAAGAAATTCTTGGCTGTGCGGGTGGTGAGCCCCTGGCCCAGGTTGCCCAGAGAAGCTGTGGCTGCCCCATCCCTGGAGGGGTTCAAGGCCAGGTTGGACGGGGCTTGGAGCAACCTGGGCTGGTGGGAGGTGTCCCTGCCCAGGGCAGGGGGTTGGAACTGGATGATCTTTAAGGTCCCTTCCAACCCAAACCATTCTGTGATTCTATGATTGAGATACACAAGTTACCATTCACCGGTGGAGGTGTGGTTTCCCTCCAGTTAGGGACCACTCGTTAGTAGGCTGAAATATCTGACACTTGTGGGCTTAGATCATGCATGAGGACAGTTACAGCTACTCAGCTGGTGGGATATCATTACGCTTCTCTATTTAGCTGTGCCTGTGCCCTCAGCTTCCTCATTTTAAACATGGCTACCCTGCATGTACGGGTATATCACACCTATATGTTCCTGTTTGAATGGTCATTGCACCCGAAGGGGCTGGAGAAGTAGGTGAGAGAAGGTATCCTCTTTTCAAATGGTATCTACCCTGAGCAAGGTTTAGGAAGGTGATGCATGGATTTATCTGTCTTGATAGGAGGTGGTGACAGCCCTTGTGTCTGTCACCTGAAGGTTTCCCTTGAGTCCTGATAATCTGAAGTGTTATAACTCAGAACTGTTATCAGGCCCTTCAAGAATAGCCAGGGTGGGAAGACCTCCCCCAGCAAACTCCCTGCTTGCTGCTCCCAGCTCTCACCCTCCTGAAAGAGAAATAATCTCCTGCCAAGATATTTCCCTCTAGTGGCAAAGACATTTGGGAAGCGTGCAAGAGAGGCCAATCCTGGCATTCATCGCAGCAAGGCTTCAAAAACCTGAGCATCAGCGTTTACAGCTCAGAAAGGTGTCTTTGAGCAGTTCCCACCAGCATGAGTAAATTAGACTCCCTCGAACCCAGCATACGAATCCCGGGCCAGCCTCTGGGACGGACAGTACATCATTAATTTCTCAGCGAGCCTTTACCCAAGGTCCAGATGATGACTCTTGGATCCTCACACCCACTCCGATTCCGTGCCTGCTGCTCTACTGTAGCCTCGCGATTCCTAAGCTATCTATCACGGCACATTTATTCTGACACCCTGTGAGTGCGCAGGTTAGTGCTGCTCTGCCAGGCTCAGCGAAGGCTTCTAAATATATTAGTGAAGGAGAAAGATCTGGGATGGCTTCCAATTTTAACCAAGGTCACATTGGCGAGTGCTGGTGTGCAGCGCGAGGATATTATACGCAGCATCTTTCAGGAGAGCTGTATTCCAGCTGCCCACAGCCTTGCTGCAGTGCAACAGAAAGAAATGGGAAGGGTCT
Source organism: Dromas ardeola (assembly GCA_013398915.1). NCBI lineage: Eukaryota > Metazoa > Chordata > Aves > Charadriiformes > Dromadidae > Dromas > Dromas ardeola. The sequence goes on from VYZM01024517.1 coordinate 17,479, forward strand.
CTCTGGTGAGATCCCACCTGGAGTACTGCATCCAGCTCTGGAGTCCTCAGCACAAGAAGGACATGGACCTGTTGGAATGGGTCCAGCGGAGGGCCACAAAAATGATCTGAGGGTCGGAGGCCCTCTGCTGTGAGGACAGGCTGAGAGAGTTGGGGGTGTTCAGCCTGGAGAAGAGAAGGCTCCGAGGACACCTTAGAGCCCTTCCAGTCCCTAAAGGGGGCCTACTGGAAGGACGGGGAGGGACCTTTTTATCAGGAAGTGTAATGATAGGATGAGGGGGAAAGATTTTAAACTGGAAGAGGGTAGATTTAGATTGGATATTAGGAAGAAATTCTTGGCTGTGAGGGTGGTGAGCCCCTGGCCCAGGTTGCCCAGAGAAGCTGTGGCTGCCCCATCCCTGGAGGGGTTCAAGGCCAGGTTGGACGGGGCTTGGAGCAACCTGGGCTGGTGGGAGGTGTCCCTGCCCAGGGCAGGGGGTTGGAACTGGATGGTCTTGAAGGTCCCTTCCAACCTGAACCATTCCATGATTCTATGATGCTATGATGACAGAAACAAGAAGCCTGGGAGATATCAAAAATTTTGCTATGGGTATGTTGTGTAGCTCAGGATCTTTGTACCTCTGGTTATTTTTCTACCAAAAAATAACCCAACCCAAACCCTGTTACTCACCTGCCTCAAATGGTAGACTCAGGCATAATGTTTTTCAAAGAGCTCAGAGCTTTGGGCTCTTGGATTCATCCTAGCAGACAATTTTCCCATTAGGAAGCAGCCAAATGCTCCAGGGAAACATACACTGCTGGAAACGGCACCTGCATTCCAGATTTACCCAAGTCTCTTGATGATGCATCCTAAGAAGAGCTCTCCTCCCAGCCACAAGAAAGGGCTGGGAAAGTTTAGGCAAGGACAAGGACTGGAGGTGAGACACATCACAGAGGAAGGTTTGAAATCCCCCCTCTGGCAGGGGTGACTCTCTGCGACTCTCTCCATGGGAAACGGAAGAGACCTGGACTTTTAATTGCAGCCCTGGACTGGAGGAGGAGACCCAGGAGGAGCGAAAAGGGAGAGGAATAAAGAAGAGATGCATAATTTGAGACAGCAGGGAAAGAGGCAGGCTGCTCTGGCTGAAGACAAGGCTCAGCAGAGGCCGATTTATGAGCCTGGCAAAAAAGCAGGACGTTTTACCCTCGTTGGCTTTCAGTGGTGTTCAGGAGCCCCTTAAGGCTGGGGCAGCTTCCCCATTTCTGCAGCGAGGCCATGGAGAGCCCTGTGTTCCCCCAAGAGCAGGCGAACGGCTAAGACTGGGGGGAAAAGGAGCAAGTTGCTATAAGTTACGTCTCCATCTCTCAAGGCTCAGTGCCTGAAAGCCGTGCTGGGGTCTCGCTTAAATGTGGTGTTGGAAAGGATGCTGGGAGCATCCTGGTGCTCTGTAGTGATGTGTTTTCCCATCATTGTTCATTTATGGTGAGGCAGAAGGTAGGGGTTAAAGAGGAGAGGGACTTTTTACAAGGGCGTGTAATGATAGCACGAGGGGGAATGGTTTTAAACTGAAAGAGGGGAGATTTAGACGAGATCTGAGGAAGAAATTCTTGGCTGTGAGGGGGGTGAGCCCCTGGCCCAGGGTGCCCAGAGAAGCTGTGGCTGCCCCATCCCTGGAGGGGGTCAAGGCCAGGTTGGACGGGGCTTGGAGCAACCTGGGCTGGTGGGAGGTGTCCCTGCCCAGGGCAGGGGGTGGCACTGGGTGATCTTTAAGGTCCTTTCCAACCCAAACCATTCTATGATTGTATTCTAAGATACGATTCTGCCTGTCTCCCCCTCTAAAGCTACTAGATATATTTCAAGCTGGCAAAGCATTAGAAGTCCCAAAGATACACTTATGCCTCAGGTGGAAGAGAAAGACCTCAGTGCCCCAGTGAGGGGAAAGCTGTCAGGGGAGGTCCCTGAAACATCGCTAAGGCAGAACAGTGTTATGGAAGTCCTTGGCCGCAGGACGAGCATCGGGCAGGCTGCAGGGAATCCAGCAGTGCCACACTAATCTGGTTCTCTACGGCCAGCCTTGGTTACTAATGTTCTTTGTCAGGAGAGCAGGCGATGTTTTGTCTACTTGCCTTTATTTTTAGCAGCCTTGGGTCAGCAAAAGAACTCAAGACAGTAGCGTTAGGAGACCTGCATCTCCACATCTAATCGGCTGGCTCTGAGCCATCCCCTACGCAGACCGCTAGCCTGTGCTCCGTAATTTCTCCCCAGCTCATCTTGCTCCCACTGGCTGGTGCCTCCACCTTCTCCCCATGGTCCCAGCTGGTGGCTGTGGTACCCTACGCCAACCTCACAGTGTGGAGATCTCCCAGGTCCGCTCCTGGCATAATCTTAGCCTTGCTCCAAGGCTTTACAAGTGAGCTCAGTGCCTGACCATCAGGATGGAGGTGCTCGTCCCACTGGGGTGTCTGCATCTCGGTCCTGCCCCCCTGCGCTGCCTGCAGGAGATCGGGGCAGAGGAGCTTCTTCCTGCCCTTGTGAAACCCACAGGCCTTCCGCCATCCCATGAAGAAGCGAGTTGTTATCAATGTGCCACGAGTGCTGAGGGGGACAGAAACTTTCTGTGGATTTGTCCCCAAGTCAGACCTTGCCTGAAATGACTGCGTGGCCTTTGGAGCTGCTGGTGTGCTAGAAAATCGGCTGCTCATCTTTGGTGCCAAAAGCGTACTCCAACAGGCTGCTCTGGGTCCCCAACGCTGGCTGGAGGACAAGGGCAATGGCAGGGATGCTAGCCTCTGGTTATCCTTCCCCTCAGTTCATGAACAGAGGTTGAAAAATCAATGTCACAAGCCACAGTTGGAGCAGAGCTGGGCAGAGTCTCTGACCCGAAGGATAGTTTTGGTCTCGAAATCATCTGACAGCGTCTTGCAAAACTTCCAGGGTTTCATGGGCTGGACTCGAACAGAAATGCCACAGGCAGGACTGCCAACCCCAAGCATTCAAGTACCATGAGTCAGCCCCCCCCTCTCCCCCCCAACTCCTCCAAGTCTCCTTTCCTTCCTGGGTTTTTTTTTAACTGGGAGTTTAAACTTGGTTCATATTTTCCAGGTTCCTCCTCTCTTCTTCTCCCCCACCTTTTAGGAGGGCTAGAAACTTAACTGTTTTTTTTCGGGTGGAGGGGGCTATTTCTAAAAGGAAGAGGAGATGCGATGCTCTGAATCCCTGGAGCAGGGCCTTAAGTAACGTTGTTGTGTGACTTAGGATGAATTTGGGCGATTTGGCAGCACATCAGTCTGGCTCCTTAGTTAATTGCTTGCAGATCTTGCCTTGTCATTAACACAAGAGGTCAAGGTGCTGGCAGGAGTTCCGTGATTTGTGGATGCATGTTTAGCTTATAAAAACACCCCTGTCTCTGCCTCCCAGCGAGCCCTCCCTGTTCATCCAGCTGTTACAGCTGTTCTCCCCTATCCTGAGCACCTTCCGCTGACTCGGCTCTTCCTTGCCTTATGCAGTGCTTCTGCTTAAAGATGCGTTTGTCCAGCTACGCGCTCGCCGCAGCAGCAACTTCGCATCCTAAATGCTCGTTAAAATCGGTGTATTTTAATAATTGTGGACCAGGAAATGTTTTTTTTTCCTCTGAAGGTTTCAGGGGAAAGGAAGCGGAGAGGGAGACAAGCGAGCAGAACCCAAGGAGCGTCCAGCAAGTTCTTTGAGTAAAGAAAGAGCATCTGCCAGGATGCAGCACGCGTGCAACAAGCAGCACAAACACCTGAGTCTACTGAACCCTGCAACATCTCTCAGCCGCGTGGAACGCACCGCGCGTGCAGCTGAGGGATCTCCAGCCTGCACTTGTACTGCAGGCTTTAAAACCAGCTTCATCTCAGGGATGGTTAACTCTTCTTTTATGGAACTTGATGAGAGAGATCTGTAACTCCTCATAGAAGACCAAAAAAAAAAATGTTCTCGTCATCCTCAGGCCTCCCCGAAGATCCGGGTTTGGGGCTGAAGATTTCCTCCAAACCACGGGTTGCTCCTGAAAGAGGGTAGATTTAGATTGGATATTAGGAAGAAATTCTTCACTGTGAAGGTGGTGAGACACTGGAACAGGTCGCCCAGGGAGGTTGTGGATGCCCCATCCCAGGCTGGATGAAGCTTTGAGCAACCTGGTCTAGTGGGAGGTGTCCCTGCCCAGGGCAGGGGGGTGGGAACTAGATGATCTTTAAGGTCTCTTCCAATTCAAACCATTCTGTGATTCTATTCTCTTCTACAATAATAGTTTATGACTTGCTCTAAGTTCTATATGAGTCTTTTTACCTGCAGATGCTTACTGCCTGCTGATATCGCAACAGGAAAATATTACTCCAAAGGGACAGAACTTGGGTAAACAACATTTAGCATCATCCTTCCTTACTCTTGGATTATTGAAGGGCTGAGTTGCAACCACCATGGGCTATTGTAGGGGATCCTAGTAGTCCCCGTCCTTCGCTGCACCGAGAACGGTTGGTGAGACTCGTAGCGCCCCGTAACTCCGATGCTGCGAGCAGCGTTGCGTGCTCGGCTGTCACAGCTTGCAGGATCTGAAGGGTCTGCAGAGTCCAGGACGCTGGACCACGTTCCTGAGAGGAGAGTTTGGTGGGCCGCAGCGGGAGGAGAGCGCTTTCTGTGGTGGGTTTGGTGCCCGGCAGAGGGATGGATGGCTACAGACAGGCAGTCTCTGGCACCCCTCTGTGGCCACCTGCACAATCACAGCCCGGGGGAGCTCCCTGGCAAGCGGAGAAACCTGGCAAGCATTTCTGCAGGTTCTTGAGGGGAGCTTAAATCCTGTCTTGTCGAGCCAGCAAGTCCCTGGGAAGGATGGGAGCCCTCTTGTCCCCCCGCGCAGGGCCAGGAGGTCCTCATGGATGTGGGCACCTGGAGCAAAGCGTGAAGGAAGGGACCAGCCTTTTGGATTTCAGTGCCTGGGCCCAGCCAGGGGGGGCCATCTCTTCTGTCTTCCTACAGCTGGGGCAGGGGAGCAAGAAAATGAGCCTTTTTTTATGCTGTCTGCTATCGGTGGAGGTAGAAACCGTATCCACACGGAGAGATTATGGTGATAGCTGTAATCTGACTTAAATAGCAGAAAGCTGGTGTTACAACGGTACAGCAGCGATGCTGTTAGCTGGGTTTAACCCTCTTCTCCATCCCTCCCAAATTACTTGCTTGGTAAAACAGCTGAGAAACCCAAAAGAACCAAAAAGAACCAAAAATACGACTCCAGTGCTGCAAGCTGGCTGCCCACGGCCAGGCCAGCATCGGGGAGCACAGCCAGGCACTGCGGGTGAGAAGCTCTGCAGGGGGCTGAGCGCCGTGCTCCTATCCATGGTCAGGGGGTCCCTGAGACATTCCAGTCCCCTTCCAATCCCTCCCCCCCATCACCAGATCCCAGCAGCAGAGCGAGACCTTGCTCCCATGGGACCTGGTGTGGAAGCAGTGTACTCCAGCACGGTGCTCCAGCATGGTGCCCCAAGAAACGAGGACCTCCTTCCACCCTCAGTCATCTGGCCTCCAGCTTATCCTACTGTTTAACCCATCCCTCTCATTACATTTGCTCCTCAGGCTACTCCCCTAATTTAATTTCCATTCTTAGGGAACTCGGGAAAGGTGGATTTTTCCCAGCCCCGCTTCCTACCCCTCTTCGTACCTCTTGGGAGTGGTGGGCAAGCACTTGGAGGAGTCAGACCCGCCTTGCAAAGGTGTCAGGGTTGGAAGCAGGACCCAGATTTCTTGTCTCTGGACAAGTGCTGACCATAGATGGGAGCAGGGCTGGTCCTGACAAACATCAGTCCCTCCTGGGCCACATGCAGGGACACGGTGGGCATGTAGCATGTCCAGCTGGGCCACGTGTGGGCAGCAGGTCTGTGTGCGTGAGGGGGTGTTCCCAAGTGCTCAGGCAGGTGGTGGGCAGGAGCAAGAAGACCCCAGAAGGGCTCTTCTCCAAATGGTGGAAAGCGTAGACCATAGAATCAAAGAACCATAGAATGGTTTAGGTTGGAAGGGACCTTAAAGATCATCTAGTTCCAACCCCTAGCCTTGGAGTGGAACCCAGGGCCTGGGCACAGATGGATTTGGAGAAGAAGATGGCACTGGGCTCAGTGTCACCTCAGTGCCACCAAATGCTACCCTCTGTGTGGCACCATGGCCATTAAGAGGGCATCTGGGCCAAGCAGAGCAGGCTGTGCACCACCCACCCTGGAGCTGTGGTGCTCAGGCAGGGTATGGGCAGGAGCAAGAAGACCACGGAAGGGCTCTTCTCCAAATGGTGGAGAGTGTAGACCACCAGCCGGTGCTGAGCAAGCTTCATCAGTCATGGGCAGAGGCGAAGTCCTGATCCTAGAATCAAAGGCCCTTGTGCTTTTGAGTTGTGGGGTGGATGTAGAGGAACCCAGGAGAGATCTTCTTGGCCAGATCCTTCCCAGCACAGAGCTGCGTCGCTGGGACACAGCCAGCTTCTCCAGCAGGGAGGCCAGCTCTGTGTAGACACAGCCCTGAGCTTTCTCCTGTGCATGGAAGAACTTCCTAGAGTCCCACCAGACCTTTATGCCTGAGGCCAGTTCTTTGCTGGCAGAGTCCTGTACTTCAAACTTGTCATTATTTGAAATAAGCTGCAGCCCCCATTAACCCTGGTAGCACTTTCCCTAACGCAAATGATGTTCAGAGAAGTGGAACAGGTCTGAAGCTATGCCCATGAAGTCCTAAGTCTGAGAGCAGAGAAGATCCAGTCACATATGGGTGTGGAGATGGCCTCTGGAGAACAAAATACTCATTACTTCCAGGAGAAGAACAAGACAGCATCCAAAGGAGGTCAAGGAGCAAGTTAAAACAAACTATAAAGTATCTTTTTGCAAAGATTCAGCTATGGGACTTGCTGCTGCAGGTTGTCCCTGCCTTTTCATCTCCAACCCTGGCTTCAGGAAGGCCCTGAGCTGTATTCCCGGGGGAAGGGCTGGTTAGAAGAAATTGAGTTGGGAGCTGCATCCAATTCCCACCTTTAACTGCTGGCTGCTGGAAGCTGGGTCACTTCTTATCGTGCTGTTCCTGGTGGCATTTCCCCAAGTGGTCTCCATCCCAAAAGTGTTGGGGTTAGGAGATGATACCTGTCCCCATGGTGGGTTCAGAGCTTGCTCTACCACCTTGAGCCAGGCTGACACCAGGTCTGCAGTGGGTTTGACCACAGTTGGAGGGATCTCGAAAGGATGTCTTCAGCCTCAGGATGCTTTTGGGAAGGGGAAACAACCCCTAAACTGCTCTAGGTGGGAGCACCCAGCTCGGGACCCTGCCTGGGCACCGAAATCTCAGTGGTGAACATCTCTGCAGTGACAGCTGCATCCTCAGCAGCTGGTATGTCCAGCCCAGCCGACAAACGGCTTTGCCAGGCAACCGGTGGGAAAATCCAACCTGCCGTGCATGGAAGCTGGGATGGGAGCAGGTGCTGTGGCCTTTTCTGGTGTCCCCATCTCCGTCATCAGCCAGTGCTTTTTCCCTGCCGACCATTTCCTTCCCCAAACTTTGCCCCGAAGTAGAGCCACCTGATAGAGCTCCAAGCAAGAAACCCTAAGACCTTCCTCTGGTCCTATAGAAACCCTGCCAGGATGGTCTGACGCCGAGGTGGCAGAAGGACCCGCTTGCTTGTCACAGCCGTGGGACCATGCGATGGGTCACTGGGGGAAGAGACATCCTTGAGGACGGCTGGGAACACGCTGTCCCTCCTCGTTGGCTCTCAGGTACAAGGGAAAAACTTCATCTTGTGCAAGAGCGTGGGCAGGGAGGGCCGGGTGACCTGAAGAAAGGCCCGCAAGAGCAGAAGATCTCATGGATCGGGTTTGAGAGCAGGACAGCAGCTGAGCCCAAGGGGCTGAAGGCAGACGGGGAACGCGGTGGCGAACGCAACGCAATGAGACAGCCTGTCCCGGATGGTCCCTCAGGGCAGCTCGTGGGGTGGTCGCTGGCCTTCCCGTGGCCCAGATGGACAGGGTTGAAAGTGCAGCATGATGGATCCCATCCTCCTCCCGGGATGTAGCTGGGTGGAGGAGATGTGGTGGGTGGGAGCTGCAGCGTGTGAGGGCTTCCGTGCACCTTAACAGCTCGTGGACCTGGTCCTTCACCGCAGACCCACCCGCTGAGGTCCCATCCCCACCACCCTCAGCATCCCTCCTGCTCTCCTCCCTTTCCACGGGCTGCTCCGTAAGGCGGCCGGGCGCCTCTGCGCCATCCCCCATGGCGCTGTAGGAGGTTTGGGAGATGCCCTGACTGGGGTGAGGTGGGAAAGGTCCCCCCGTGTCCTCTCACTGCAGGTGGGAGCCGTGGGTGGCAGGAAAGGACACCCCCAGGCCCCACAGACTGGAAGGGGAAGATGGTGGGATGGGTGGGGGTGGG
>VYZM01024521.1:0-39220 GCA_013398915.1 Dromas ardeola
GGAGGGGGGAAGGCTGTGGGCGCCCGTCAGGAGGAGGTGCTCCTGGGCGGCTTTTGGGAATGGACGGTGGTTACGGGTGAACTTCCAAGGGGGACAGGAGTAAAACACCCCGCCCGCTCTGTCCCTCTCGGGGCAATCCCGGTCTGTTGAATAAACACTCCCGCCGTGTCCAGCCACCCGGTGTCCCCGTGTGACACAGCCTTGCCAGGTCGCAAATAGCAGCCCGTAGGGGAGCGGAACTTCTCTGCTGTTGTGCTTTTATTTCGTTGCTTGAAGCAAAAAGGCGGTGGGGTATGATTTCATGTAAGGGGAATAGGTTTACACCCAGTGACAGGGCAGGGCTGGTCAGCGCTCGCTGTTTTCACGCAGAACAAGGTTCAATGTTGATCTGTATTTACTCTTGCTTTTGTAGCCCTTGGGTCCCTGTTGAGGCCCTTGTTAAGATAGGCAGGGTCACCATGGAGGTCCCTGTCCAGGCAGCTACAGAGGCTTTTCTTTTTTTTTTATAGTAGTTTTCTAACCACAGTCAGGCTTTGTAATTCAAAAGGTGGGGTAGGCTTTTTGATAGTTCTGGCATGGTTTAATAATTTAGGTTGGAAGGGACCTTAAAGACCATCTAGTTCCAACCCCCCTGCCCTGGGCAGGGACACCTCCCACTAGACCAGGCTGCTCAAAGCCCCATCCAGCCTGGCCTTGAACACCTCCAGGGATGGGGCATTGACAGCTTCCCTGGGCAACTTGTGCTTTCTTGAAACATCCATGCAGTGAGAAGTTCTCACTTCCTGAATCCTGCTGTTTTGTACTGTCAAGCCAAGAGTTTATAGTTGGAAGAATTGGGGAAAAAAAGTAAGTTGGACAGAAAAAGAGCACTCACCAACTCAAATCAACAACCCTTGTATTAAAATGTGCTTTCGTTACTGTTGATTATTGACAATTACTGCCAATTTTAAACTGCCCGATGTTAGAACTGTAAGCAGAATTGAAATTAAGTTTGTGCGATTTGTCATCGCAGTGGAATGAAAGGGAAATTTGGAAAAGCATAGTTGTAGGAAAAGATGCAGATAATCTGCCTTTTATCACTGAGGGGTGAATGACTGGGGTAATTGAGAGTTCTTGCAGACCTGAATGGAAGTGGGCAAATCATAAGACAAAATACTGCTGACAGCAGGGGGTATAATGCACTTTACAAACGCAAGAAATTATTTAAGCAGTTATTCTTGTGTATTTAGACTTTGTACAGGAATAATTGAACTGTCAAATAGGTGTTGCAGTGACATTTCTCCAGAGTTACTGCGTTACACTTCAGTACCGATGCCCCAGTTACGATTTAAAAAACAGCAACAAAAGGCCTATTAACTTTTTGAATCATCAAGCTAGCTTAAGACATGAAGTGAAAGGCGATGGTAAAATGTGTTTCCCAGTACTCTTTGTGTAACTTTTCAGATACAAGTTTTTTTTTTTTTTTAATATACTTGAATATAGTCATACTGGGAGAGATCCTTACCTTGTGTTAGGTAGCATTGTTATATTGAAATAAGTGGCATTTTTTTCTTTACGCCAACTCACTTGTATTTCTTTCAGTGAAATGTTGTTTTTAAAACTGTAATCAGTGTGTGGTTAGAGTTTCAGGTGTTTAATAGAAGTGGTGTTTTTCCTTTTCAACTGTCACAGGCTTAACAACTCACTATAGTATGAAGTAAATAATACACATTCTAAAACAGGGAACTTCTTTGTTCAGAGCGTGCTCTTGCAGTGTAGCAATTTTCATTTTGATTAATAACTCATTTTTAATGTAATACATATCACCATGTGTACTCCTTAAACATGGACGGCTTCTACTATGACAGATAGACAGGCTTCTCTCGTGCTCTGGGAGACCTTGATGTTCCAGCAGGACTTTAGCTTTTTGACGTCTTTATATTCGATTAAAATACAGCGACATCGTTGGAGTAGCAGTTGCTATAAAAGGGTCTAAACCATAATTTTTCACTGTTGTTGTATATGAGGAGTGAATAACTCTGGCTAACTGTGAGGCTTCATAAACATAGTAATGCCTTCACTTTATACTTTTTTTTTCATAAAGTTAGTTCATTTTCTGTGGTCTTCACAGGTGAAAGTCATAAATCAGCCTGAAATGTTGATATCCGCATAAAAGTATTTATTTTCTTACTTAAATCTTTTCTACTTTAATTGAAATGTAGAATGCAGGTGATATGCTACAATTTCCTTTGCATTATGTGCCAGAATTTACTGGCAGTAATCAACAAACATTTAATACAGAGCTACTGGAGACTACCATAAGAATACGCACGCACAATTTAAATGAACATCAAACTGGCATAAATGAAAAGGAAAAAAAATATTTCTTACATTGTGCAGACAAAACAAACAGACATATTCTTCCATCTTATAACAACTAAGATGTCAAAATAGATAGGTTGTTGAGGAAACACATGTCTTCCTTTAATAGATGAGATGGAATTAAAACACCTGCAAATTACTGCCGTGGGTACGCTGAGAAGACAGGCTGCAAGGCTGTCATTCCCAGAAGTACAACTTTTTATGGTGATATTTCAGGGAATTGGAGATAAAAATGTCAGTGCCCAGAGAGGTGTATAGAGAGATGGATGAAATACTCAGCCTGCTCTTCACTTTTGGCATGCTATAGAACTTTTGTTTGTGTTTTCCTCCTAACACAGAAATAGACAATTTTTTTTTTTCTTTAAGCATGTGTAAGGGTTTAGTCTTTGGGAAGCAGTTTTTAACTTTTTGTTTGTTTTGCTTTATGGCACAAGAAGCAAATCGATGTTTGATAGTAATGCATATGTTATAAATATCACTGTTATTGGTAGTTGATGTATTTTTAGTATGAAATATTGACCTCCCAGTGTTTTCCCAATTATGTGTATGTGGATATATCTGTCCATCTGTGAGAATACAGAAGATGCAGAGTTTACCAGGTTTTATTATCCTGGTGAAGGGATTCTTTCAATGGCCTAACACGTAACACTTATTAAAAGACTACTGATAGGATCTCTGAGAAGTGGTGGTGCGGGGAAAGCTTCCTTATTTAGGGAGTGTCAGAATACATACAGTATTCCCTAAGTATGCATTTACATGTGTGTCTGAGCTCATTAAAATTGTTAATTGCAGAGAAAAGTTCACCATTTTTGCTTTATTAATAACAGGCCAGTACAGTTTTCCATGCTTACTTGCAGCTTCTGTTGATGTCTGTAGTTGTTTAGAGTGTGCCTAGAATGCAGAATCAGGTCCACTTGAAATGCTTTGCATATAGATTAAGTTGCTTTGCTTCACTTAATTGGTTGATTTGGCTCTGTTGCACTAGTGCAAATTCACTGATAATATGGAATTTTGCTGGATTAACAGTGGAATACCTGGCACCAACTTTTTACTTTATATTTAGTAACCTTATGCAGAATTATGATTTTAGTAATCCATGTTTTATAACGAGACAATAAAAATGTGATATGATGAATTCCTTCAACAATTACTAGCCAAATAAGGCTTTTTATTTTAGAGAAAAGACCAATGGTAACAGTTTTAGAGGTGAAAAAAATTTTCAAGTTTTTAAAAAATTTGCCGTATTTGAAAGAGGTGATAATTTCACTGTGAAACCTATATCTAGTTCTATCAGGCATGGATGCACTATACCAAAATAAAAGTGTAACATTTCAAGAGGTTTATTTCTTCTTTTTTTTTTTTATAAAGTAATGCTCCAAAATATGTGTAAAACCCAAGAAGTTTTGGAAAAAGTTAATTAGATATTTTGTTTTCCTTATGGGCTACCTATTTTATTCTCCCTTGGCATTAAAGAATTTCATATTGCAGAGTAATGCTTATAGCCTGATTAATAATAGGTGCCACCATTTCCATTAAATCAAATCTATCCACCCATCCTCTTCCCTCAGAGGAATAACAGATGATTAGTCAACCTCTAAAATTCTGATAAATGTTTACCTGGTATCTAAAATTGCGTGGTTGTTTCCACTGATGGAACCTTGGAAAGCGAGACGTGAATCAATAGCACTCAAAAAGCCTACATACGTGCTACCTTTACAGTTACGTAGCTGTCATTTTCTCATACTCTGTGCCTCCAGAAATTATTCTTAACAAACCCCATAATTTAACCTTTTAGGTGTAGCTTCTTGTTTCTGCAAAGGGATCATTGCACATGGGTTTTCTCCAATAAGTCTCTACCCAGAAAGGTTCCTATTCTTTATCTGGTTTAAAATCTCTTTAGTTCCAAAAAAACCAGTTACAGATTTTATTGTCAAACTAAAGCCTTCCCATTCTCTACAGTGGCATAATAAATGTCTTTTCCTCCTTCACAGATCTTTTCATAATTTGACCCATTAACCGAGAACATCGATTTGTTCTCTGTAAAATACACCAGAAAAGAAAAGCACGTGTAGAAGAACGGTGAACTACTCTCTGCTTGTTTAATCATTTGCTTATATTTCTAATTCTGCAAAGCTCACAGAATGGTGTTCTGGACTTGTGCCGTCGCAGCAGTGCTGTATGGTAGTGTGTCTCAGACCTACATGCAAGTGGTACAGAAGTGATCAGCAATGGAAAACAGTGACCTTCTTGAGCACATTCTGTGTCCGTTCTAAGTTCTCGTGCCCAAAGAAAGGCAATGTGCCCAGTTGGTGTCTCAGGGCAGAGTGAACTCCCTGAGGGCTGTTAAATCCTGGTTTGAACTGAGGACTGTGCTTTTTTTACACCGTATAACCAATATTGGCTTACTTTTTTTCGCGTATTGATGAACAAAACTGCTAGAACCTGAAGTTTGATACAAGGCAAGGGATTATTTATTTAAGGCCAGTTGGTGTCTGAAAATTTCTGGGGAGTTCGTAGACCATTACTTTATATCAACTGCGTTGCAGTACAGGTACTAAGAAAGTGATAAAGCAGTGTTCAAACACTGTATACCTTGTACAGTTTGGTGTCGTCCCCCATCCGTCCCCTCTCTTAGACCACAATAGTCAAGCAATGTCTTATTGGGTACATCCATGAGTCAAGTACTGTGCACACTTAGTAATCGCTTTGTTTTTTTTGTTTCCTTCTTTTCTAGGTTTCTTGGTGTTACGCAGTTTTCTCCTACTCATGCCAGAAAAGCCTTTCCTTGCTTTGACGAGCCCATCTACAAGGCCACTTTCAAAATCAGCATCAGGCATCAAGCAACTTACTTATCTTTGTCCAACATGCCAGTTGAAACTTCTGTTTTTGAAGAAGATGGATGGGTTACAGATCACTTTTCACAGACCCCTCTCATGTCCACATACTACCTAGCTTGGGCAGTGTGCAATTTTACATACCGTGAAACTGTCACCAAGAGTGGAGTAGTTGTAAGTATTTCTAATATTGTATCAAATACATTTCGTTACTTTGAAAACACTCACTTTTTGTAAGGGATCATAACATCAGGTACTTAAAGTACTTTCTTGATTAGCATTCCTAAAATTTGCCAGTTTATTTAATGATAGTGTGTATTGTTTGGTGCCTTTTCTGAAGGTTTGTCTAACATTTTTTGTTTGTCTAATGCGCTTTGTAACTGCTTAGCTTAGTAGGTATGGTTGTCTGATGAAATGTTATGGTTTTAAATATGCCATTTCACTTCACCTTGATTTTCTTGGGAAGTTTTCTCTTGTTTTTCCTGTAGCCTTTTCAATACCAGTGTTCGTGGAACTATTTATTAAAAGAAAGCGGCAATACTGGCAGGTTTTCCAGTCGTCTTCCTTCAGTACTAACATGTCCTTGGTGTGCTGTGTGCTAGCTTTGGAGGCTTATAAAGTAATTTCTGTCTTAGGACTTTACAACCTATCAGCTTCCTGTGGAGGTCCAGGTTGATGGAAGCACTAACTTTCTGGAGCTGTTGTTTCCAAATATGGCATGGTCCTAGGAGTTAGGCCATGAAAAAAAGAGAGAAAATCCTTTATTTATGTCAGTTTTGTTTTTGTTTACAAATATCAAGCTCGGAACTGTGTAACAAGCCAAAACAGATGAAAAATGCTGTCAGCTTAATAGAATATTTCACAGTGCTGTCATCTAGATTTTTGAGGTGAACACACAGAGAAACCTTCCTTCTTAGTTACTGTGGATAACAAAACAGAGCTAGTTCTGGAAGCAGAAGGCTAGGTGGCAATTTAAGCTATGTGTCTGAGCAAAAAGGGTGTTTACCTTATGCTTCTGCAAGTGCTGTATGACTTTGTGCTGTAGCCTCGGGGCATGAGGAGGGACTGCAGGCCTCCCTTACATGGCTGATCAGGTCAGGAAACTTCTCCATAACCACTTTTAGCTAGGCTAAGCACTGAGGTGCTGTGGAGGGAGCTCATCCCACCTTCTCTGAGCCAAAGGTATTTTTGCCCTTCCTCGTGCCAGTCTTCAGCTCTGTACCGCTGTATGATCTGGCTGAAAACTGATCTGAAAAAATAAATGAAAGTGTGGTAAGTTTTTAACCAAATCAGTTCTCTGATCCAGCTTTTTGTGAGAGCCCTAGTACAGATTCAAGTCTGTGCTGAAGATGAGGGAGGGTAGACCCAGGACAGTCCTCTTTGTTAGCATCCCTCATTTAGGCCATACTGAAGTGATTAGGAAGTAAGTCTTGGTTTTGTCACTGGAACAGCTGGGTAGGACGCTGAGGGCCTTTCACTCCATTACAGCCCTTTCATACCATGGCCAGCAGACTATGACACTACCCTCTGCTCCCACGAAAGGCGAGGAGAAAGCATGGCTGGGAAGTGGATCTCTGAGGTGCTTTAATGTATGAGTGTAAGGATATGGGGACTGCTGAGGCTGTGCTTGCAAGTCCTAGTGGTTACCTGTGATGGCTGAAAGCCTTTGGGTTTGTGGGGTTGGTTTTTTTTTTTTGGTTTGGTTTGGATTTTTATTTTTTTTTTTTTGTGGTTTGGTTTCGTTTTTTTTCTGGGGCTAGGTTGTTTCTCTGTCAGTTCAGTGAGCTGAGTTAATTTAGAAAAGGATCTTACAAGTGCCAAGGCAAAGAAGTAAGGAGGGAGAAGTGGATGCCTGGTTCTTAGTGTTGCTACCAACAGATTAAACAAGGGATTGCATTTGGGACGAGTAATTCATTGCCTCTTGCTGTCATAATAGTCATAGAATCATAGAATGGTTTAGGTTTGAAGGGACCTTAAAGATCATGTAGTTCCAACCCCCCTGCCATGGGCAGGGACACCTCCCACTAGACCAGGTTTCTCAAAGCCCCCATCCAGCCTGGGCTTGAGTACCTCCAGGGATGGGGCATTGACAACTTCTCTGGGCAACCTGTTCCAGTGTCTCACCACCCTCACAGTAAAGAATATCTTTTTAATATCTCACCTAAATCTACTCTCTTTCAGTTTAAAACTGTTACCCCTCATCCTATCACTATACTCCCTGATAAAGAGAAGTGTTTGGTGCCCTAGTAGAACAGGGTGAGATGTCAGGCCATTTCTTACTCCCTATCAACCAATACCAAAATAGACTTCTATCCAGGCAGGAGTTGATGATTTTCATTGTAATGTACTCCACCTGCTGAAGTATTCAGTCTTAAGCTAAAAATGGCCTTGTATTTTTCAGCTGTAGAATACACTTGTTACTTGAGGTTCTTCTTTAACTCTAATAAGATGTAAGTTTTTGGTGTACACACTAGTAGGTAGGTCTCGTGTTGCTTGTGCTCTAATACAGTGTAACGCTTGCAAGTTTGCCCTACGTAATACTCCCCTGTTATCTCACTTTGAAATGTCCTAGACTCATCTGAGGAACAGCTGCAAGCAGTTCATCTTCCAACATCAGTGTATGCAAGTACATGAAATGTGGGGGATGGACCTCAGGACCATCAATTCGAAAGAGACAACCTGCTTCCTCTCGAACTCATTTTCTCGTAGTGTTATTCAGAGCTCAGACTTTTGCTGCTTGAGTATGTTGATACTCTGAAGATAGGCACACTCATGTCTTATAGACAATAATTGATAACATTCTGCTGTTCTCGTGTTTGGGAAAACTGTTCTGAAGACTTTAGGTTTAACAGGAATCTGAAGAGAAAATCCAAGTATTAATTTGTTAGGAATTGGTGGCTACTGAAGCCTGATAGTTATGCTTCAGTCTATTGGTTCGGCGCATGTAGGACATACATATGTATACTCCACCAGCTTGACAGTACCACTGTACAGAACTTTGCTAAGAATTACGCAAATTAGTAGGTAATCTGTGCAAAAACTTGAAGACGAAAAGCCTACGTAGATTGAGATTGCATTTTATCCCATAAAATTGTTCAGTTAGTCTAGCGTTCTCTCTCTTGTTTTTTATAATGCCCCTATCACAGATGTATATTAACGTCCAGGAATACCAAGATAGTTTACACTGAGTTATTGGTTAAATATATCTTGCTATTTTTCAGTCCATTTGTGATCTGATCATCTTTAATCGTTGTTCGGTTTGTTGAAAGAGTATCTTTTAAGGTATGAACTCACGGCAAACACGTCAGTTCAGAGCTGTGTTCGTTCAGATGAATTGCTGAGGTAATCCATCTTTTTGAGTCTTTTGTACTGCAATGCCAGGAGTTCATGGACACTACCGAGTGAATTTGAAATTATCTGAATCCTGGCACATGCGATTTTAAACTTCTTGGTTTCCTCCAAAGCCACTTTTTCACTAAAATTTAGTTGCTCCCATATCCATGGCAATGAACATAAATGTGTGATAAAAGTAAATTTGCTTCTAAAAATGAATTTCAGGAAATTTGGTTGAGGAAAGTTAACCAAACCTCCATATTGAAGCATCTTGATAGGCTGTTTCTTGCGTGGGGGAATCTTTCTTCAATTAATGTAATATATATTGTATTTATTTTGTAGACATATAGTAGGCATCTAAAAGACTTCAGCTTGCATATACTTTTGCTTTTGTTTTGGTACTTTCATGAACCTAGTTTTGGTTCACAAAACATTTTTGCGGGAGGGGGCTGTCCTTTCAAATTTTGACAGCTTGCTAATGATTGAAATCTCACCTCTCTTTCGGCTGACCAGTCTTACTAAAATGGCTATGGTCAAGGGCAGATAAACTCCCCAAGGAACAGGAAAAAATGGTGAGATTAAAAGCAGATTTGTTTCTCAGAAATGGTTAAGTGCTAGCTGTTCAGTTTTTCTCAAATAATGATACTGACCTCAAAACAAATTTTAACATAAGCGTGAGATTCAAATACAAATCAATTTATAAATAGAAACTTTTGGAAAGCTTAGGTATTCAATCAAAATGGTAATCTTGATATATCCCGTATAATTCTTGCAGACATGAAGGTGTTGTATACACCAAAATTATTTGGAAAGGGGAATTAAGACAAGCAGTGCTTTCCTATGGGTACAGCTCAGTGGATGTGAATCAATAGCATAACTCTTCAGTTTCCAGATGGGTCTGATCAGAATTCCTTTCAGACCAGGTAGTTTAAAAGCAGAGTTGACTTTTTATATGCATTACAGATATATAATATGTTGTTCACGTTTATCTACGATTCCAGGAAATCGTGGCAACTACCTTTGGGCAGGGCCTTGATTCCTGTGGAAAAGACTGTGGTGCAGTCATCCATGCTGCTGTGGACTAGGGAGCAGTAGAGTTCTACCTGGGTGCTGCCTGAGGTAATGCTGTATTCAGGGAGGAGGGATGCCCTTAGGAGCAGGCTTAGCTGTTCTTTGTATGGCTCTAGCAGTTGTGCCAGCTGTGGTTGGTGAAAATCATGAGATCTGCGTGCTGTCATCTTTGCACAGTACAATAATCTAGAAAACTCACCTTCACATGCTTGTTTGCTTCTACTCATATGTTGTGTTTCCTAATCGTCCCTCTTATGTATGTTCTTTGTCAGTAATTCTCAAAAGCAAACTATTGCTGGCTGGATTGTAATGTCTGTCACATCATCTCTGCGTCTCTTTCCTTCATTGTTGTCTTTATCTGTGCTTTCAGTCCACCAGGCCTTTTCCTACTATTACTTTATTTTTCCGCTGTCTGGATTTATTTTTACTGTACGTGTTTAGCTGTACTTCTTTTCTCCAAACCCTCTATGTCTCATTCCTTTGTCAGGTGGACATACCTTCTTAGTGTCTCATAAGTTATTTTAATTCCTTTTTTTTTCTTGCTAATTCTTTCTCTTTGCAGTTAGTGGAAGGAGTGAGTGCTCAGGGTCAAAGCAGAGTGTATCAGTGGAGATGAATGCACTGCTGGAAAGACATGTTTCAGGAAGATTCATCTTCTACCATTCTTCTCTTTTGCTGTGGAAGGGGTGTGGAGATAGGTATAGAAATAAAGTGCCAACTGGCAGTTTTAAAGTGTCTGGCTCTTGTCAGGGGGAGTATCTGCTAAAAAGGAAAATAGAAAGTGCGTGGAAGGGAGTGGAGTCAGGAGGAATTGTGGGCACAGGGGTTAGAAAAGCAAGTGCAGGCAGCATCAGAGCAGATGGGAGTGAGCAGCAGTGAAAGTAAGTGGCTATCTGTGTGGTGGTGAGTGGGAGGAGGAATGCCGATGGAAGGCAGCGCTGAAAGAAGAATTTTGCGTGTTCACTTTTGGTACTCCTGCTCCTATTCCAAAATGGTTGCAGCATATGTTGCAGGACTGGCCATGTGTGGGCCTGACCACAGTTTGGTCAGCTGCTCAGGGTAGGACCTCCACTGGCTGGCTGAATCCATGCGCGTTACACTTTGAAGAGACCTCTACAAATGGGTACGTCTTGGTTTTAGTTATATTAAACATTACTGTAGAGTCATCAGTGCCAAGTAATTACAAAGAAGGACCTTGAGGCTAAGAAAGATCTTATGAGAAGAGTCATACCACAATAAGGCCAAACTTTATTGCACTGCTGTTGTTTTGGTATTACTTTATCGAAGATGTAATTAGAGATTACAGGCTCCTGGTTAGTAAAGATCATATTTCAATACTTTACAGTGCAGTTAAGTCTTATCCTGGCCAATGAGGAGGAGCTGTAATAATCTGGCTAAAGGAAAATAGGATAATTACTGTTTCCATAGTGCTCTCTGGCTTGCAGAGAGCCTGCATAAAAGTCCCAGCACTGAATTCTCTTAGGCTTGTGTTTGGGGGGCTCACTCTGTTTGGCTCAGCATCACACAAAAAGTCGCTTGATTCTGCACAAGTGAAAAATCATTTTGGCCCAGGAAGGGCTAGTGAACAGAGTCATGTAAACAGATTTAGGTCAGAATCAGTGCATGTCCAACAGCTCGTGTTAGTTTACATCCAGCACCATGGGACCATGGTTTTATACTTGTCCTTAAGACAAAGTAACTGGCAGTAGTGTAGTGCTTCTAGCAATTGATGAGGTGCTGGAGAGCTGGGCTGGGCTTTCCCTCATCTGCAGTGCGGTGATCAGGCTGAGGAGACTGAAGAGCTGACTTTCATTAATAGTCTAAAAAAAAAAAAATCAGGTTGAACAACTATTCAGAATAACTTTTTCCCCAGTGTGTTCCGTCATTTGTTAACTGCTAGAAAAAATCAAAACCATCAGTTCTCTCTAAAATAACTCTGCACTTACTGTGTAGTTCAGCCTGTAGCTTTTAGAAAATTATTCTGTATTTGAAAAATGTATTAACATTTTTATGTAATAGCAGTAATGACCTCAAGACCAGGCATTTTCTGTCAGTTAATGAGTACCTGGGTTAAAGGCCTGAGGCTCTGCCTTAGGCCCTCTCTTCAGCTGCTGGTTATTAACTGCTAGCAAAGTCTCTCCATCAGTTATTATTTATTAATCAGTATTGAAGCAATTATACACTAGATAATTCTTTGTGGGTGAGCAAATTGGTTACAGCAGAATGATTTAGCTGTCAAAAGTAGAATTAGTCCTCAATTAAAATTTTCTTCCTCTGCAACCTGAATTTAGTCCCGCTCCAGAGTTGAGCTTTACTTTCTAAGCCCACCTGTACCTGAAAAGTAACTTTTGTTAGCCCATCACTTACCACTGGGAGGCCACACATGTATCTGATAAACGGATAGCAGCTAATGCAGGAAGCACCAAGCATATTGCTGAAGCCTGATGCGATGCAGACTTGTAATGTTTAATTTTTTTTGTGTCCTGGAATGGTGCTCTGATAGTGATGTGGTGATACCCATTCATTTTTGGTCTTCATTACAAATGTCCCGCTCTTGCCTTCGCCAAAATAGCTTTCATCAAACAGTTAAAAATAAAATGCGTGTAATGAATAATGTGTTGGAAAGTATGCAGTTATATTGAGCTAGAAAAGCACATGCACATATGAAC
The DNA here is from genome assembly GCA_013398915.1 of Dromas ardeola. NCBI lineage: Eukaryota > Metazoa > Chordata > Aves > Charadriiformes > Dromadidae > Dromas > Dromas ardeola. Next base: position 12,269 of record VYZM01024521.1, read on the forward strand.
ATGGGTAGGTGTGTTTATGCTTTCTTTCGCTTGTATGAAATTTTCTCTGTAGTAACAACAGAAAGGCTGGTTCTACAAGTACCTTTTACTCAGTTCAGTGCTTGCTGCTGTGAATTGTTTTAGTTAAGTGGGGGACTGTAATATAACACATTAGTAATCCAAAGAAATCGTAGCTTTTTCAGATTCACCGCATCAATATTTGTTTACCCATTCTGTTTCAGGTTTGTATATTGAAAATGATTTTCAGTTTATTAATTTTTAAATACTATAGCTACAAAATATGCTACAAACAAACAAAAACCTATGTGATCAGCATCCATGCTAAACTGAATATGCCAGAGAATCTGTTAAAAACATAAATTGCAAACTTGCAATCCATTGTTATTGATTTCTGGTTGAATTTGCAAGTCGAATGCACTAGGAAAACACTGTACATGTATTGTGCTTACTCCTTTAAAAAAATGCTGTCCGTCAGCACTTGTAGTACATGCAGTATTTAAATGTGATATTTATTTTATTAACATAAACTTTCTGCAATGCACTCTGCAAATAATGTTATTGAAAGACTTGAGCTTTAGAGTGTCCCTCAAACCAGGACAGGGAACAACGTTTTGTTTTGTTTTGTTTTTGCCTAGGAAAATCACCTGTAAGTATCTGGTGGCAGTGATGTACTGAACTTTGTATGTAGTAGCAAGAAGACTTTTTTGAGAAGTGTAAATTCTTAATTTATGGCTAATTTGAAGGCTTATGTCTGGCTTGCAGTATCAGGGAGCAGAGAGAGAGGCAGCACCTATGATTGCCATTCACACAAGTATCAGGCCAGGGTCTTGGTTGCAGTTCTGAACACGGAAGAGCATTGCTTCATCTGGGGTCTCTTCTGGCTAATGAAAAGAAAGAAAAATCTGTGACTCTTAGTGCTTCCCATTCCTTCCCTGCCATTTGCACAGAGGATAGTAGTGTGGAGTCCCTACAGTTCCTCCCATTTCCCACATTACAAGCAGGGGAGAGAGGGGGATGGAGGAGGAAAGACTCGATTTCCTTTTCCTTTCATGTACTAATGAGCATACGCTTAGTAGTACGTAGTGTGACAATGTAACTCATAGTGAAGGCTGAACACTGGAGCTGTGCTCTGCTTTCTGTACTACATTCTTTCATGTCTCCTCCTGCCTCTTATGTTCTGCTGTCATATTTGACTTCATTAACTTATTCGTTAAGGTCTCTGTCCTTGGCATCAATATGAATTCTGCTTTCTGACATCCAAGGAAGTAGCAAGAGTTTATTAACATGTTTCCATAAGAGTCATACTCTTGCTATAAAAGCAAAAATGGAGTGCCAAATAATCTGTAGGAGGTATCTCACCCCAGGACAACGTAAAGGTGAACACATTCCTTCACCAGCCTGAACAACTGTCAGTCAAACCAGTGTTATCCCCTACACCTACCGTAGTAACTGCGCTCTGTGCAGTGAAAATGGATTACTGAGGCAGGTGGCTTAGTTGACATCTGGTTGAGTGACAGGTACGGTATTCATGAGGGAAGAGAGTGATGGGTACTTTTATTTATTCATAGACCAGTCTCTCCTCCAGAGTTTAGGTAAGCTTTAATCATATTTTTCATACAGGAACAAGAAACTTAGCCTATTTGTTCCCATTTTTTATAGACAGTAGTGGGAAAGTAACCGCTCATTTCAGAGATTCGTAGCTGTTGCCAGTCCAACCCCTCCCTTTCTGACAGTCAAATGTCCGTAACATTCACATTTTAGGCCTGCCTTTACATCAGTTTTTTGTGTTGGAAAACCTGCAGAAATGCCATTTTATTTTTGCCTTTGTCCCAGTACTTTTTTCTGCCTCGAGTAGAAGAAAGGCTCTATGGTTTGTGGTGTTACCCCCATTTGTACTAGTAGAGGACGTAGTCTGTTTAATTTTCTGTGAATGTGTCAGTAGGGTTAACAAGACTCAGTGGGGTGCTTTCACACTTCAGGTACCTCTTCTGAAGATTTTTTTTATCACACGCCAGAATGGCACAGCTTCATAGCGTAAATATGCTTTTCCAGGGTCCAGCCTGGCACAGACTGGCTTCACATGTCCGTCCCTGCTACTCCTCAAGGGTGTTGTTTGCGCAGGGCAAACTCTGCAGCTGTGGGAATAGCCAGGGTGACTCTGGACCGCCTTGCAGACGGTGGTTTCATTCTCGAGTTTGTTCCATCTCGTAGCGGCTGCTGCGGCTGCCCAACTGCTCAAGCCCGGCACGTGGCCCCATCCCCTGGCACCCTTCTCGTGCAGTGGGGTGGGGACAGGTGGCAGAGAACCAGCCGTGTTGGCTTGGTTCCACTGAACGGTACCCCTAGGAGATCCTCCACTGCTCCCATCTGGCAGCGTTGTGGCTGCTGTGTGCTGTTGAGACATAGCGAGAGCAGCCAGAGATGAGAACTGAGCCTGTTATCTTCTTATTTGGAACAGCATAATTTGAAAGCAGATTATGTTTCTCTTTGAAGGGTAAATGACCTAAAGTGTATTAAAAAAAGTTATCCCACAGTGGATTATCCTGAAAATATTTAGCGATGCGTTTTGTTTCGCAGCATGCAGTGGAGCTGCGTGGCAGTGTGGGACAGAACAAGAAGACTAATACTTTATTTGAAATGACTACAGTGGGGGAGGAGATAAGAAGGAAGTAGTTATTAACATTTACCGGGGGTGCCTCTGGGGGTACCCACACTTTCTTCCCTCACACTCTCCCTTTCCCAAGAGCAGTGGAGAGTTTGTTAGTTAACATCTGCTTGGAACCTCAATTAAGAGTTCGTATCCTCAGGACAGCAAGTAGTACCTTAGATAATAAAGATAGAAGAAGGAAATAAAAGGTGGAGGAGATAAAAGAAGAAAGGAATAAAAGGTGGAGGAGGAAAAAGGGAAGCGGATTCCTATGGATTAATGTCAAAGAAAGAAATATACCTACTGAATCATTTGCGTAACACGTACATGTTTCTTGTAGTTCTCCAGCCCTGTAGCTAATTAAATCACAGTCTGTGGTTGAATAACAGTACATCAGGCTGCGTTTCGTTTTACTGAAAAGTGTTCCTATATGTTTAAAATTTGATAATGCTGTTTTGGACTAAGTTCATTGTTACCCTTCAAATACCATTGGGGAAAAAAAAAGGAGACTGATTTATACCTGGTGAGAAAGTTTGATAGTTTTTTTTGTCAGACCTGAGTAATTCAGACAGAAGCCCAAATCTGTATGTAGGAATGTAAGTGAGGGATAACATGTACTGCGTCATTTAGAGTCATATGTATGAATGCATATGCATTCATAAAATAAATAGTAATATTTTGGCTACTGCTGTGTCAGAGAAGACATAAGCTTTTTTTCCCCCAGACTAAAGGAATAATTCTCCTGATCTTATTGAAGTTCTGCTAACTGCATTCAGGTGATGGAAAGGGATTGATGCCCAAACTTGGTTTTCTTCTCTTCATTAACCTTTGTTTTTTATTCCTTAGCAACTCCATATGTTTAAAATGTGTTAAATATGCAGTTCTAGAGTAGGACAACAGAGTGATCACAGGGAATATCTGGTATATTTCAGTCCGCAGTACTTATATTATATCACTTTTCTGTGATAAGCACCAGCAAAGGTAGTAGTAGCATTCTGCCCTTATTTGAAAGCCTCCTGTCATCCCATGCTCAAGTTGTATTCATGCAAATATTTGTCCATCTACTTGCACGGAGAGTATGCATCTGTGATGCATATGAAGTGTATGTTTGCCTTTGTGCTTGGATTTAAAAACTCTTCTTATTCTAGGTCTTATTGGGAAAGGAATGGATATTATTTCTTCTCTGTTCCCTTTCTTTCTTTTGAAGGAGTATGTAGCAGGGGTTTCTTCTGGAACGTGAGACCTTCCTCAGTTTGAGGTTTAGTTAGGACTTTCCAGGGGGTTGTGATTCTTATTATGTTTTATTGTGATCTGCTGTTTTACCCACGAAATGGGGAGTGGTTTTTTCTTTTTGTGTTTGGTTTAAAAAAAAAAACCAACAAACCCACAAGGTTATACTTCACTTTCCTTGGAGCTCTTTCATGTTTATTCTTCAGCCAAACCCATTGGGTTTGAACAGGAAATTTAGGGAGTGAATATGAGCAGTTCTGAAATTACATTGCAGTCACCAGTTGACCCTGATGATCAGTTTTTAAAAAAATTTAATATGCAGCGGATTAAGAAATAGAGTAGACTCTATTAAGTTTTCTACTTAAAAATATTACATCTGTTTTGGACAGGGACAGCAATGAGTATATTAAAGTTAATAGGCCCCAAGGCAGTAGAAAGATCAATTCGCTGGGAGTATGATACCTTGATGTAGAAAAAGAAAGTTTGAAACTTTTCCTTGTGTCTCTGTATCGCTTGGCTTGTGATGATCCACAGAGGACCGGTCATTCACAGTTGCAATGGGAAGTATTGTATAATTTGTCTGCCAAGTCAAGTTACATTAACTGCTGGCCACAGGAGACGTGAGGCATACAGAGGAGATATGGCGGTAGCTTAGAGTTAAGAACCTAGTGCAAACCTTTTCAAAACAGTGATGTGGAAAGCATGAAGGGGCTTGAGTAAGTGAAAGGAGATGAAGGAGTCCACGTCTCAGAAAGCTTGGGACTCCTCGCTATGAAACAACTTTGAAATGCCTAACTAGCTTGTATGTGAGAGCTGCTTGAGCAGCAGAAAAAGTTCAGTGAAAGCATAATTTAGGTATGGAAATGAAGATTTGTAATTTGCATAGTTACAATAGGGCATATTATAACATTTGTCTTTACTACAAAATACTTTGATGAGTCACACATGACTAGGAATGATTACACTACCATGAAGTATTGTGAGGATAAAAAGGATCAGTGAATCATAGTGCAGCTGGTAGTGTAGAGTTGCCTGGTTTCATAATTCCGTTATTCAGGGGCTGATGGCTAAGAAGAAATATCCTGAGTACTGTTTTGTATGTACATATGTGCTTTAGCAGTATTTAAATACATTTAATTATACAGTTTTTTCCCTATTTGAACTCACCAGTACAATGATACCTTGCAGTACCTACATGAGGAAGTCCAGAAACTGATTTCCCTGCAGAATCTCTTTGCTCTGAAAGATGCTTCCTCTCAAATACAGGGAAGATCTATTGATGCTGGGGTGTTTTGATGAAGTTGAACTACTGTAACAGCTTCAATAAACATTTACAAGTTGAAGTGCTTTTCCATATTTATTGTGCTCTGTCACCTGAACACAAGCTCCCTCCTGCCTACCAACCCTTAACCACAGATTTTCATATCCTTTTCTTTTTTTTTCGGTGGCTGCTTTGTGGCGTCTAGTCACTTCAGACTCGCTGTCGTTCAAGGAGTTCTGTGTTTTTCATTCAGCAGACCAAGTTCAAATAATGTTGCCGAACCATAGGTTGCAGTTTAGCGTTTTATTTAACACAGTGTAGCTGAGAGCTGCTACTGAGCAGGGTTATTCCCACCCTCACCTGCACACTTTTGCTATATTATTTCTGTCAGATCTAGTGATCTGTGGCTAAACAGTGAGCTTGTTCACTGCAATAATCCAAAGGGAAACTAACAAAAAAATTTAATAACCTTTTGACCAAACCATCTCACCCAATATGTGGGCAGTTCATGGATCTAACTTGGGAGGAGGAGGAAACATGCGGCTGTCCTTTTCAGTGATATGCCATCATAACTGTGGAGTAAGAACAATATAAAACTGTCTATGAAAGTATCCTACCTGTCTGACTCGTTGAGGTTTCACTCTTTCACATGCCAGTTGCTCTCATTATTACTCAGGTGAAGAAGTTAATGCCAGGTCTTTGGTATGTGTGAATTACAAGTGAGACCCTTCAGAGGGGTGAGGTGTTTTTAGTGTTTCTCTATCTGTACCTCACCTTCCTGATTATTATCAACTCATTATCAGTTATTTCCTGGAGTCTAGCTGTGTTGGTCACTATTGTTGGAGAAAAAAACCAGCCTGTATTATCCACTAGGAAGAGGCACCGTGCAAGGAACCCACGGCCAGAGCCGGCCTTCAAGTCATGTGTTAGATTACAGTGAAATATTTTTTTTTTTCAGTCTTTTCAAAAAAACCCATGCTTACTGTAAAAATTGCCATGGAAGAAAATATTTTACTGTGTCCTATATGGAGACCAGTTTAGAGATGACAACCAGTGGAGTATTACTCCTAGATTCCAGCTATCAGTGACCCTGACCTGGAGTTATACATGGGCCACTGGTTTAATAGCCGCCAAAGGACCTGCACTCTGTGAATGTACATTATCCGTGTTGGAAGCTGTTGCACTTTGCTCTCTGTGACAATTGGTGGCAACGAGATCTGTATTTTACTTACGTGTTTCGTTTACTTAAATCCGTTTATTCCATGTTTTCATTGGCTGTCCTCTTCTTTTGCTGTGATGATCAGTGACTGGTTGTTCTTCATTCACTTCTTGTGTGTTGGTCCTGATTTTATAGATGGTTTAGCTGTCCTTTTTCAGAACTCAGTAGTACTTAATCTCTCCTTGTAGGGGATTCACTTCCCATCTCTTCTTACTCTTATCACCGTTCTCTGTGCCTTTTAAGTTCCACAGTGCCTGTTTTGAAACACTGAGTGAAAGGGAGGGGTGGTGCCACAACTGCCTGCAGTACTCAAAGTTTGTATGCTTGAGTTTGTTCTGTGGCATAATAATGTTTTGGGTTTTATTCTTTCCTTAATCAGTTGTAACACTGTGTTTGCCTATTGAATATCTGCTGAGCACTGAGCTGACATTTTCAGAGACAGTGACTCCAAGAATTCTTCCCTGAGCTATAGCTAATTTAGACTCTATTACTGTATATGTATAGTTATGGTTATTTTTTCAGTTATGGTTATTTTTTCCTATTTGCATTTCTTTGCACTTACCGATGTTGAATTTCATCTGCCATTTTACCAACCAGCCACTCAGTATCATGAGATTCACCTGCAGCATTTTGTACAATTGGCCGTTCCAAGTAATTCTGTACAAACTGCACACTTTTCTGCTTATATGTCCGTGTCAGTTCTGGACACATTCTTTACTGTTTGTCTCTGCTGATGTGGCAGAAGAGTTCATGACTAGCAAGAAAATGGCAATTCCATGTTCTGTTTTGTGGCAGGAAACTGATGGAACTTTACTGAAAAGTATTGCTGAAAAAGATTCTACAATGTGATAATACGCCATTCTAAACACGTGAATAGAGCATATAAAGGTTACTGGTAGAAGTCATAGGTAATTATGGTTCAGGTCATTGCTGTGTGAGAAGTCTTGTAATATTAGCATTTGCTATGCTGCAGTTGACTGACATCTTCAAAACTTTGAGTGCATTTGAGTCAGTCAGCTGAGGATGTAGGTGTATCTGTTCTGGAATATTCTGAATCACTCTTGAGGTTCTATTAACTTTATTGAACAGACCTTCATTGACTGACAGTGGAGGTACAGATACCATCTTGTATGCAGACATGTACCTCATAGAGACCTTTAGGACCTCAAAGACATCTGAAGTGTCGTCTTTGTGAAGCATCACTCTAATCATAGGCTGCAGTATTTTGGCTATGATTCTGTTATATTTGTTTTTTGAACAAATCTTATGAAGTTAAACATTCTGCTTTATTTTGAGAGGAATGTATTGTCTGTCATGACATTAAATACTTTTGTTTTGGTGGCAAAGAGCATTAAGGCAATCTTGATTCAATACTAACAAACAATGAATGGCAAGTTGAGCTGATAAATTAAAAAATCAGTTGTTTGCACATCCCTGGTGAGATGCTAACACACTTAAAGGCTAAGTACTAGAACACTGGGAAGAATTTTTTCTTCTTTCTATTTCCAGTTTTCCTGATTTTTATGGAATGCTAGTAATCTACAAATGTAACAAGTTGAATGCAAAAAAAAAATTGTAAAAATTCTGTTTCTGATATGTGGAAAACTGTTTTTGCATTGGTCACTTTATTTTTTGTTAAAACATCCAAGGCTGCAGTGACAGGAAGATAATTTCTCTTCTTAAGGGACAGCACGTTAGAACCATGAAAGAAACATCATGTCATTGTTTGAAAGTCTGTCTATTCTAGACGAAGACAGCTAGTGAAGTATTTAACTGTTCTTTATATAGCTGGACAATGCCAAATATACAGCTCCTTTGGGAGATCCAAAATGGAAAAAGTTGGACCTTCCATACCTGAACTTTTAATCTGAAAGAGACTGTCTGTGGTTTTGTACCATTTTCTGCTCATCAGCATTCAGCAACACTGTAGGATAGAGGAAAAATACAGAAGCGTAAGAAAAAGATAAAAGGAGACTTGGAGCTGAAAAAAGATAAATGACTTTGCCGTCAGTGCAGTATAATGAAAATCAAATCAGTGCTTGGCAATGCACAATTGCCCAGTATGGCTAACCCCAGACAGTGTTTTAAGTAAAATATATGCCTTTTGTATTTTATTCTCATATTCATATAAAGATAAATGACTTTGTTATTAGTTATTGCAGGGGAAATAGACGTCCTGATTCTGTAAAGTCGCAAGAATAAGTGTGACTTACATGTTTAGTGTCTGGTTATTGGCTTTGCCAGTCGTGGAATTTTGTTGTTGCTGAGGTAAGACCTGTAACAACCCTGCTTTGGTTTGTTTTGAGCTGAGTATAAAAAGATTCTGCAAGCAGGGTACATTCACCTTATAAGTGTAAAACAATTATTTGTTTGATTACATACAGAAAAGATACCTAGGAGTTAATGAGGTACTAGGGTCAGTGTTAGTGTGCTCCTCGTTGCTCACAATCTTTGCTGGTCTGGCAGGCATTGGCTGGGGAGAAAGTGTTACTTACGTGGCTCCCTTCAATAGACCCTCAGTGTTGCTGAGCTGCCATCTTTCACCAGCTCTGATGACACTGATGACGGTGATGACTGGAGGTGTTGATTCCCAGAGGGGCCAGCTTAACTCTCTCTATTGTTTTATACCTTTGTGTTGGCATTTTCTTCTTGAATCCCTGAGCTAGTGATGATTTTTGTTTTGATAATCTTAACCTCTGTTAGTTTAATGTTTTTATCTTCTCTTCTTCAGTGGTTACACAGCTAGGCAATACCAGAGCTGGACCTTGGTACGCAGGCAGATGAACCTCTGGGTGGTGAAAGCAGAGTTACCAGAGAGGTTTATAGGCTACAGTGGTAGTGTATACGTGAATGAGTTACGCTGTAATTGAAAGTGGTATAAAAATAATTTTAGCAAACTTATCAATTTAATTTTATCAAAAGAAATAATAAAAGTACCTCTTCTGTGTTATTTTCAAATAATATTAATGTTTCAAATTATTATGCATTAGCACAGTGCTGCACTGTTTGCGGGAAATCCACAATGGAAACATAATTCATTTTAGAATATGCCTGTACTGGAATCAAAACACAAAAAGGAAGCCACAACAACTTTGAAAGACTTTTGCAAACTTGCATTTTGTTCCTGATTGGATCTGACAATGTGTTTTTAATGAATGTAGTCTTGAACATCTGCAAACTGTTTGCAAGATGGAATTTTCTTTTCGAATAGCTGGCTGTGGAATCACAGACTCTGTAATCATGGATGCTGTGTCTCCACAGTACCTATTTGCAATATAATAATGTAATAATCATAATAATAGCAATAATGAAATCCCTTCCCTCCCAGTTAAGATTCAATGTTCTGGATAGCATTTCATACTAGTATAATGTGCTGTTGGCTGTTTATCATGGCTCACAGATTACTGCAAATGGCCTCAAAACACCTTGTACAGCTGAAAATACACTTGCTTTCTGGGATGTTCCTCTCTAGCTTCTTCATTTTAGAAAATGAATCCCAGAATTCACAAGTGTACAGGAATCTTCTGAACCAGAGCTCTTTTTTCCTTTTCAGATTAGATTACAATGTACAAGCCTGTTGGGAGCCCTGTTTTTGTGTCCACAAAATGAACTCCGGTTGCTGTTAACTCTCTCATCACGGGAGTTAAATGAGATGGAATAGTTCACAGGGTTGTATTGTTCCATTCATTCCTGTACTTCCTAAATATTTGTGTTGATATTGATCGTTGTAGATTTTAAGTCCTTGAACACATCCATATGAATGCAGTGCAATGTAGAGCTAGGAAAGCTGCCGGGGTATAAACTATCAGGGATGGGTAACATACGCACTAAGGTCAGGTGTAGAGACACCACTCATTTAAATGGAGAGACTGTATAGTTTGATAGTCCTGTGTAATGTGGGAGTAAATGCATCGCAGATCAACTCTTCAAACATTGCAGTGTTCATTGTAGACAAATCCTTAATCTTGTATTTGCTTTCTTGGCTCAGTTTTCTTTTTAAGCTGCAGGACCAAAAGGGAGGGAAGTGCTATCAGATCTTTTCCTTGCTGCGCTTACTGGCTTGCTTATGTGAGTGACCTAGTAACTTGATCTATTTCTGTAATTCCTGAGCCCTTAGGGACCTAGGGTTTGAAGTTTGTTCCAAAATACCTACTCTTTCTAGCATGTGATGAAGATGCTTCAGTTTTTAAGAGCTCAAAGCCATCACCTCTTAAACTGCTTTTTTCCCATTCAGTACTACCCTAGAGCTCTCAGAACACCTATTGCTTGAGAGTCTGAAAAACTCAGAGCCATCTCAGCAGTAATGACAAAGTAAAAATCGGCATTCAAAGAAGAGTAATTTCTCAGTCTTAGTGAGAGTGCTTTGCAGAGTGTGTAAGTGCATCAGCAAAACTTGGGTCAGAGCAGACCAACAGAGCGGCCTTTGCTGCTGCTGAAGGCTCTGTGGTATGGTGTCCAGGCACAGAAAATGATAGAGAAGAACGTGGAGAGCAATGGCTGTTCAGCTGACTTACAGCCATTGCACAGCTCATATTTGTCCCCATTCCTGCATTGGCGTAAAATGAATGAAGCACATCTGTTCTTTTAGGGAGAGAAGAGTAATCCTCAGTGGAATACAGAGCAAGTACTCTTGGTGATCCCTTAATTGGCACTGATTTAGCTGCCTCTGGAATGGAGAGTGGGGATAGCAATGTCAGCAGAGCGTTGTGTCCCAGGTCATTTACTGTGCTGCAAGTCAAGGCTTATTAGCTGAGACACAGCTCTGCCTCTGCCGTACATGTGTCTCTGAGCGATGCTGGATTGTACCACGCAGCGATGCCAGGGCACCTGCTCGCTCCTCTGCACCACGGTCTGCTGCCGAGCGTGTGGGAGCTCTCTCCCCACAAGCACGGTCCATGCTGCTGCTGAGGTTGCTTATATCTCCACGTGCCCTCTCCTCCAAAAGCTTACCACCTTCTGAGACTTGAGTTCACCATCTACAGGCCTGCACTGATCTCATGGTTAGTTTGTTTTTTTTTTTTTTTGTGAGTAACAAGGAGTAAATTTTGTTAGAAAGGAAAACAGAAGCGAAGTACTCTAATGGTTGTTTAACGTGATCCGTGACTACTATCCTTTATTATTTTTTTCATGAGCAACCTGTGCAGTGATCAAACGCAGTTGTAAAAGTCACAAGTCCTGTTTGGATCCGTAAGCGTAAGGCATGGGGGCACTTGGGCACAGCACCTGGCTGGGCGGTGTTTGGGAGTCCCTGAAGTATGGCAGCAGGAGGCTGACTGTCTCTCATAGGTTTAATCCTTTAGGGTGCTGCTGACGATGAGATTGTCTGGTCCTTGAACCAGGGAACGTTTTAAGCCTTGGCCTTCAGTTGAAGGAGTCGTCAGTCAGCACTGTGAGCGTGTGATCCAGCAGCGACGCTTCTCCCCGAGATTTCTTTCTTGTTCCCTCATAATTTTTTTTTTTCCCCCCTTTGCTCTGCCTACTAGGAACTGGCAGCTTTGAGGAGCCTCATGGGAAAAGCATCGTAGGTATTTTAGCAGCAGTAGCAACAAGCTACTTGAGAGCTTTTGGCGAAACTGGCAGCGGAATATTAGTCAGTGATATTTATACAAATGTTTTTCTTAGAAGCTTCTGGTAGCAGTTTCCTTCTCTTGATATGCTGATCTGAAGACTCTCAACTGAATGTTAGTTTATACTTTCTCTGCCTAGCCCCTTCATCCCCCTTTTCTTCTTAATAATTTTCCCGTATCCCCCTGGCATTAGTGGCAGTTTGCCTTTTACAGGAGTCACAGGGACTGCCACTCCTTGCTGGTACCTTGTTGCAAATAATTAAAGGGCACACACAGGTGGGACAGGGTCAGGCCAGTTGTCCTTCTCTTCTGCTGCCCTCCCAAACGCAGAGTCAAACACCAGAAACTTGGGGAAATAAAAGGTATTGGTTCTGAAGCTAGAGAAAGCTTCCTTACAAAGTCCCTGCTTTATCCTTTCCAGTATTTATATCCCATGACAGCTTCCAAAAGATTTTGCATTTGTTCGTATCAGTACTCACTAAAGTGCACAGACGCTTTTGCTGCCCATACACAGTTGATATTGCCCCTAATGATTGTACTTAATGTTTGTTAATCTGGATGCCTGGAGGTGTAAATCCTCCGGTTGTAGACACAGTTTATTCTGTAGACACAGATAGGATGAGAACAAATAAAGCCTGCCATTTTAAAGGTTTACCTTGCACTGTGCAGTCAGGGTATGTCTCACGAGAGGGGATGTTATCTTAGACTCCAAGAAAGTGTTAAAAAGAGAGAGACTAATGAAGCTGTTATATTGATGTGGATGTCAGCTGGAAGCTAAGCAGGGGAACAGCTTTCTTCATCAGCTAGGAAAAGGGAAGGAAGGACTGTTCACACAGCAGTGATCTGCTCCGCTGTCAGCAAAGGAATGTATCTGTGCAGTCTGTTTTATTGTGCTTGGAATTAAAGAAATGATTGTGGCAAAAATGCCTCTGTTTTCCTATTTGCCTGGTTGATTGATTATTTAAGACTTAGACCTTTAGTGTGAGTTCAGTTCTGCCTGCGGTATGACTGCAGTGCCTGCAGAATCTAGAAGTTTGGAAAGCCCAGGTTTCAGAAATATTTGTCTTCTTTCCATCTTCCCATAGTCCGTTGGACCTCACTGTTGCATTTTGTGCTAGTTAGCTTCCCGGGGAAGGAACTGCCCTGACTTTTTTATAAGAAAGGATTTTAATCCTTTTTCTTCTCTTAGACGTGATCTTATTCTAAACAAACTATATTAATCTAATGCTAACCAGCACATCTGTCTGAATAAAGAGATCAGCTCTCACCAAATTGCTTTATTTTGGGAAACCTGTGTGATAGTGACCCAGACCTAGTTAAATCTCAGCTGATTAGTTGACTGTTTAGCTGTCCAGATGTAAACCAGATGTGTTGGAGCTGTGGCTGATCAGAAAGTGGTAGCAAATTGGCCTTTTCCATAGGCATGCAGAGGACATTGCTGATTGATTAACTCGCATCTTCCTAAAGGGAAATATGTCCTGAGTGGTGGAGGTTTTAAGATGAGGAATGTGGTTTGAATGATAAAATGTGTAAAAACAATTTTTCATAATCATAAACATCTGAGCATTTCATATTTTGTAAGGGATTTGATTAATAACCCTGCAGTTAAATGTTTTATAGTGTTTTATTTTAATTTAAACTATTCACATGTTATATTAACGTGTATTCTGTAGATTAAAACCAGCATGCCTCAGAGTCTTATCACATTTGTCTAAGTTTGTATGTCAGAGTGCTTGAATTTTGCAGCTTCTTCTGTCATAAGATGCAAAAAGCCTCTGTTTGCCAGTTCAGATTCTTTGTGTGTATATGATCTGCCACTTCTCATCTGTGTCTCTGCTGGCTGCTGGTTAGGCGGTTAATCACTTTGATCCCTGGTTGTGGCCTTGATCTTTCTCAGATGGGAGGCCTGAGATAGGAATAATGTTCTAATTGATTCAGCCCTTCTATTTTGCTTTTTCTACTTATAATTGTAGTTTGCCTTTGGATTTTTTTTTTCTCTTCTAATTCTCATGTTTTACACTGAGATTGCTGTGCCCAGAAGAGGGCTGGAATCCTTCTAGCCATGGTTTGGAGATGTTATTGATAGATAACTCTCTCTTGCCTAATTTATCTTCTCTGGCTGAAGTGCTTATTGTGCCCATAGTTTTGTCAGAGGCTAGTTGTGCAAAAGTGTTTGGATACTATTAGCACATATAGCTTTTTTGATTTACTTTTTATATTGTTCTGTGGACTTGGAGACTTTTTAAAAACATTTAAAATATTAGTTGAGAGTCAGCAACAGAGCATTTAATGAAGTTTTTTTTTTAGTGGATTTTAGTGTGTGTCCACATGAAAAATTTGATTTCTTGTTTCCTTATTTCATGGTTTATGGATTTTGCTTTTACTGGCCAAATCGTTTGTCTCTCTGCTCCGACAAGTTTTTAGCCTGAAGGAACTCTCACTGTTAATATGGTTGTTGCTCTTATTGATGTAACCCGTTTTTGTTATGGATTTTATACCAGTCAGAGCACAAAATTTCCCATGTGCATATTTTTCTCCCTCCTAAGGGCTACAGTTTTTCAAAAAGTACTGTGGGCTCAATCCAGCACAATGCAGACTTGTCTACAAAGTGTTGAGTTTCCTCAGTGCCAAGTTTTAAAGGTTACTTTAAATCTCAGCACCTCACTGTAGTAATCTGTTTACCTTGCAAACAGTTTTTCTATGAAGTTTGCATGTAGCTCATGAGATGCTTTCCTGTATTCCTTTTGCTTATTGCTACTATTATAAGCTATGCATTGAGTAAATGCATTTGAGGTCACAGATGAGCTGTGCTTCTGCTTTGCTTTTGTTGGGAGTATATTCTGTCATCAGTTCTCTTTATTTACTGCTGATACTTCTGCCCCCCCCAATACTGATCAAGATTACTGCAAACATATGATGAGTAAGGTGAAATGTATATCTACCAGACTGTGGTTGTGCTGAATTTATGTGAAGCATGGAAGTACTGACGTGCCCTTGCAATCATCTTTGCTGGATTATTATGTACAGTTTGTCTCTATCTCCTCCTGGTTTTTTTGTTATGCTCCCGACAAGTACATCACTGTACTTAGTAACTATTTTGTAGGGGACCACTTAGTTGAAATCTCTCAAAGTAATTACTTTTAAGTGAAGTATAAAGTATCCTTTCCCTTTAAACAAAGCTAAATAGTCTCAGCATGGTAGCCACTTGACAAAAGATGTTATTATGGGAATGGGATGGTTACTCTTAGACATGAGTGAACGTGGGGAACTTCAGTTTTCAGAATGTCTTCTGAAGTTGAGCAATTTCAAGGATACAGGTCTACAGTTTGGGGTATAGTTTAGGTCTGGTTTTTGAAAAACATGTTGTGACTGAGGAACCTGAAAAAAGGGGCGTTTATTTATTTATTTTAAATTTCTAATAGAAAAGGTGCTGTTTTCTAGAATACGTGTTTTAAGAATAGTAATTTGATGATTTACGATGAAAAGATGATTTATCAGTTTGCGGCAGTGAGGAAATTAAAGTTCTATTTCCAGCTGCTTTTCAGATTTTCTTACTGATATTAAGCCTATATTTCTGCATCCTTCATTTATAAAATTGAGATAATAACAGTTCATTTCCCCCATGTTTTGCCTGTCTCTGTTTAGGCAGAAAGATCTGAGAGTAAGAGTAAACCCTTGCTCCTATTTATATAGCCTGCTGAGCACAGGGAAACCTCGTTGTCATATTGACAGCCTCTAGACAATGCCAAAATATAAATCAGCAGTTATAATAGTTGCAGATTATCATTTCAAATGGAATCACTCTAAGGTAACATCTGTGTACTTGTGACAGAGCAATCTCTAGCCAGGTGAAATTGGTCATGCTGTAGGGCTGCTGAATGTTGTAAGTCACTTGTTAGCACTTTCTTTAAACTTGTGTACTTCTGTAACTCTGTTTTTTGACCAAGAGTAGGTGAAATATTATTTATGAATGATGTGCAATATGAATGCTTTGACTATAAAATAGCCAACAAAAAATACTCTGAATAAGAGAATTCTTTTAAATGCCAATCCAATCCCGGTTCAACCAAAGGAAATGGAAACTGGTGGTACCCCTTGGGATATGTCTACTGCCACATTCATCCTGGAGGGAAAAGCCACTCTCACATCATCTTACTGCCGGTGTTGTGGTACAGAGGTTTTATATGTCATAGGTAAATAATGTAAATCTTTGTACTTTGTTTCTTAAAGCTATGCTGATTTTTTTTTTCACCTTCTACAAAGAAGGTGAAAGGAGTGTTAACTTAACCACTGGGAATCTCAACAATTTAGGCACTGAATTCCCCACTATAGTGAAGTTTTTCCTCCTATGTTGAAGTTCTGTAATGACTGAAATTTATCTGTATCCGGTCTGTCGTGGTCCTCTCTTCCCTTCACAAATGCTTTCTTGTGCTGGCTCTCGCACTGACCTGACGGGTGGCCAGGTGAGGAAGCTGGGCTGCCTGGACACTGCCCACCTGGCTGGCATAGTTACTCCACTCATCTGGGTGAAAGCTCACTGTGAGCTGAGCCGAGCTCTAGTGCTGGTACAAGGGAAGAGGGGAGGCTGAATGACAGAGTATGTGGTGGTGGGATCGTGGCAGTCTTCGTTCGCTGAATGGTGTCTGTAATTACGTTTGCTATAGGTTAGTTGTTAACATGTTCACTTTCTGTCCCTGAGCCATTTCAACAAGATGATACAGATCCTGAGTGCTCTAAATTAATCTTAATGGCACTGTGGTCAGTGACATGGCCAGTATTTTATTTTATGCCAGCTGAGCATTGGTCGGATTTATATGTGAGTGCAGCTCATTAACTTTCCAAAGTATTTTATGATCTCTTCTCAAGTTAGAAATTGTAGCATGTCTGCATGACAGTTTTGCCTCCTGGTGGAATATATTGTTGGACCTTTGGCTGGAGCAGCCAGCAAACACTTGTTTTTGTTTTTGTTCAGATGAGAAATTGATGAGGCAACTGGATGCTTCTCCCATGCACTCGTGTTTATTTAGGAAGGAGATGCACCATACTATTCCCCCTTGTTCCCCCCCTACCACCTTCACAACTCTGAAAAGTACGTGGCAATCTCTTTGCTTAATATTCCGCATTTTCTCACTGTCAGCTGGAACGCCAGAAGTTTCTTTCACTTCTTTCTCTTTCAGGATCATGCCTTGAGTTTTTATGTGGGACCATCTGCTGTGTCTGTTCAAAGCCTCTTTCCTCTTGCCCTGCAACAATGCTCAGCCACCCCTGTGCTTGCATTTAGTTTCCTGAGGTACCTCTCTACCAATGTAACTCCCTCCGTGACCATTTTGTTTGCATAAACTTTATTCTTAGTGGCAACTTTTCTTATTTTTAATGGTTTATTAAATCAGTTAAAGCTGTCTTGAACGAGGATGCAAAGATGATGTTTGTTTACTTTAAAAAAAAGTTCCACCCAATCTCCAGCAAAACAGTTTTCCCTTAGAAAGTATCAGGTCATTGAACTCTCACTGTTTTTCACCAAGCTTTAAAAAAAATCCTAAATTTATTTAAACATTTTTTATTATAATTATATTCAAAATAGCTCAGTGCAGTGCTGTGTGGTGACTGTTCGGTTTGGAGAAAAGTCATCTCCTTATAAAGGTGAGCTGTCCCTTTGGTATTCAGTAAGCAAACTTCATTACCATACAGTCTCTTTTGGGTGTTGTCTGTGATGAATAATGAATAGGAGATTGAAACAAGGCATTTTTCTGTCATTTCTTCCCATTATCAAGTTGTAACTATGATCACTACAGCAGAATTGGTATTTCACTTACAGCTACCTCTCTCTCTCTCTCCTTCACTCATCAATGTTGTAAAATTTATTGCATTTGAATGCACAAAACTTGTGGAGTTATGCACACATGTGAGACATCTCATACACATTCTTAGTGGAACTTGTAGCTTGTTCACGTAAGTAGTGAAGTGTTATTTCTTTTGAATTTATCACATTTAAAAACTCATTTGAGATTCAATGCCTTGTTTGCAGAAGTGACCCAGGGAGGTTGCAGCCAAGACTGTTGCGTCCAGACATCTGTCTGCGATATTAGATGTGTAATGTGAACATATATTTATCTCTGTAACAATAATAAAAGCAATACCTGTGCCTAAAATAGTCAGTAAGCCAAATAAAGATGTAAAAACCCTCAGATTATCAAGTAAATTGAAGCTTTTACATACAGAGGCAATGCATGTGTTTTTCAGCTGAGAGTCTCACTTGCTGCAGAGGTATTACGGATCTTGAAGCAAAGAACATAAACTATTTTCTCCCCCTTTATAAAATTTTTAAGTTTCTGCTGTATTGAAATGTTAGGGCCTTCTGAAACACGTAAATGCATGTTTGAGGATAAACACATACTTAAAATTAAACACATGCGTAAGTGCTTTCCTGCACTGAGATTTTTAAATCATCGTGAGCGAGATCCCAGATGTTCCAGTGCTGAGCTGAGCCTGTGGGTATAGTCACACTGGATTAGACTGGAGCTAGTTTTGGAGGGGCCTCCCAAGAACAGTGCTTTATGTGGAGTCTGCTGGCTTTGAGGAAGGGATTAAAGAACAAGCATTATTCCCAGGGTAGCATTGCTGACACCAGTTGATGTGCAGAAACATCTGTTTCGTAATGGGAAAGCACTCTGAGCTGCTTTAAAACACCTGACAAAGTTACTTTTAATTCTGCTTGAAGTAGGTGGGAGGGGAAGCTATCCTTAATTGTGAAGTGGATTCCTGTGTTGATACAGGGTTACCTAATCCATGCTTCCCTGAGAATACAACAAGATTTAAGGTTGTCATCAGACTTTAGCTCAATTTCCGTACCCCCATTTTCTCCCAGTCTGTTTGAACTTTAGTACGTGTAGCAAAATGGACCGAAGACAGAAAAAGCGGGGAGGGGAAATCTAGACAGCAGCAGCAAAATAGGTAGATGCCATCCTTGGAACATTAGCCATGTTTGTTTGGAAAGATGCTGTAATAGTGCCAAGCTAAAGGAGAGAGATTCAGGTCTCTTGTGGTCCCACAGGCCTGTGTGATGTGACAGCATTCAGGGTTGGGCAAAGGCTCTTCGTGACTGGGGGTACCTTTGGGAGTGAATTTGTGCAGCCACACGTGTGGCAATGTCCAGGTATCAGATGGTGTGAAACAAGGGCTGGGATTATAGATGCATCTTCTTCCCTTGTCAGCAACTAAGCTGGCCTTGTTGTACCTGATGCTGTGACAGAGATACAGCAATGGTTACTGCTGTGTAAATTCTGCGTCGGGATGTTTTAAAGATGCAGAGAGCTGTTTTCCTAATAGCACATGGGATATAGGTGTTAGATCCAGTCAGTGGTCCTGCTTCTCATCATCTGAACCATCAGTGGTCATGACCACAGTACTGCCATTTAAAGGACTTTTTTTTTTTTTTTTTCCTGTGCACTGCCTGACAAGGACTACTGGAGTGGTGATCTAAAAACATGGACGGTAGATGTGGCAGATGCTGTTGGTGAAGGTTGCCTTGGCAGAAGTGCCCCTAGCCAGGGGCTGGATCAATTGTGCCTCCTCTGGAAGTCTGATTTAAAGCCCCTGTAGTTAACAGGAGTCATTCAGTTGAAGTCAGCGGGTGTTGTGTTAGGTTGTTAGAGCCCAATGAGCCATCTGCTCTCACAAGCCTTCCCTTGCTAAAACAGAGGTGGACTTTATTCCCTTGGAGCAGTATTTCCCATCCAGTGGGCTGTGATCTCCCCAGGCATCAGGGAAAGCAGTGATGGCAATTGGAGTGGTCTTAAAACACGTAAAAGATGACTAAACATTTAAAGAAAAGATACCTTGCCGAGTAAATGCAGACTATTATATGGGATTATCGTGATCAGCAAACTTTACTGTTACAATAAATAAAAGAATAAAAATATGTCTTGGTATCAAGCAAGGTGACACTGCCCTAAAAAGACAAGACCACTGTAAGAATGAAGGTTTCAAAGGGAATGCACATGCAAAACAGAAGGTGGCATAAAGAATAATGTCTTCAAGAGCAGGCTGCAAATGCAGAAGTGGTATTTAATGTTAAAGTAAGAGGTGGGCTCTGGTGTACGGCACGCTTCAGGCTTGCAAGCATCTTGCTGTAACATCCTGATTTTTGCCAGGTTGTCAGCTTCCTTTATTCCCTGGGGAAGCAGGTTGGCAGGCTTGTGGCACCTCTAGCAAAGGTTATTAGTGTCTTCCTCTAGTGCCAGAAGGAAAACATAGTGTGGTTCTGTCTGGTCTTCCTTTGCCTTTGGTGAATTCCTGCAGAGGGAAAAGGTTGGACAACAGCCTTTTTGCATTTAGACAGTTGTAAATAATGGATTTTTACTTTTTATTTCCGTGGTCAAAATGCTGTATGTGTTCCGTATTCCTCCTACCTGCGAAGCAGAACTGAACAAAGCCTTCAGTTTGACCTGAAGTTTTTCACAGAATGTGAAAAAATGACTGCAGTTTTTTCCTTACTGTTCTTCATCCCTTTCATCCTTTCCTTTTTTCATGTACTTCAATTTTAATGAAAAAAAAAAAAAAGAAAAAAAAGTCGTGATTCTAAAATGTCAAAATAGAATTGTTCTACTTTTTCTGAACCCATTTCTCTGTTTATTATGTGCTGAAATTATCACTATTCATTGGTACAGTAGAAACATTTTTAGTGAACGTACTATTCACCAGAAATTAAGATGTTCACTGCTATTTACAGTTTGTACTTGTCAAAATTTACCCATTGTGCCTTGTATATAGTTACTAATTCACATTTTTTTTGAAACACTCTGCAGTAATAAGACAAGAAAACCTCTTCTTTTTGATGAATAATTTTTACCTGCTGTAGACAGGAAGATTTTCTCATGCACAGTACTTCATAACCTGACTTTACTTAGATGTGATTTGTTCTAAATCTGTTGCGTGTTTCTTAGCGTATATCACAACTGTCCCTCACAATGGGAAACAGCTCTCATTTTATAGTCACATTCATCTGTTCTGGTGACCTGGTATTACAAATATTTTTAAATTTCTTTGACTTTTTTGTAACGAATGCTGAAATATTAAGAGAGACTACAGAAAGTGTTGCAATATGTACAAATTATTTGTGAAAGTACACTTTTCGTCGACCAAATACTTTTGACTAACTATAGGAAAGTAGACCACTGATCGCTTACAACAAATACATGGAATTTACCATACAGGTTTCAGGAATATTTTAGTATTTTATCTGATAATGCTGCCAAAGTAATTCTAAGAACTTCAGTTAGTTCTACTAATATTTTTAATTAATCCTTCAGGATGATTTTTCTGGGGTAGTGTCTTGAGTGTGACTATTGTATTGTCTCTATTTAAAGTTCTAATTAAAATAGCCCAGGGCTTCTGGAGAGGAAACAAGGGGACACAACTCATATTTTTGCTCACTTTAGAAAAGAATGAGAAAATACACATTGCAGCGATTTCATTTAGGATCTCTAATAACTTCTTGCTCTGCTGTTAACAAAAGTGAAAATGATTTCTAGCAAAGAGTGTCTGGTCTTCTCCATCTGTACCTGTGTGATGTAAGGGAGGTCTGGTTTGTAGGACTGAAGATGCAAACCTAGTTACTCAAACTTGTGGTAGGAAGGAGACAGTCAGTCTGGTTCCATTTGAGAGAGAAATGAGAGGTTTGGATTTTTTTTCTTCTTAGTAGTCAGAACTTCTGTTGAAAGATTGGTAATGGTTGCAGATGTAGGTGCAAAGGAGTTAAAAAAACTTAACCATGTGAACTTTATGTTCATAGGTATTATGACGGTGTCATGACTAATATGATCCCTCATAATATTTTTCCAGTATTTTTGTCATTTAAGATGCATGAGGAACTGCGCTGCATCAGGACAACACCAGCGTGCTGTGAATGTGCCTATTGTCTAAACAGTCCTGACCTTATTCATTCCCAAAAGTGGAAGGCACTCGGTGCAGGCTGTCGGGTGGCCGTGAAGCTGAATGCCATCTTTGAATTCCCTTCCTACCTCTGCCACTAGAGTTGCTGTGAGATGCCAAGCAAATCACATAAACTGACACAGTCTCATTTAGTCACTAATCGTGTGTTACTAATTTTCTTAATACCCAAACTAAGGCACCTGTGACCAGACTTGAAGCTGCATAAAGTGTTCACTACTGCAATAACATATAATGAGAACAGTGCTTTAAGTGTGTGTAATAAAACTGTTAAGTGTACTTGACATTGAGAGGTGTCAAGATAAGCACCCAGAATTAGTCTTAGGCTTTCTTTGTTCTCCACTTTCCTACATGAAGATAGTAGTATAACCTAATCTTGCAAAGATTGTGAAAAAAAAACTTCACTAATATTTGCAGGGCAGTAGGTACCATTGCAGTGAGTGATGAATTATGCAGCTAAGCTAGAAAACTATTCATCTTTTGTAGGAGAACACGTACTACTTTTATTTATACTTAGGTCTAACCCTGCAGAAGATTTTTTTTCTTCTTTCTCTTATTTAAATTAATGTAAAATCGAATTCTTACTGTAGCGATCAAATAGCCTGTGGGAAAGTATATAATAATCATGCATTATTGTTCAGTCCAACATAGTTACAAAGTAACACAACCTGTCTGC
Source organism: Dromas ardeola (assembly GCA_013398915.1). Taxonomy (NCBI): domain Eukaryota; kingdom Metazoa; phylum Chordata; class Aves; order Charadriiformes; family Dromadidae; genus Dromas; species Dromas ardeola. Next base: position 34,817 of record VYZM01024521.1, read on the forward strand.
CTTTTGAAATGAAAGCGATAACAAACACAAAGATTATGGTAAACAAATTTCATGTCTTAATCTTCATTCTGTTTTATTTACTTAAGCTCCTCTTTGGAGCAGTATTCGAAAACTTTACAGTCTTTACTACTTAACACTCAGAATGTTCATACAAGATAAGGAAATAATATAATCCCCATTTTATAGACGTGGAGGTAAATCATGGTCAAGATAAGCCCATACACATTAAAGGAGATTGGTGTGTAAAAGTTAGGGGCTTTGAGTTAAAGCTTATGGGTGCCAGCCTTGAGATTGAACTCTGGACTGAGGTCTTTATGTCGTGAATGACACCTGAGAAGGTGTCACCCAAAACAGCCAGTCAGGTAGGCAGAGTGTCCCAGACCTTCCCCGGTGGTAGCCCTCTGCTAACCAAGAGGGGAATTTCTGAGGCCGGGGCTGAGTCTGCGATGGTGCCTCTAAGGTTCCTCCACGCATTTCACATTTGGTGGTTGTTGAGTGAAAGGCAGAAGCAGACCCAGCACCTGGAGGTGGCTGGCAAGCTTTGGCAATGCTTGTTGCCTCGAAGCCTGTGAGAGACCTGGGCAAAGGCAGGGGTAATTTCTGAACTGTGTTCCAGATTAAGAATGACCTTGGTGTGAGCCATGGAGCCCTAGCAGCCTGGAGCTGTTCTGGGCAGGCAGAGAGACACCCAAGGAAACTCTACAGACAAAATAAAACTATATTCAGCATTAGGCAGCTGGCAAATGAAAGTTTGCAGCATTGCGGTTTTTTAGCTTTGGTACCTGGGCTCCATCTCAGACACCATTAAATGCCTTTTCTGCATTTGCCAAAAGACACGCGTTGTAATGCAGTAAGTTGAACCTCGATTTTTCTTACCTATTTTTTTTTTTCTTCCCTTCTGTTGTCCTATTCCTTATTATGGACACATTTGGCCACTGTCAAATTGAATGATTTTTTGCATACTTGGTTGGCTGTCTCTTTTTTTCCTAATTTGCTGATACAGTCAACTGTGCCAGTAAAGCAATTATGCAAAATTGTGTATAAAGGTTTAATGATACAAAACAGTGTTCATCACAAATCTAATCGTGATTCTTACCATCCTTCAATAAACTGAAGGTTTTGAGATGTTTGAATTAGGATCTCTGTGGCTAATCTGTTCTGTTAAAAAAATATATTTAGTGTAGCAGATCAGGGAACATTTAATGTACATGTCACTGTTAACTGTGGAAGGAAGCGATTAACAAAAATAGTGACTTGGAGGTGTTCAGATAATGGTTTATATGCTTTCAGGTGGTGATTATGAGAAGTCTGCTTTATTACATGTCTCATTAGGTTACAGTGTTATCTGTTTTACATTACAAATAATAACTATGTATGGCTCATTGTATTGTATTACAGACTTAGTGCACAAAGGTAAAAAATATAAAGGTGGACATAGTAACAAAGCAGAATAATGTGTCTGAACACTGAAAGCAAAGAGATACCAGGTTAAAACAGAATTGACAGGTACAGTGTACTGAGGTTTGGTATCTGGTTTCCACTTGAAACTGGTTCAGGAAAAGAGCTCTAAAGCAATACTTGGTAATGCTTTCACTGAAGCTGAAAATCCCATTGGATTTTCTTGGTCCAGAATAGAGCATTTAGAAACATTTCAAAACTGATATTTCTGCTTCATGTTTGCATTGATAGTTTCTGATTTCTGCCCTTCTGCTTTCCTCGGAACCCTGGATGGGATTTAATCCTACCGCAGAAAGTATTAGCTAGTCAGATATTATTATTAGGACTGACATTTAGTAGAGTCTCGTTTGTATCAGGTCATTATGTACTGCAGGGAGAGACCTTCTGCCACAGCCAGAAAGAACACACTGCTTCCCCTTGGCTGCCTCCATCCGACTGCGTATGAGGAGGGAGAGCAAAAAGTGTCTCTCCTTTCTGTCCCTTTCTTCGTTAACAGTTCTCATCTGTGTGTCAGCTTTGCACTAAGGAGGCATTAAGGACTGTGAGGACAGGGAATAATGAATAACCTGGCGGTGCTTTCCGCTACCTCCTTAGTCAGGAGGGAAGCGGGTCACACTTGGGTTCTGAATTATTAAGGTGAGTTCTATTCACTTTGGTACTCCATGTAGTCAAATGTGTGAACTATTTTATACTGCACACAGCAGTCTGGGGCTTGTATAAACAGCTTTAACTTACTGCTTTCTGAAAAGAGAGGCCTGAAGCAGTCATGGAGGTTTCGGGAATGTTAATTGTTTGTGTACATGAATGAGCTTATAAATGGTTGTTTTTGCAGTCTTCCATAGCTCATCAAGAGTAACTGTGTCACTGCCAGAGAAAAGAAAAGACAACGATTATATTTTTTTCTCTACAGTCTACTAATACTTTCAGGGCTTGATATAATGTGCCTTTAACAAACCGTGAACTTCTCTCCTACTGAGCCACTGCATCCTGCCTACATTCAGTGTGGGCAGAGAACCATTATACTAATCCACTCTCCCATCATATCTCTAGCAAACACATGTAAGTGTTTTCTTTGAATATTTATTTTGATGCAAGGAGTGTTAAGTCTTTTATTTGGCAACACAAACAAGTAGGAGATTGTGACTTCTCAACTTTGTAACCTTAATTGTGGAAGTTCTGGTTTTCAGCGACGACATGTTTTGACAAATGTACGACAGCCACATTTGGCTTTAACAGAATAATCCTGCCACCTCACAACAACTTTGGAATAGTTCACCTCTGCAGGTAGGATAGCTTTAAAATGTAGATGCTGAAATGATTTGTCTTTCTCTTTGTTTTTTTACAGGTACGGTTATATGCAAGGCCTGATGCAATCCGAAGAGGATCAGGGGATTATGCTCTAAATATTACAAGGAGACTCATTGAATTTTATGAAGATTATTTTAAAGTGCCCTATTCCCTGCCAAAATTAGGTAAGATTTCCCCTAGAATATGAAGTTCACCCAGAGATGGGAGATAAAGTCAGCTTTTTTAAAGGAAATCTAAGATTGGAATGTACTAGATTTCAAGGTAAGGAATGTTTGCGTTAATTTAGAAGGATCAATAAGTAAGGAATTTTTCATCCCTTCCTTTCAGAGGAAGGGAAGCCAAATTGTCCCCTCTCCAGCCTTGCACTGAAAGGAGCAGTAAGCAGACAGTATTTAAATTTGTTAGGCAATGGGAAGAGAATTTGAGACGGATAAGTGGGTTGTTTTTTTTTTTTTTTTTAATGCTGTTTATTTTGGTCCTTACTTTCATTAGCCACTGGGAGATGTTTGTTCTCTAATATTTGTATCTTGATGCCTCAGCCTTAGATAGGGAACAGAACTGAAAATATTTGTGGAAACTGGGAAGCTCTAACAGTGCAAAACTGTATTTTTTTTTTTTTTATGCTGGCTTATGTGTTTTATTAATGATGATTAGTACATATGCTTAATTGTATTGTTGCATATTGAAAGAATTGCTGTGAACTTGTTTTGCTGCTCAGGTGACCTAAATGTAAAAGCTGTCAATTTCCATTATTTTTAAATAGTTTTTTCTCCTCCTCCCTTTCACCACAATCAATTGTTCTCCTACACACTTGAATACTTTACATGATATTATTACACCCTCCCTCCTTTGGAGCATGTTTGATCAAGATCCAGAAAAGCCTATTGCTCAGCAGCAGGAAGAGAGCTTGAATTTGATCAGAAGTGTTAGAGTTGGAACCACAGGCGATCCTCCCAGGAACTCGGGGTTTATTTCATTAAATCCCTTGCCCGCTGAGTAGCTATATTAGTCTTGCAGCTAACGGTGTAGGAGATAGATAAAGTAACTGATATTACTAGATGAAGGTGTTGCATAAATTTTTTATAAGAATGTTGTGGCATTTGTTTCTTGTTGTCTTTAAATTACGGGCTACAGGCAGTGTTCTCCTGGAGAAATACGCAGATGGGTTAAAAATGGCACATGCATCAAACTTTCTGTGTATCCTTTCATACCTGGCTTCAAGTATGTAATAATGATTTCATAAAGGAAGTTATAGACTTACAGGTGCCGGAAATTAAGAAAGAAAAAACTAATCAAAAACTTTCCGTTGAATATAAAGGACAAACATCATTACTGCAGGTAGTTTATTGAGGATGCCAGGTAGCAGCAGGCAGTAGTTACTCTATCTGCTTCAGAATATCTTTCACAACAATTGCAACCTGCGGTCGTTCAACTAACTCAATGTGCTATATGCTTAATCATTATACTGTAGCATATCTTTTAAAAATACCTCATCAGAAATCATAGATTCATAGAATCATAGAATATTTTGGGTTGGAAGGGACCTTTAAAGGTCATCTAGTTCAAATCCCCTGCAATGAGCAGGGACGTCTTCAATTAGATCAGGTTGATCAGTGCCCCATCCAACCTCACCTTGAA
>VYZM01024536.1:0-11143 GCA_013398915.1 Dromas ardeola
TGCCCAGAGAGACGGTAGATGCCTCATCCCTCGAACATTCAAGGTCAGCCTGGATGGGCCTCTGAGCAACCTGATCTAGTCAGAGATTTCCCTGCTCATTGCAGGGGAGGCTGGACTAGATGACTTTTAAAAGTCTCTTCCAACCCAAATTATTCTATGATTCATTCAAACACATGGATAAGGATACAGCTGCAAAACAAGGCAAGTGCAGCAGCAATCTTTATAAACTAAGGTGTGATGAAGTGCAATTAAACAAGTACAGGCTTTCAATCAGGCTGCTGTTTCATTCCTTCCTACCAAATCACAACTAAAGTAGCAAGATAATGACAAAAATAACAGCTACCAGTTTAAAGTTTTCAATTCAGTATCTCTTTAGTACATATATATGGCCATAATAGTATTGAAATCAAAAGCAAGAATCCCATCTGAGTATTCAAGATCTGTGTTTTATTAATTTTGTTGCACCTTTAGTATTGAAGAAAGGTCAGTGACCTAAACCTTGCCTCTAAATTAATCATGTGTATCAAATACATTTTTCAGATCCATGTACTGCAGATCTCCTGTATTTTTCCAGTCTTAAAAAACAAAGCAATCGGAGATGAGAGACACATTTGTGTGCTACAAACCTTTAACCTTGGAAAGCTTATTTTGTAAAGACAGATTTTCCGATTACTTCTGGATCTCATACATCTCCTCATCATAACAGCTGTAAAACTTTGTTGTTACTGAGGTCAGATCAGAGAAGTTCTTCGTTGCCTGCAATATTCCAACTTTTTATTTTCTGTGAAATATGAGTAGTGTTTTTAGCATTCTCCAGCAAAACACTACTTCCTATGTTTTAGTGGATTTATTTGAAACTACACTCTCAAAGTATGGTTCCTGTGTTCCTTCCAGTGTTTCAAATGTAAATAATCCAGGCTCCGCACGCAAAGACCATGTTTTAGTTTTTACTTTTCCCTTAGGTATTATCTTAGGTGTTATAATGCTGCTCTTTAAACTCCCTGTTAAGAGACCAAAACCACTTTTGTCTACCAAAAGCTGCTGCAAAAGAATTAAGTTTCAGAGACCATACTGAGATCATGATCTCTTCAACTCGATCATACATTAACTACACACCTGCCCCATTTCTTTTATTCTTTGATTTCATATGACATGGTGAAAGAAGCCTTTTTTTTACAAGGCCTAATTTAGATTATGCAAAGCTTGCATCTTGGAAGTGCAGGGATAAATTAAGATCTAATTGAAAAACAAAAACCTTAAAAAACATTCCAAGTAGGCTCTCTACATTATATTTATAGACTGTATGTTCCAGGTATTTGTTAAACAAGCTGTTACTCTTCTACAAATATTTGTCTCAGCTAATTGGGACACATATTCAAGATTTTGCTTCTTACAACTTTGATTAAAAGACACATGAGCATTCCTTCACATTTTATAAGCACTGGGTGTGTCATAATGATTCTTCTATTAGTTCTACTTCTTCTCCTGTCACCTTCAGCTTTCATTTTCCTACTTCCAACAAAAATTACTTTCTCCTATCATCATTCCAATTTCTACCTTACAATATGACAATTGTGATGTATTCTGTTTTATTTTGGTTTTATCTTCAATAAAATTTCATAACTGAATTCTACTGACAAAGTGCAGTTTCAAGATGCTTGGTAAAATTCATACATGTAGACAACCAAAGCATCATCATCATATCATCACTTCAGAACTTCACCATCGAGACTAGAACCAAAAAGTCACCCTGCTATCCTTAATACATTTGTTATTCAGCAATTTGCAACAAATGTGAACACCTACCTAAATTTCTAACTCCTGAGCTTGCAATGGTTTGAAGGCCTGAAGATAGTAACAGGATCATAGAACACAATCTTTTTCTGGAGAAAACCTTCAGCAGTTCTATCTTGCTTTTCTTTTTTCCCCTTTCTGTTTTGGAGTTTGTTTCCCCCGCCCCTTTTTTCTCCCCTTCTCCCCAAACTGATAAGTATTTTTGTAAAACTGTAGACTTGATTCTTACCCATGGCAAAACAACTCAGTGTTTCCATTAGAAAAATAAAATTGAGGTTAATATGATTACCGTCCCACCCAGGACATGTAAGACATAGGACTCAGATTCACTTAAAAGTGTTCATTTCAGGAAATCTAGGCCACAGATTGCGAAGTTTTGCAAAGATGTGCCATGAAAAATACCTCATCGTTTGCAGTTACAGCATACTATATACTATGCTGTCCCTGAGGTATTCCTCTGTCAGGAGACGAATCACTGTCTATTCATAAAATTCACAAAAACTACAGTAAACCAGTAACATAACTACAATCAGATGACTACGTTCTGTCTAGCATTCAGACATAGTAATAGTTACTCATGCATTATGAATGGAAAAGAAAAAAAATTAATGCATCTTCCTTAATCATAACCTATCTTGAAATTTCACTGTCAATTACATTCTGAACTTAAGAACAAACACTACACTAAGCAATGGGTATCTCATTTTCCTATGAAAAGTTTATTTTAAGAAGTATATAAATTCAACAAACTATGCTAGATACCATCTTTGACCAGCATGAATATTTTTGTTTTAAACTTAGTCCCTTGAAGAATATGTAAAAACTGTACCTGTGCTGAACATTTCCAGCATGAATGGCTTCTGGTGGAACTCTCCATGGACAGCTTACTCTGCCTCCAGGAAGACGTTTGAAATCAAACTGGCAGCAGATTTTCGGATCTGGACCACAAGTATGAGGAACATCATAGCTATAGAAAGGCATCATATGACAAAGGATATCTGTACTGGATCCCAAATCTGGAATCAAATACATAGAGAGCACATCTTTAAAATAAACCTTCTCAGATTTGCCAAAAACTGAATTAATTCCATGCTCTTATTCCAACATTTGTATTAAAAACATCAGATGAAGACAATTCCTTGCTTCGAATGTCCATACCTGGAGTCTCCCTTTGCATGTACCTTACATATAAAAAGGCTAAAAAACAGAGATACAATCAAGAACCAGCTGGTTGAGAAAGATAGAAACAGAATGTTAGGGATTTTTTTACTCAGGTAGGTCTCATTATTTCTAGAATTTTAGAGGTGAACAAACCACATCTTTTATACTTTGAGTGAATCAAAACCAAACAACAACAAACCAGCAAGAACAACAACAACAACAAAAAAAAACACAAAACAAAACAAAAAACCCCATCCTGCTGTCATCACCTCATTAGCACAACATTTTAATTGGTTGACTTTAGCAATATCCTTATTTCTTGAACACATAACTTCAATACAATTCTATGTACTTGTAGATAGATTCTGTGTGCTTGTACATAGAACTGCATGGAATCCTCTGCACTTCTGAGACCATGTTTGCAATCCTAACTTTTCCATCTAGTCAGTCCATTTCCTGAAATTTGACCCACCAGGGGCAGACATCTACCCACATTTTGTCAAGTCTCAATAAAAAGTCTTTCAAAATTTAAGTTTAAAGAAAACCCAAACTTCTCATAAAATTTAAGAGAACCTTAAGTTTACTCATCGTGTAAAACAACTAAATGCTGCTTACCTATTACCAGCACTAACAACTTACAGCAATTTTATGACCAAAAAAAAGGATGAATGCTGTAGAAGTGCCACAGAACCTGGCTCCTAAGTATGGCAACAACACACAAAACCTTAAATAGCATAAGTCTTCACAGTTCCAATCCAGATCTTTTGTTTAAAAACTCCTATTTTACTACTACTTACTTATTACTAAAAAGGTAATATCATATAAATATATTTTACTTTTCAGCTACAGGAGTTCTCTTTATCTCAGATAGCATGTCTACATATTATGCCAGATAAGTGTGCAGTGATCTTTGATTTGTGATCTGGTTTGAAAAGCTTTCTTCTGAAGCCTGAACACTAGGCCATACACGTGATTTACATATGCAAGTATTTTGGAAAAAGGCCTGTCAACTAAGTATTCTGTAGACTGAGTGGCATACACCAACGTTCAAAAAAAAAAAAATCTCTGAACTGTCAGTATCTGACAATTATTTCACAGTGGCATGCCTTCCTCAAATGAAGTTTACTTCTGCAGCAGATTGCTTTCTCTGAATAACCTCCTCCCTACAACTTCCAATTAAAAACACAAAAGAACTAAAAAAGCTTCAAAATCACCACCATCTGTCAATAGTAAGTACTAAACACATTTGTTTGACCCTGTATTGATAAAGCAGTGACATATTAGCTTACTTTAAAAAACAGAAAGACCAAAACCTACATACGTTCATCATACAGTTTATTGGAATGCTGGTACAGTACAAAATAAAACAAAGTGTTCGTATAGAAAAGTACATTCATTCACAGACACATCAGTTTCCTGAGGCATAATCACTACATTACCTAAGAAAACTTTCATACTCTATATTGTATAACTAATATCAAAAAAGCAGTCATATTTATTCTAAGAATAAGGTTTTAGATGAGACTTCAATTGCAAATTAAAATGGTGACATTTTTAATCTATTTTTCCGGCCAGAGATAACTTACAAATTTCAAGTCCACAGAAAGCTACTGTAACTAATGATGCTAATCTGTCACACCAGCTAAGGAAAACTGGTTGCTTGAAAGTTTTTTCTTTAGTAAGAACATAAACAAGACAGATCTTTTAATCTTCAAATATTCACTTTTGGCCTTTTTTTTTTTTTCTCTCCAAAAGAAATGTTCCTTATCCTCCACTTTATTTCCACATAGTAGAGTAGGAGGAAGAAAACAAAGAAGTGAGAAATGGAAAAAGAATATTTCACTCCATTTACTTTTTTTTATATATACTTGTAAGGAATGTGGGAGTAGGGAAATAAGGGAAAGTAAAAGCACAAAAGAAAGTGAAGAAACAGAAAGATCAGAGGAACAATGGCAATAATACAGTTGGGTTTTTTTAACTCTTTTCCCAACACACAGGTACTCACATTCCCTGTCTGTTATTAAAAAAAAATATATACATATCACCAGAACTTAACCTAGATGACTTTTTCTTTTTTTTTTTTAAACAGAACTACAAGTCAAAAATTTTCAAGTCTAGGCTTACTTCTCTAAATAACCTATTCTGTAAAGACTTCCATAGTATTTATTCAAGTTCTCTACACATTTTACCTGTGTAAATTAACAAAATAAATTGACATAAAGGAAAAACACGTACCCCAATTCTGTCTCCAAAAAAATTCTAGTGTCTTCTGCATTGCAAAATGTTTTTTAACTGAGTAATGAACTCTCTGTATAAGCATATTGGAAAATCCTGTCCGTTTTAGAAGGTAGGCCATTGTTGGTGAATGCCCAAAAGGATCAATTGCCCAACCAGACTTTGGTTTTACTCCTGTTGACAAAAGAAAAAAGTAAAAAGGGAAGAAAGTTTTACTTTATACTCAAAGAAAGCTATATCATTGTAATTCAAATCAGAGCACTAAAGATAAAATTTCAAAGAAGATAAATTAAAACATACAGCTGAGTATTAAGACTGCTGCAGAACACACCCTGGAATTAACAAGCTAGAATTAAACAGATAAACAATTAACAAAAAAAATCAAGTGTCTTAGAGGCAAAGTATTCTAACTACAAAAAACCCCTGAGATTAGTATTCTACATTGTTACAGTATTTCAATTGCGTCTCAAACATCCCTACATGGAATGGTAATGAAATGCATCTCCTTTTTCACTTTAAGTAGTTTACAGATGTTACAATTGGAAAGCTGAAAGAAAATGAATGGATGGAGACGGATTGATGTTGCAGCTTGTTGAATTTTCACTGTAATTTAAATAATGTTAACCTTCATTGGCTTTGGAACTAACTTTTATTTTGATTTATTTGGTTGGCAATCATTAGAATCGTGTTGATTCATACTGTCCTTTCACTGAACTTCATAGTAGCAAATAAAGAAGCTATATCTAACTCTTGTTTTACTGATTCTTCAACATGGTTCCTTTACTGTCGTATCAAAAAACCAGTAGGGAATGCATTATCCTTTTATCAGGCCTTCCTTCCCCTCCCCCCCTTAATTATGGCAAGCTACATATACGGAAATATGAATTTAAGAAAAACATAGTGAAACAGCTTCTCGAAATCATTTCAGTTAATTGGATGAAATCATGTGAACTTATTATTAAAATCACTATAAAATTTTTTTCTGTATAAAAAGGGTTATCTCTACTTACAGAACATTATCTCTATTTATAAAACTAAACAAAAAAAACCCTCCCAAAGCCAGCAAAACAGTTCAGCCAATGTTACTGCAGCCAGTATTTCCTCTAAGTTTCAAAAGTGAATGAGTCAGCCTTTTTTTTTTTTTTTAATATGAACAATACTAACATTACAATGGGTTTAGGTTTTATAACTACTACTGCTACAAGAACCACTACTAAATTTCATATTTACTTTTTTGAAAGCGTTACATAAGAGAACCTAATGAATACACAGCCTGCAGAATAGATCCAAACACATGAAAGGAGTATTAATTTTTAGGTCATTTTAAGGCCTTTGTCATGATTTTCAAAAGACAGAAACAGCAAACAGAAACTGTTTGTGACACCAGACATGTGATCCACAGTTCAGAATGATCTAGTGTTAAGTTTTATTATACTAATATACTACACACGTCTTTCATTGATCAAGACAAAATGTTATGACATAAAATTGTTTAAATACACTTCATCCAGGAACTTCTATCTGCAAACAGTAATTGCAAATATCAGATTCAATCCTCTAACTTACAGTAAGTGGTCTGATTTAATGTTTCAGGAAAGCAGAGTAGAGAGTCTTTTAAGCACACCATAAATCCAAAAAGCATTTTCAAATTGACTTCCTCTATTAACACAGTTAAATTTTAGATCAAGCTACATACCAAGGTTCTTTTCTAGCCATTGATGTCCTTCTATCAGTTGGTCAATTAAAGCAAAATAATGAGGAGAGGCTTCATCAGGCATGACCCATCCTCCTGTTACTATTTCAAATTGTCCATCTTTTATTAACCTGAAAAATATGTTAATTGTGTTCAGAATCTTGCAAGTGAAAACACACTCTAAGAAAATAAATTTCTGAATACTCAATAGCTATTTACCAGGGACACAATGCCAAAATCTAAATCATTTGTGCTACTTCCACCACTGGACTACATTTCTTTAATCAAACTGGGAGAGAATGAATAGATGGAACTGTCAATTTTTTAATGCCTCTGTGCAATTAAAACTAACAGCTCTACTGCATGTGCCACAATACTTGATTTTTTTAAAAATCAGGAAGAGGCTATTTCCTGCATAGTTTATAAAAACAAAAGTGTATGCGCCACAGTACCAAAAGTCAATTGAGCGAGACCTTTTCAAGCACATTTCAAGCATTACTAATATGTCCCCATCTTTGATCTACTGTTCATTTTATTGTTTTAGAGAGCTGATAGAGCTTTGAAGTTTATTGTATCTATAAAGGCTTCAAACCAGCTCCCTCATTAAAATGCCTTCTTGAAACAGATCACAGGATGACGACATCAGTGAAAACAACGACCATGCTTACAGCACCAGGTAGTCCCTACAGTAAAATAATGTAATTTCAGCACTTATATTGTACACGTGCATATAAATGTTTAATGAATTCAAGAAAGGAATACCATAAACTTAAGTCACATTATAGATAATACCCATAAGAGTAATGAAAAACATACAGCAAAAAATAATCGCCAGTGCAGCTTCTCTAAGTCTTACAGCAGTTTAACCAATACCTGATTCACCTGAAGAAAGGACACAGTTCCTTAGTGACTATCATTTACTGTTTATTGTGTTCCAAGGGATCTTTTTATCTCAAAAAACAACAGCTGTGCTATAATACTCATGCATTGTACATAAATTTTTAAATAGATAGTTTTCTGTCATACCCAAGATTTCCAGCTCTACCTAACCTTTGCAGCTGTGAGGCTCTCATAGCCTTAACGTACACTGCAACTTGTGCATCTTGAAGAGGGGCATGAGAAGAAGGGCATCACAGAGATGAGCTAAGTAGTGTTGGATACTGTCTTAAAGCCAACCCCTTTTGGAAAACTTCAAACTATATCCTCACTTCAAGTTTATCCAAGCAGCATGCCTTCTTGTCTCAATGTCTATGCAAAACTTCTACTTTTATATTACATTTTAAGTTGCGATTTTAAAAAGAACTAAGAAGAGCAAGGGTGTGGAGTATGTACTACTTTAGCATTTAAGCAGCTGCATGTTTATAAAAAATACTTATATTTAAAAGCAAAATATTCTCATTTCGTAATTGTGTTAAAACTGAAGAAAAAATTACCACATATAAATAGCTAATATGGAAAATTATTTTTATTCCATTCCTAATACTTCGATGTGACTTCAAATAAAGTTTATAATCACAACTCTATTAGAATTATAATGACATCTTTATGGCTGCACATGGAAACTTTTAGACAATTTTTTGAGCAACTTAGTAATTCGTCTTCACTTGTCTGAGCGCATTTTTATTTTGTAACTGGAAAAAAAAAGAACCAAGGCCAAAAATACCAGAACTTGAGTAGTTGATTATTCTAGCAATTCTGCATTGCAACAAGTGAAATCTCAAGTTTACAGTGTAGTCAAATGCACAGAGTCTCAGAACATTCCACATAGAAGATAAGAAATAGTTCAGTGTTCAAACCTTTTAACAGCATCCTTTTTTTGGCTATCTATTCCATCCCACCATTTTGAAAAGTAAGAAATCTCAGACCACATAAATTTCCTTCGGTTGTCTTCTTGCAGTTTTATAACCATATTATTTAAGATATGCTGCGTCTGATCTCTGAAGTAATCATCAAAAGTCTTCAGCCAACCTAAGAAAAAGAATATACGAAATTCAAGTTCCTTTCGACAGTCTTAGAGACCTGCCTTCTTCCCACTCCTTACAAGAAGTTAAGTGAAACATTTTCTTAAAAAGCTGAACTTTACACACTGTGGACAGTTCAAAGTGCTAAACTCTCCAGGAGTTTCTTTCTACAAAGTTTAGGTGCTTTATTTCCTAAACATCTAAGTATACAGAATATTAGGCTTTCCACTTTGATCAACAGGATACACAGATTTAAAAAATTGTGGATTTTTTTTTTTTAAGCACAAATTAAGTAGTTGAAACGGAAGATGTATACACCTGCAAACTGATCTTCTTTGATAACTTCCACAAGGTTTCCCTATCTCTCACATCAGGACAGTAGCATCTATCACAGATCATCTTCCCAGTCCGAGCCCTATTCCAATACCCTCTAATACTTCCCTCAATGTCTTATTTCTTCTTTCAAGTGAAAGCACTCCATTCCTACTTTATGTAAAACAACCAAACAAAAATCCTTACTAGCAGCATCTTACACTTACAGCTTGAGGAGAAAATTAAAAGTTATCCTACAGACCTTGAGGGTAAAGAAATTACATGGGGACAAACCAAGCCGCAGTAAGCCCTGCATCCCATGTTCAGCATCATTTATGAATGAAGGGTTTGTTAGCAAAGACTGAGAAAAGAAATATGTTATAGCTGCATCCCTCATTAAAAAAGATATTGGTGAGACGCAGAATAACAGAAAACTCGTAACCATATATTCAGACCTCACAGTACAGAGCCTTCCATGAATTTTTTTAACCTCTTCCTAAAGCCTTGCATGAGAAAGTACATGTATCTTCCTTCCCAGAACCTGGAAGGGGTACATTCTTTCTGCAACTATAACTAGAAAAAAGGAGCAGTTAATCCTGGCTACGAAATACACAAGTGGCATATTCCTACTCTTCATACCAGCTCTTGTCATGTATGGGCATTTTCATTAAAGTGCTTCCAAAAGGGAATCAGCAGTTGAGTTTAAAGCCTAAGTATCACATACAACACAGTAACAACCGAAGAATGCAAGTGATGTTATGAAATTGCCCTATAGCATGCATCCACACATGTGATATAATCCTAGTCATTCCACTCTGATTTACCAGTTCTGTTCTGCAGAGGCACTGCCATTCTAGCACAATGCCAGTCTGTTCATAAGATACAGGATTAGGCTGCTCTGGAATAAGATTATATTGTTCCAAGGCAGTTATACAAATGCAGAAAATTTCAGTATTAAGAAAATAATTGTTAAATCTTATAAAAGAAAACCACTTTATTAATGAACAGGGTATGAATATTGATTCAGAGAGGATATATTATACTTTATTTTAAGGATGAAAAATAAATGATGTTCACTTTAGGTAGAAATGCAGAACTAACGTAATTTGACAATATGCATATTATTTTCCAGTTCACAACAAATTGTTCATTATATTTCAAAGAAAAAAATCTTGTATTAGGAATAACCACTAGACACTGTCTCACTCTTACTTTGGTTGCAATACTTTCAGGCTGGACTCTCGCTTTGTAAAGCTCAAATTTTAATAAAGTAGTCGGAAACAAACAAAATCACGACAAATTTCCCAAAACCCCACTTTTTCATTTTGCAAATGAGGAAATAAACCTGTAACACTCAAGAGGAAGAGTGTTAGCTTAGTATTTTTTTTTTAACAGGTGTTTAGCATTGAGAAGAATCATCACATCTGATATAAGTTTCTATACAGATATAACAAGAGAGTCTAAATTATCTTAAGGAGGAAAATACACTTTGTCGAGATAGTTAATATGAGGACTTGAAATTTAAAAACTTAAAACATTATTTTCTTTGGTGGCATGGAAACAGCTTAATAGAAAAAAGTTGTCAGTAAATTACTAATACACAATAATTTCATGGAGACTGAAAACAGAAAAGCTATGAATAAGCTGAATTTATTTTCTTTTTGTGCTGTTTTTAATCAAAATTTGTTGTGATCTCTGCCTATTTCAGTGGTTTTTTTAATGCAAGTTTTCACTCAAAGAATTGAGATCACATAGCCAATTCATCTTCTTCAGTGCTCTTTTACTTTTCAACAAACCAAAGAAATATTTACCTGATATTTACATAAAAAGATCCACATGTAGCAGACTACAAATTTACAGCTTTTTACCAGGAATTTCTTCTGCAAGAGACAGTATCATGCTAGCATACAACTAACGGAAGACGAACTAAACCCATCCTATGCTTTTCCTACACAGAAATGTATCAGAATCATAGAACGGTTAGAGT
>VYZM01024540.1:0-14214 GCA_013398915.1 Dromas ardeola
TGGATAAGGAGCGTTTCTCACATTTACTCTGTGACAATTTAAGTGAGAACAAAGTGCACATCAGGCTGCGTACCCTTAGTTAAAATCAGTAGAATTTTCACCACCACTTTTCTCCTGTTGCTTATCTGTGGAGCAGATGCACCCCAATTTTCTGAAATCAAGGCTTGTGATTCACCAACACATCAAAAAGCAGCCCCGATCATGTTGCTCTTGTTATTGCACCTTGTCTCCATGATCTCCACTGCATCCATGCTGCAAAAGGAGGTTCCTTTATCAGTTATCTTCCTTTCCTTGTGCTCTTAGTGGAATCTGAGTTAGCAATCAGAATAATAATGATTTACCTCCAAGGGAATGTGAATGCAAGCCAAGTTCCTTTGGTACGCACGGAAATGTTTGGTATTGTTTACTCATGCCCTGTGGATTCACCAGATGGCATCAGATAGCATAATTTGGAGTCCATGCTCAAAAAAGAGGCAAAGCTTGAGCTGCAGGAATTGATAACATGGACATACCAGGAACAGCTCTGATCTTTTTTTGAGGACATGGCATGTCTTTCATCTTTATCGTAAAACAGGCGAGGAACCAAAACATATTGTTGCACACCTGGACCCTTAACATGTCAAGCAAACCATTTTTAACACAGCCATTTATGAATGATTTTGGCTACTCTTCTAATAACTGCTTCTGCCAGAGAGGATTCTCTTCCTGGGTTGGGGTGAAGGTCCTGGGCAGGTCAGCAAAGAGGAGGCAATGTGAAATGAGCCATTGCAGCTGTTTCCTTCTTGGCTAGCTCTGCTTGAATTCAGTAAATAGAAGATTTAGGTTTCTGTTCTTTAAATATCCCAAGCATAAATTATTCACTCAAAATACATTTGTCAAAGAACAGAAGCACTAGGAAAACAGAAGTGGAAAGCCTTAGCAGAGGCTGAACCAGCTACAGCTTTACTGACCGCAGCACAAAGCACTCAGTATAGCCTGATGGCCCTGCCCCGAGGGACAGAGGAGATGATCTAATCATTCTTTTCCATCTCATTGCTGCAATTCTAAGATTTGAATTGTTTTCGGGCCAGATCCTAAAACGACGTAAGCTTTCCTGTAGTGAATACTGCTGCATTGATTTATAGCTGCTGAGTGTCTGGCCTTTGAGGACTGTTTTAACCTTTAGAATATTGATTTCTCTTTTTATTTTCCTGGCTGCTGGAAGCAAGACCCTTGGTCAGGTTATGCAATATGCAAAAGTGTGGTGGTGCCATGATTCCTAAAAATGAGTGACCAAAGAGGTGAAAAGTTCAGCAGCCTTCAATGCAGTGCTGCATAATCACCGTAAAAGGGGCCATGGCCTCCTGGAAGGAGGCATGGCCTCAGAAAATCAGTTGACAGCAGTGTTTACTGGGTAGGACCCGTCCTACTGGGGATGAGGGACCGGAACTGGAGGCAGGGGTCAGGCACAGGGATCCTGGTGGAGCGGGCAAGGGGGCCCAGAGTGGGCTCGGGGCATCTTTGGAGAGGACGTGGAGACATTTTTGCTCAGTGCCTACTCAGGACAGCCCTCCCCTCACAGGTCTCATTGCCCCTGAATCCTCCTTCCCGAAACCATCACTCCCTCCTCCTCTCCCTCTCACTGCTGCAGTCCTCCTTTCAGGGCAGGGCTTTAGCTCAGTCTCAGCTAAGCCATCAAGACCTCCAGGGTGGGAAATGCCCACAGAAAACAGATGCACTAGCTGAAAAGACAGCTGGTGGCAGAGGACAGTCTATGAAGCTAAGAGGAATGTGAGGATCTGGAGCATAAAAATAGTTTGCAAAGTACCAGTGGTGGACACCAGCCAGATCACCTCCCAGAAAGCATCCAGATGCTGCCACCCTAAAGGTGAATTTTTCTCCATGAAGGACAGTGTTTGTCCTGGTTCTCTTGTAAGGACGGTGCAGAGCTGCATCCTCACTGCTGAGATACTCCCAGACCTGCTGGGCTGGAAGGAGCTGCTGAAGGGAGAGGAGCATGGGGGAGGTCACCTGGTGTGCCTTTATGCAGGCTACCATGGAAGGTGTTGAAAATTTCTGGAGACACAAATCATCCACAGGCTTATCATGTGACAGAGACGCTGAGAACAAAGGGGCCGGACCAGGAGCCTCAGCCAGTCCCCAGTCTTTCTAGTGACTTCAAAGACAACTGGCCCAGCCAAAGGGGCGTCTGTCAGGAAAAAGTATGTCTCACTATTTTTGCTAGGCCTGCTACAGATATAGCTTTTTCTTGAAGCTGCTAATTACAGTAATAAGAGTACTTATTGCTGTCACACCCTTCACTCTGTCACAAGTGGTTGGTTTTCTAAAGGAAGCATACGCCTGCTTCTGGAGCATCCCAGAGGAGAATGAGTTGGATGAGGAGAGCAGCCCTAGCTTGTGCTGTCTCTCTTGTGGTTCTCTGTGTTGATAACAGTGATTAATGATGAGGTCTGTTAGCAAGAAGTGAGATTCAGAACTGGGATTCTACCTGCCATATATACCTGTTCTGTGTCCTCATTTTACAACTGACAAAGCAAAAGAGCAAGCTTTTACTTGATTTCAGTGCTGAATTATCACTCATTAAAAAGCTTATAATGCAGGAAAAAAAATTGAAGATCTCATACCTTCCAACCTGTTTTTGACATATTTATCAGGCATACAGTAACATACAGGCGAAACATGCCAGGCGAAACGGGCAGTGGGGCAGCAGTTTCTTCCCTGGTGCTGTGCTGATGTGCAGTCCATGGTGGCAGGGCTTTCCATGGCCAACAGGTTGATGTGGCACACCTGGTCTTGCAGGGACCAACGTGGTGAGGCTGAAGGGCAGCACTGCAGCAACGACAGGTTGGGGCTTGATGATCTGTCTCAACATCTTACACCTGGTGCAGCTGTGGGGGGCTGGCAGAGGAGTCCATCACCAGCCTGGGATGCAGGCACTGTGAATATGGGCTGTCTTCCTTCCTCTATTACTTTTCATGTCCTGGTCCTTTCACTAGGATTTCCTCTCCCAAAACTGGGGACCCAGGCGTCTGGACATGTTTAACTACATCTTTTTAATGCCTCTGGGGTGGACAGCCTCTCATCTGCAGGGTAGAGCTCATGCTCTTGACATTTAAGTATATGAGTAAAAGCAAGTGAGCAGGGGGCATTAGCCACTGCACTGGTGTGAACTTTAACTGCATGGTGCCAGTGCAGGTCTGAACCGTGGTAACTGCAGGGAAGTCTGCAGAGCCACTTCAGTGCTTGCCACCTGGAGCTCTTCCCAGTGTGGTGGATTCCAGTTTGCAAAGGGCTCTCTGGTTTAGGAATCACCTGGAGGGACGCTTCAAAACGTCACATGCAAACACTTCCTTTTGGTGCTTCGAAATGCCCATTTCTCACAGAAGCCAATTGCCTGTAGCGCAATACAGCTGGGAATCTGGAAATAGCTCCTCTCATCTCTTTCCCTATTCAAATGTGCCCTCTAGCAGAAGAAAGTCCAGAGAAGCAGGCAGCAGAGAGTCATCGTGCCAGTGGTACACTCCCCAGAAAATCCCCACTGCTTCTTTTATGGCAGCCTTCCAAGCTTTTAGTACTGTGAAAGTAATGCAAAGTGATCCTCTTTCCTGTCTGTTTTGAAGTTTTTTTGGGGTTGGGGTTTGGTTTGGGTTTTAGTTTTTTTTTTTTTGTTTTTCTTTTTTTTTTTGGTGGTATATTAACCTGCAGCTAATCCCACTTTAATTTATCCAGATCTCTGATACGGATAAAAAAAGAACCCCAGCCACTTTTCCCCACCCCCCTGTTACTGTTGGTACTTAAAGTGGTGTCCCATTGGCATCAATTGCAGCTTGCATTACTGTACTGTTTACTCCCATTAACATGTAGACTGTTGGACAAGTAGAGAGGAAAGTATTGGCCAGCTAACTACTTGTTCAGTTGTGTTCTTATTATCAAAAAATTGCATGAAAATTATGAAAGTTATATGGTACAAAAAAATATACATCTAATATTTTTCTTACTATGCATTAAATTGTCTTTCCACCAAAGCTAAGCGTTTAGCAGCATACGTGCTTGTTTCCAGGCTTGGTGTGAAGTGTCAGATCTCCTCTCAGGAAAGCAGTTATCCATATGAGCTCAAAACCATACTGTAAGCATACTGGTTTATATTACAGGTACATTATTATACTGCCACTTCTATATAGTTGAAATGAAGTCAGCAGAATGGCAGAAATGGCAGAAACGAAGTCAGCAAATTCATTGGGAAAGATACCTTGACATGGCTAGTATCTTAAAGGAACATTATATCCTATAAGCACCTCTACACGTTTCTAACATTTTAGGCTAATGGATGGATGCAAGGACTGCCAGAAGTTAATTGCACCCAGTATTGCATTATTACAGGAACCCTTTCTTATAATAAAACCTTTTCTGTAACCTTTCTTATAATGAAACATTATTATGTACTTATTTAATTTGTGTCTAAAATGCAAAGATTTTTAGTTTTATAACAGCTGTGACAACCTTTAATTATGCCTTCCAGAAGCATAACTGGTTTGTTTGTATACCCAGGATTGTGGAAGGGCTTACTAACGTAGTCAATAATCTGATCATCAGCAAAAAGTTAATATCCAAGCCTGAAATCAGGATGAGGAAACCAACTCGTCAGGTTGGGTTGGTGGTTTCAAGATCGTCTTAATTATTTCAAGTCCAGTCCTAAAAAAGGCTGAGGATTTTCAGCTTGCATTATAATCACTGAGAAGTCAGTGCTCAGGGCTATGCAAGAGCACACCTGAGAAATGAAAAATTTCAAGTGCTGCATGCCAAATCCATCACTGAAATGGCTGATCTGGAATTGAACTTCCTTGCACCACACATTGTTTTGGCCCCAAGACAGTAAAAGGAACTTGTCAAGACAAAAGTATATGAACATGCTGTGTGAGAGAGGCCAAAGTACAAGTTAAAACACATCTTTCTGGCAGCCAGAAGCACTTCATAATTATTTGAGAGCTCTGCTGTACAAAATCTCACTAAACAGGTCTCTTTTGTTTTACCTATTGAATACGGCGAGTCCTATGACTGGGCTGCTCGCTGCTTTGTATGCAAAGCCTGTTTGTGAAATCTGATTTCCCCTCTCCTTCTTGCCTCCAGACCATGTCCTTTTCATGTTTTGAAGCAAACATATGTAGTTAATCTTGTATTATTTCTAATTACTGAAGGCTCTGCTTCTGTGAAATTAGCTTCTCCGACTGCAGTTCTGCATTCAGCTGGTGTCCCAAGCATTGCATGGGACGTGTCAGCAGACAGAGCTACCTGGCCCTCTGAAGCATCCCTGCTGTCTGCACAGGAGCAATTGGATATACCTGAAGAACAGTCTTCAGCTTCAGAGTCAAGAGCAGGATGCAGTTCCCCTCCGCGGCATGTCCAGGTCAGCTACAGGGCTGCAGTTTCTCTATAGCCAGTGTTTTTCCCCATGCCTTTGCCCCAGTTTTGGCTCTTGCAATGAATTTACTCTGAGTGGGGATGAAAAAGTGTACCGAAAGTCCTTTGACATCAAAGTCTAAATCAGAAAAGGAATGAGATGGAACGAACTTAAGAGGGGTCATAACAGTAACCTACCAGTAAGCAAACCAGGCAGGTCCATATCCTGGTCTTGTGCTTAACATATCTTATACACAGAAAAATCCTCTGGAGCAAGTTCTAGAGCTCAGGTTTTCAGTCTCCCAGGTTTTATTCCTAGGCGTAGCTCTTGCATTGCTTTCTGTGCTGTAAATAATCTCAATATTGCACCAAGAGGCACTAGGTTGAATCATTTTTCAGAAGAGGATTCGGGATGGTGGATTCTGGCAGCCCTGACCCAGATTTAGCCTCTGAGTGGGATGACATTTCACATGTTTTCTGTACTCAATGCTTGCTGTTTGTGGCTCCATGAAGTGGGTGTTTTGCATTGCCAGTCTGAGGCACTAAGGACTTCCAGCACACTGTATCAGCAGCCGCAGGACATAACGCAAGCCTATTGATCTTTTTCCAAGGGTTGAGTATTTAAAAATTATTGCAGCACTTAAGTTCTGTGTGTGTCTTTGTTGAATCTAGCCCAGAGCCTCATCTTTGCAAATTTACGGTTTGCAGAGAACGATTTCATTTGTTATGAAATTATTAAATAAAACATTAAATGATTCCTACAGTTACAGCCATTTGGTAAACAAACCTGAATCAAAATGCACTTGGGAAAACTCTCACTATTCTGTAGGTGCCAGTTTTCCAGTTTGCATAGGATTAGGTAATCGCAAAGCATGCAAACGAGGTGTATTTCCTGCAGTACAGCTCTGCTGGAGTCCAGGACTGTGCATCCATGCCACAGGAGAAAGAACGCAGCCCGTTCAGGCAGTTCAAACAAAAAGAGTGGTTATAAAGTTTGATGTATAATTCTTAATAGTCCACTAAATTTGCTTCTAGTTATACCGCTGAAGCATGAACTATATCAAGAACATCGTTTTCAATTTGTATAAAATACGAAAGGGAAAGTTTGCCCTCAAAGCAACATGTTCCTTGCCTTAAGTATTTGTACTTAGATGTCCTGCTTAAATGTGTCAGGCATTTGGAGGAAACTTTTATTTCCCCTGTTACTTCATTTTGTGTGTTTTCTAGCAAAGTCTGGCCTCAGTGTAGAAATGTAAGGTTTCCTTAATCCATGTTTTAGGAATGAGGAGACTGATTTCTGCTCAAGTCGCTGTTTCACACCTGGAGGGTTTGTTATGATCAATACCACCATCCCCAGGGACTGCAGAGATACACAGAACGCAGAGCTGGAGTACACCATCTGCTTTGTGAGAGCAAGAATAGTGATGCTGATGGACATCCTGCCATCAGCAGTGTCAGCAGCAAGCACCATTTCCTAACCAGGCTCTTGTGCCGCAAGGACAAAATGCAATCTTCAAGCTGCTGTGTGGAAATGAATGCGTTTTACCACTGTAAGCTCCTCATACCGTGCGTTAGCAATACAGTGCCATGCTTTTATCAGACTCAGCCTTAGGATTTTTCTGCTGCAAACAGCTTTGAAAGTGCGTGTCAGCAGGCCTGAATGTAGTATAACTAACAGTAAAACTTATCTCTCTTTCACCAGTAATCTGAATTAAATGGAGAGTCAGACACTACTAGAAAATCCATAGATGTCTGTGGGGATCTCTGATGGCTGTTTAAATCCTCTCTGTTAGATTATCTGAGTGCAAGAACACAGATCTCATAGACATTTGCACAGAGAGAAAGACAAAAGTCGATTGCATTTTAAAAAAAAGTTATTCCCTCTGTTTATTGGTTACCCATTTGTGTGGTCATGAACTCTCGACCAGGAAACAAGTTTCTGTAAATAAGCATTACTTCTGTAGGTAGATTAGTGGCTAGAACATCTGACTGGAAATCAGATGACTATCTCCACCACTAGCCAAATAAGCCTCTTGCCTCTCTGTACTGTGGTTTGTCCCTCTGTAAAATAGGTATAATGATAATGCTTATCTCCTTTGTAAAGGCCACTGATGAAAACCACCATCCAAAGCTAGAAATAATTGTTTCTTATTGTCTGAAAGCAATTGTATTTCTTTATAGCTTTGGAGAAT
Source organism: Dromas ardeola (assembly GCA_013398915.1). Lineage (NCBI taxonomy): Eukaryota > Metazoa > Chordata > Aves > Charadriiformes > Dromadidae > Dromas > Dromas ardeola. Next base: position 7,590 of record VYZM01024540.1, read on the forward strand.
CAGAATCTTTGTAGCTTTGGTGGATCAGCTTCAACTAGAAATCCCCTGTTTCTGACACTGTTTTTTATAGTGTGTCTACATCTTGCTGACAGAAACCAGGGTGCATTTGAGGGCATGGCTAGTTTCAGCCCGTGCCTGATCCAAGTTAATCTTTTTAAAAAAGTGGTGTTTTGGGGGATTGGCATTTTGGGAAAGTAGAGACTGCAGATGTGCAAGTAAGGAGGAAAAAGTATCACATGTGTGGGTTTATGGAGATCACTACCCTGCGTGCCATGTGATTTTGACCTACTGCCTTCTGGAAGTCTTCTGCTGTTTTCCCTTGCTGTCCTTAGACAAATTTTTACCAGGCAGACTGAGGTACCTGCAGCGAGGTGAGACTTGATGAGTTTGTCAGGGCTTCTCCTCTCAGCTGTGAGGGACCATGCTGCTGATGCTGCTCGGTCAGACCCAGCTGGGGTCTACTGCTCTCCTTTGAGGCAGGGACTGCACTCGTCTCCTAATGCAGCACTCAGCGTAATGCTTCCTGCATCCATGAGTGGGCTTCTGGGGGAAATGGTAAGGTAATTGGGAAAATCCCAGCCAAAGGAGAGAGTCTGCAAGGGCATTGGCTTGCTCCCTGGTGGTAATGGCAAAAGGAGGGTTTGCTTCCCTTGTGGCTACATGGAAGGATGCAAGGAGGGCCTGTAGCAAAATAAGGGGATGAAGGAAATAGTACAAGAAAAAGTGAAATAAGTCAGTTTGGAGCTTAAGGACTCCTCTGCTATGGGACTTCAAGGTGGAAGTTGGGTATGGCCTCAGCCCAGCCTTCATGCTGCCTTGGGCACCCGGCTTCGGTTGGGAGGGCCACCAACAGAGACAAGGGATCTGAAACAGCTTCTCTGTGGAAGAGGTGTTTTAGTTTTTGATGGATGTGTGAAAGGTATAAGAATATGGTGATGACTACCTTCTATTCCATTAGCAAGTGGCTAGGGAGGATACTAAATGGCAGATATTAAACTTAAACATTTAAAAATCTGCAGGTTTGGATAACTTCCAGGAATTGACCAAAGAGCTTTCTGAACCATTAGTGTCAGCACAATGTGAAATAAAAAATGGAACAGTGGAGAAATTGAAAAGGGTTGGAAAAAAGCCAGTCACTTAAAAGAGTAAATGGGATGAGTGAGGCACTAAACGCTCCCGAACCTGACACCCGTCATGGGGAGGAATAGAGTGGCTGATACAGGACGCAACTGGCAGAGTGAAGGGTCTTAGCTTCCACCACATGCTGATAAAACCCAATAATTATCAACATTATACAGAATGGCTGCAGCCCCTTACTGAATGAGTTAAAAACTGGAAAACTGTGGAGTGTAAAAGCAGCTGTACATGGGGAACTGTTGTCCATTGGGAGTACTTTGCAGCTGAACCTGAGAGGGATCTTCTGTATGCATGGTGCCCTTCAACGGGGTCTTTCTCTGAAAGGAAACCTGAAATCGCTGCAAGTCAAACGTGGGGCTGATTTCACCACTTGGTGCAATGCGATGCTGTGGTGGGAACAGGTCAGTTAAATATGCTGAGGTAGCCTGTTTATCTATCACTGAAACATATGTTTGAAAGCCACCAACTGGCAGATCTCAAAACAAAGAATATAGGCGACTGGGGGGGCTGAACATTGCATAGCGCTGCAGTTCCTAAAAAAAGCAGGGGAGCTCTGTGAATGAGCCTAATTGCACATAGGCTTCCTGGGCCATGCTTGCTTAGGATACCAAATATGTTCCTCAGAGATACAAGGCATTACATTTGTATATACAAGCCTGTCTGGTTTCATGCATTAAGCAGAAAACTAGTGCAATCAGGTCCTGCCGCTCACTGCTCCATACGTAAGTGTGTATCTCATGCATTTTTAGAACTATGTATCTGCTAGTGTATGTTAAATATTACTCTCTAGACTGTATGAATCAGCCAAAACTGTTTTAAGTTGAGTTAGGAGAGCAATTTTTTTTTCCCGTGACACTATTCCCGCTGTAGATTCAAGAGCAACAGAAAATTAAAAACCAAAGCTGAACAGCCTTGCCTGTTCCACATCAAAGTATGGCTGAGGCTGTTAGTGGCTTACTTTTCATTTGCCTTTTGCTATATCATAAAAAGATGAACACTTGTTTCAAGGGGTAGCGTTAAGTTTGGGTTCTAGGTGGTTTGTTTATAGGTGTCTTCCTCAGAAGCTATGTTTATCTCTGTCATGTGCATGATTTCCTTGTCTTGAGCTGGCCCAAGCAGCTACAAAAAGGCTAAGTCAGACTCTTGCAAATTATTTGCAGGTTTAGTGTATGTCCTTGAGCTGTCTGCAATTCTAGTTTAACAAAATTATCTGAATTCATTATAAAAGGATGAGTTGAAATGTTCCGTGAAGGCTGTTACGTCCGAGAGACTGAGCACTGCTTCTTATTAAGTGACAAAAGGGACCAGACTTCCAGCCTCAGGTTGCCTAAAATAAACTCCACATCTCACACATTAATGTGCCACCAAACCCCTGCAATAGGCAAAGCCAATCTGTGTGCATGCAGTGTCATGTTTGTATTGTCCAGCTGCAGAGGATAAGTTAAGTTAGATGGGTGACTGAGGAACGAGCTCTTGCACTTTGTTTGTCAGCAGGGGACTGTGCAGCACTGGCTTGTGGGGCCCCTGTGACATGTGGATGCACAGTAGGTCACAGCCAGCCCCGGTCTGCTCCCCCAGCATCTCCCTGATGGCTGGCACTGCCCAGGACTGTGGCAGGAGGAATGGAGGCAAAGCAACTCCCTCTTGCAGCTTGGCAGTGCAAGGGGCTTTTCCAGGCCACAAGCATCCTCAAAAATCCCCCATATTATTGTGAGGTTTTGTTCCTTTTGCACTCAAAATGTGCTGCAAAAGCATTACAGCTTTTGGTGGGGCAGCAAACTCGATCTGAAGAATTAATGGTGATTTCTCATAGCCTTCTGGAGGTTTCTTTGCGAAATAATGGTGTGAAATTTTGAGGTATGTTAGTGCATTAATGGCATTACTTTTTGGTCATATGCCGTATGCCAGAGATGTTCCATAGGAACTGCATGCAGCTATCAGGACTGTGTGTGGACTGCACAATGACAGGAGACAGGCCGTGTTCTGTTGTGCAGATAGAGCTAGCTATGTTGTCAAAGAGTGGTCTCAAGTCTGCAAAAAGAGAGCCTAAAATACTCTGTTTCTGTTTTGTTGCCTGAGAGCCCCGAATGAGAAAGCAGAACACAAGTCTTCACAGTATTCACATCAAATGCTTTTTTTACCCCCTTGGGTTTGGGTTGTTTGTTTGTTTTTTTTTTTTTTTTTCTGTCAGAACACAAACTTCATTCTCAATTTCCTGAATTCTGATGTAAGGTTTGTGTCTTGCAAGTGGAACATTTACAGTGTGTCAGCCAGCTGTGCAGGCAGGAGTAGGGACGTGCAGGTGATGATACTAAGGAAATCAGGGGAAAGGTTATTGCTGTGTTTCTCTAGGGAGCAGAGTGACTTCAGTAAGAGCACAGTGACCCCTGGAAGAGGCTGGTGCCTCTGTGTGTGCCGGGGGAGGTGGTGCAAGAAGAGGCGGAAGGAAGAGTGGGAGACCCAAGGGACTGTGTGTGTTGCAGGGTGGGCGGTGCACAACTCATACAATGTGAAACTTATTTTTTCTGCTTTCTGTTCAAGTGTTGCAGATGTTCTTTTCCTGGGTTTTGATGCTGGGAAAAAGAGCTATGTAAAAATTAATTAATAAACCTTCAGCTTTATTAATGATTACTATTATTATTATCATCACTATCACCTAACTGTTGTGTAAAATCACAAAAATTTATTCAGCTTTTATTCTAGTATAATTTTAACCAGACTTGTGGGTTTGCAAAAGAATGAAATCATAGGATCCTTCAGACATTTTACAAGCACAAATGCAATGATAACATCTAATTGCAGGGATCTGAGACTGTCTGACTGCAGATGGGATGCTATTAACCTCTTTCTGTTATGGCTGTGTCAGAAAATTGTCAGGACAGTGCTAAGCACGCTCCAAAGCTGTGGAATGGAACAAACACTTACGTCCTGAGTCTGCAAGAATTTAATCCACACTTAGGCTGATGCATTTGCAAACAGTCCTGTTGCAACAGTACTTTCAAGTTACTTTCATATATAACCTTACCCATGAACAGAAATGACTGAAGAAGCAGTATCCTGAAAAGTAACAATAGCTGTAATACACCTCATTATAATATATGCAGGGCTTCAGGTACTGGAATACTAACTACATTCAATTCTAAATTGTCACAGTAGGATACTATATAAACCGAGGTGGATGTTATCTGGTGCCTATTGTTTGTTCTTTCATTCCAAGTCATGGTCACTTTCATGCTTCCAAAGTCCTGACTACTTTCAACTTTCAAAAGTAGTAGTTCCTATAGGTGGTTGTCAGAGTTATCCTCAGCATAGATGTTGCTCTCTGAAAGTCAGGGGCTTTATAGGTGAAACAGGGAATCTGTTTCCCTATTTCCTGCTGGTTCTCTGAAGCATTGTACTAGGCTCAGGCACACAAAATCTGTTCTGTTTTGACCACTTTGTATGTAGATGCTAGATTAATAAAAATAAAAGAGAAAGGTATGCAATTCATATTTAATTCCAGAAAGTGATGACAAAAGAAACTTTTTAGGTGTGCTCAGCGTAGCATTGACCAATGAGTACACGTTCAGTCTTGTTTCACTGTGAGGCATGGATGACCTGCGTTGGCTGTGGCTGTAAGAGAAAACCCAACACTAATGGAAGAATTTCCACGGGTTTCCAAAAGTAATTTAAAAAGCTGTGTTCAACAAATCTGCAAGAGTGTAATCTGTGAGTGACACCTTGTGAGCAGTGCTGTTGAAGTCACACTGTGAAATTACTCACATGTAAGCTAAGGCATGGGGAGCAATCATTACCGGAGCAGGACAGCCTCTCTTTTTCTTAATTGCACAACCTGCCATGGGCTAGGGGGATAACACCACTGGTGAAAATGAGGGAGTGTATAAAAGAAAGGAGATCCTAGCCCTCCCCTGTAGCATGAGTGCATGAAGAGGAAGAAGATGCTGCCGTGCTAGCTGGCAGTGACCCTCTGCCCATGATCCAATAGCTTTATTGATGAAAAAACAAAAGCCTGTCTTTGGTTTAGAGTCATCCTCATCTTTGCTGATGAGTAGTCTGGCTGCTGAGAGTGAGGGCAGCCATTTTTGGTATGTGAGGGAGGGAGGTCCTGTCCAGCTGGTGACAGTATTCAGCACCCTTCCTTCACAATGTTGACAAATGCTAGTATTGATGATGACAAATATGTGCTCTGTTTTAAAAAATCTATTTTTTTCATGTATTTTTATACTGTTAGTCAGCAAAACTTCCCTCACTTGTAAATCGTATAAAATAGAGAAGCTGATAATGTAATTGTTTAAAGTTGCAGGTGATGGCATGCACCTAAAGCAGTGCATAGCTTCTGGGCTCTGGTGTTCAGCATTTCACACTGCTGGAAAAAGCTCAACGTGTTTGGCTATTTTTAGCAGATAGCACATCCATTTTGCTAAAACATCTGAGGAAAGGCCAAGCAAGCTGGGGCTGTTCAGCCTGGAGAAAAGAAGACTCGGGGGGGTTTCATCCATGTATACAAAAACCTGAAGGCAGGATGCAAAGAGGGTGGAGCCAGGCTCTTTTCAGTGGTGCCCAGAGACAGGACCAGAAGCAATGGGCACAAACTGAAACATGGGAGGTTTCTTCCAAACATTAGGAAACACTTTTTTACTGTGAGAGTGACTGAGCACTGACACAGGTTGCCCAGAAAGCTGCTGGAGCCTCCACCCTTGGGAAGTATTCAAAAGCTATCTAGACATGGTCCTGGACAGCCTGCTTGGGTGGGGGCTTGGGACAGATGACCTCCAGAGGTCCCTTCCAACATCAACCACACTGTGATTCTGTGATTTTGCAAAAAAGATCCAAGGAACAGTCGCTGCTGCTGGTGGTATTCAATGATCCTAATTGGATTTAAATTGTGGGGTTATAGAAGTTGCCTTGAGGTTTTGGTGGTTTTCTGCTAACAATAGTGTTGCAGAAGAGCAACCAAGAAGCCTGATTTTTTGTTCTTATTGATACTATCTGAAAAACAAAGAAAATATAACTTCCCCTTGCCTTGATTTTCAAGGCCCAGTGTAAAAAAAATAAAACCAAACCCTCAACTCTACTTGAAAAGTGAATTACTTTTAATATGGGATTATAGTGAGAATAAGTAGACACAGTGTGGGGGTATATTTAGTTTTTGTTAGATTTTTTCAGAGGAAAATGTAGTGACTGCTACTGTTTACGTAGAAGTTAAGCAACTGAGCTTTGCAAACGAAGGCTGAGATTTACTCGGAATTTGGCAGACAACATTACATTATAACCTTGTTACTGAAGAAAAATAATTTTATTTGACTCCCTTGGTTTAAAATTCTACATTATTATCATTCACATTATGGTCACACCTGAAGGCATCAGTTAACAGCAGGGCATCACAGTAAGAGGGCAACTGTGGTTATATTGTAAGAGACTACCTCTATCTGTGAGAAATAATTTTCTGGTCTGAATGAAATAGACTCAGGCAGAATCCTCTGTGAAG
>VYZM01024547.1:0-53163 GCA_013398915.1 Dromas ardeola
CTGCCCGTTGCTTTGGTGAGACATGTTGAAGTGGGAGGGTTTTGCTGGGGTGGCAGGCCGGGTGGGCAGGTGGTGCCTTGGGGGGAGCTCCCTCCTGGGGCTTAGGGGGTCCCCCTTTCCTTCGGAGGGGTGGGCGGGTGGAGGAGTTGGCGCTTCTCAGACCTAACTGTGTCCTCCTCCTCCTCCCTTGTCAGCAGCCGTCAGAGAAGAAAGAAGAAGCGTTGTGTGGAACGGCCAGGCAAGAGTGAGCGAGAAGAGGAGCGGCATTGGGCTGGAGAGCGGGCGTGAGAAAGGCACCTACCTCCCTGTCGCCACCAGGGCACAGTCACAGTCATGTAAGAGCATCACGGGCGCCTTTGGAGTGCCCTGGCTGGCTTTGCGCTGGGCGACCTCCCTGTAACCAGGGCTCGGTCTTTGCTTTTGCTGTTGTTGGCCTTTTGCCGTCTTGCTCCTTTGGCTGCCCGTGATTCCACCCATGAACCTCCCTTGGTGGTGTTATTGTGTTTACTCAATAAAATATACTTATTGAAGTAGATATCATTTGTAGCTGCTTTTATACAGAGTTGTGTTTTACCTTATTCTTGATACAATTATTTGGATTAGTCTTTGCAGTTGTGCGTCTGGTGTGTTTTCGTCCCAAGTGTTTGCAAGTGGGATCCTTAGGGATGAGGTGGCAGTTTCCAGAGAGGTTTTTGTTGGCAGCTCTACTGCTTTTGGCTAGAGTAGAGTTTTTTTGCTTGTATGTGTCTAGGTTTTTCATTTGTTCTGAAAATAACGTTAAGTGACGTGGGGACGTTTCAGCTATTCCTGAGCAGTGTTTACAGGCATCAAGGTCTTTCCTGCTTCTCAGACTACTCTGCTACGAAGTAGGCTAGGGGTGAGTGTTGCGGACAGAGTTATTTATTTCACTCCTAAGAGAGAAGCAGTGAGATATTTATTGATACGTAACAGGGATTTAACGAAGTTTGATAATAAATGTGACAGTTTTTTGAGATTTGATGACAAGGTTTCCTTGGTTATTCGCTGAATAGAAGACATGGTCAGAGCGAGCTGTCAGGGAGACCCTCCCATTGAGTCACAAGGTTCAGAAAGGACTCCCTTGCTTTCTAAACTTCTCCTCAGAGAGGAGTCTAGGTGCAGATGGATCCAATCCTAATCCCAGACTTGGTGAACAGTTTATGTCTAAAGGATTATATATGCCCAGTGAATCCGTTACATCACTTAACTAAGGTTTCAAAGTTTAGCATGCTATTCGTCACTTACTGAGGATCTGTTGCAGCAAGAAATCGCTAAATCTCGATACGTAAACCTTGAGCGGCGTCCCAGCTCAAGGGGAGATCCTGGTGTGCAGCTGCTGGTGTGCAGGAGAGCTCAACAGGCCCGGGGCTGTCTGCTATTTATAGAGTAAGATGGTTGACCTATGGTCATATTTGCATAGCAGGAAGACATCTAGGTCTTTATTGCAGATAGCGTTTGGCTATGTTGCTCTCCATCCCCCAAAGTCCTGGTGCGACCCATCACAATTCCCACTGACAGTTATGGTTTGAGCAGGAGCTGGGAAGGGGGAGAGCACACCCCCACAGTGAGCAAGAATTTGGGAAAGGACACAGATTGGACAGCTGACCCCAACTGATCAAAGGGCTATATTGTATACCATATTATGTCAGACTTAGCAAAAAAAGCTGAGGGAAGGAGGAGGAAGTAATGGTGTTTGTCTTCCCATGTAACTCAAGCATAACGAAGCCCTGCTTTCCTGGAGATGGTTGAACACCTGCCTGCAGTTGTGAAGTAGTGAATCAATTCCGTGTTTTGCTTTGCTTATGCCTACAGCTTTTGCTCTGCCTGTTAAAAGTTTTCTCACTTCTAGCCTTTCAGTTCTCTCCTGCTGGGGAGAGTGAGTGAGCAGCTGTCTGGTGTTTTGCCTAGAAGTGAAAGGGGACGAAATACTGGAGAAGTTCTTGTCTGCAAAGCTTTGAAAAGTCAACAGGAAACAGATCACCCTGTTCTTCACCGTATATCGCAGCCACAAACCCCTGTGAATACTGAAATTTGCTTCTTTTAGATGGACTGTTTTCTGCATTTTTAACATGGCTTTAAGTATCTGCTTTGCGGTGTTGTCTGCTACGCGTGATCTCTGCCACTTCAGGTATGATTTCCTGCCTGAGGTGAGCGCAAAGACAGAGCACCAAATTCAGGAGTATTGCTTGCCCCACCTTTTCCTTGGTGTTCCCTTGCTTTTAGTGTACAGCGCTCCCTTCAATCACTATATAGAGATTGGTAAAGAGAGGAAAAGCTTGTACGCCGCATTTCTGGTGTAGAAGAGGTCATTTCTGTGCACTATGTCGCTCACTTGCTCTCAAGGCAGCAGAGGAAATCAACAGCAATGCAGAAAACATGGTGCAGTTCGTGGTTTGAGCATATATTTTAATAAACTACATGTTGCCCTTTGAAAAGGGTATTTGCATCTTTCTTGAAGTAAATAAAACAGAAAGATGACTTGTAATTTGCAGGAAATTAAACCCTTCCTTTTATTTCCTAAGTTGGCACAAGGGAAAAGATGTAGGGATTTATATCGAAGCAAGTTTCACAAGTCCCCAGTGAGAATGCAGCTTTCTGTATTGCAGGCATAGAGCAATTGCTTGAAAGGGTTCTCGCAGAAAGCTACAGTAAAATGCAGAATGGGCTACTGTCCCTGGAGATAATAAAGATAAAGAAATGATGAAATAATATGGCATCTACTGTTCCAGAACACTCTTCTCTCAGATGCAGAAATGCTCTCTGCATTGAACTGTTACCGATTCAGAGCGATCATGTCTGAAATTCTGGGTACTTGCAAATACAGCCTACAGCCACCTGATGATGTACTGGGCAAGAGAAATAAACCACTCAAAATTAAACCTTTCTCCCTGTTCAGGTTTTCTCTGCACTGCGTGTACTTACTAGGATAGTCTCTTCTGTCCGCTTTACCTCTGCACTTCTTCCAGAGACAGCTGATACTGCCCGAGCGTCTTGATAAATTCACGTGTGGCCCAGAAGTTTGGCAGCATTCCTTACTGTTTGACTGAGCTGTTTATCTTGTGTCTTTTGGTATCCCACTTTTAGATAGAAGTGACAGTGACCGCAGATTGTGGTGGTTTGGTTTTCTGTGGGTGGGGTTTTTTTTGTTTTTTAATATAAGGTTTCTTCTTTTGTATCAAAGAATTCAAAAAATCTCCCTTAAAACAGAGGGCTTGTGGCAGAGTGGTAGTCTGACTGTATTCCTGTGGAGAAGAAACAATATACAAAAAAACCCTGACACACATTATAAAGGAAAACTATTTTCCTGAGTGCAGGATTCCTGCTTGTCATTAGATTAAAAAACATACATATAAAAGACTTGGAATTGTATTTCAAAATGAAATTTTGACTTGACATTTCTGAGCCTTGTAACTCTGTGCCTAAAAAATGACACCAGCACTTTTCATCTGCCTTTAACATCGGTTTTATACCAATAATTACCACCACCTTGTAATTAGCTGAGTGTTCTGAATCTCTCTGCCTGTCATCACATAAATTGGGTTGTTCCCATGAAAGCATTCTTAGTTGCCTGAAGTCTCTGAGTTTTCCTTTCTTGATTCAAACATTTGGTGGAAAGACCATTTCATATGAAGCAGCAATCATTAAAAACTTCCTAGGTTATCACCACCTGAGCTGTAATTCTTGTTAAAATCCTTCAGGGATATTTTATCTTTATGATAAAAAAGCACTACAATTGAATTAATGAAGTACCTTTTTTGTACTGGGATGCTAATTTGGGGCAGTCTTTACCTGGCTTCATACTTTCATAGCTTGTATAGAAATACACTCTCTTTGAGAACCCTTTCCATCTCTCAGGTTTGTTTGAAGTTGGCTGAGGGGGTTGGAGACGCTAGAGCGAACTAAAACTCTATTTTGCTGATGGACTTGTTACAGCCACATCATGTTTTCCTTGGAAACTGGGGAGAAAGGAAAAAAACAAAAGGAAGGAAAGCAATGGTAGCCTTGAAACAAACAGAGTTTATGTTTAGCCAATGTTTTGCTACTGAAATTGGAGGAGCGGGCAAAGTAACATTTGATACATTTCCAGGGGTGACATGAGAATTAATTAGTCCTTACAGAACTAAAAGTAATTTTCACTGTCCCCACTTACATCCTAAGTAGCATTGTCAAAGATGGCCCACCTCCACTCGTGGTGCTCAGACTCGTTACTTGAATGTGACACAGTGTCTTATGCCTCTCATATATCACAAAATGCATTGCTTCCCGCTCTGTATTAATTTGCAGTGCCTTTTTGGATTCCTTTTGAAGAGACAGAATTACAAGCATCTGAGACAAGTCCTAGAATGATTTCTTAAGAGATTGGAAGATAGATACATATAACTTAGCCATAAAAGAGTTTATTTAAATTTTTCAAGATTACATTACTTCAGCTAGATCTGTTTCCAAAGGACTTACCAGTGTAGTTCATCTCGTGCAATCTTGCTTTTCAACTGATCTTCAAAGGATTTTGTTCCCTTAAAAGGGAAAAGAGGGAAAAAAAAAACCCACCTTTTTTCAAGTGTGACTTTTAATTATGCTTCTAATTAGGGGAAAAAGCTGTCATGGAAATTATGCCTTTGAATTGTCACACACAGGAAAATTAAGTGCCAAGTTCACGTTCCTATTGTTAGTGCCTTTGCCTTACAATTTGGATAGCTCTCATACATGGTGCATTTTGTTGTGCTAATGTAGCCTGTGAAATGCAAAATGTCTGTGCTTGGGATCTGGAGATGCTCCGAGTGAGGGAAATTCAAGTGCCTTCTTTCCACCTAGCCTGTGCCATTATCGAGGGATAAAAGCTACTTGTTGTGCATGTGTCTGTATTTGAAGGACTTTTGTTGGTGGAAGAAAAACCCAGTCTTAAATACAGCTTAGGCTGTATTTTGGCTCTGCTAATGAGGCCGCTCCAGATAGCACCTGGCCTGCAGAGACCTCTTGTTCTAAATGTCCCCTCATTTGGCTCCTCTTTCTGAAGCTTTGTGAGAACAAAAAGAATGGAGTTGTGGTTTTACCAGTCAGCCTCTTTTCACCGACACTGAACTGAAAGGTTTCTCTTCGACCTTCCCAATACTACTTTTCCTTTTAAGGTGCCACTGCAGAGGGCACAGGTTGCTAGTGGGCCTGTGGGAATCTTTTAAGCCCTCCTGCCATAAAAATGTTGCTTGTTTCAATGAGGAAAAAATACATCCAATAGTCGTTTTGTGTGTGAAGTTCTTTATTTGGGATACAGTTGAAATTATGTAGCTGATCATACAGGTTTAACTGCCATGGTAGCTTAGACCTATCGGTGTTGGCTACCCAGTAGCTTCCTAGACAAAGACAACACCGGTCCAGATCCAGGAACCATTTTGCTACTTCAAAAACATCTGTTCTGCAGACAGAGATGCAATTGGGTCTGACACCAGCATGTGCCATATTGGAGAAGTCATGTGTGTTCTAGGGACTCTGAAAGCAATAAGGGTGGGTTGGGCATGTGCTACAGAAGCCCTTGGTTTTAGCATTTTAGGTCCTATTACACATTTTATCCAGGCCTAAGTAGCTCCCTCCTTGAACATAAACCTGATATTGGGGAAGAAATATTCCAGAAGTAGCATCTGTACACAGATCTGAGATCTTTTCTTTAAGACCTATGGGGACCTGAAAATTAATCTTAAAGCAAAAGATTAACGTTGATTTTAATGGATTAATCTTTATAGTTAATCTTTAATCTATAATGATTAACTTTAATAGCAAATCAAAGACCTAGTAGTTCAGCTTAAAGACAGTCTGGGTCTTTTCCTAAAGTCTACAGAGCTTTTCACACTTGCATCTCCATTTATGCTTTGAAGAATGAGGGACAGGCTGCTGGGTGCCAATGGATCCTTTATACAAACCTCCAAGTGACAGGGCTGTTGGAAGCTTCTCCTCGGAAGCGTTCCCAGAGCGGCAGGTAACATGGCAAGGTGCTGGGTTTGGCTGTTCCTGGGTAGGGCTGCTAAGAAAGTCTTCTCACAACGATCCGTCTGCATTTGAAAGACACGCTAGGGTTGAAGCTGTGTTTTCAGGGCATGCAGGAAGGGGTTACGGGGCTTGGCTGCTCATCCCTAACATGCGCGTTTGTCTCCCCACTGAGAATCTCTGCAAAGTTCAGTAAGAGACTCGCCTCTGTTTACAGAGAGCTCACCTGCTGTGGTGAGCCCAAGCTTCCATCCCTTAGGAGGCTCTCTTTCCTGTTAAATAAAAGCCAGTAAAGGTCAATGCTGCATGCCAGATTAGTTAGGTTGGAGTTTGCAGGATTCTGCCCAAGAGACGGGAGCTGACTTTGGGTCTCCTGTGTTTGAGGCCAACATCCCTGAGACCAGGCTTTTCTTTTATTCTCTCCCTTAAGTTTTGTTGAAACTCACAGTTAAACTGTAAAAACAACCTATGTAGGAAAAAACATTTTCTCAAGAATGTTCCAACCATCTCCATTTACTAATTCCTCCCCCCTCCATTACTAGCAAAGGGTTGTTTTGTGAGTTAGTAAATCAGTTTTAATAGGCAAATTGGTGCTTGGAGATTATCTGCACATTTTTTCCCTTTTATTTTGCATTCATTTCAGGCTTAACCATTGAGTCTGCAGAATGTATCACTGCTGCAATCAGAATACTTATGTTATTAAAAAAAGAGAGGGATTTAACTGCTAATTGCACAGAGCTATTGTGTAGTGTGCATATCACATAATTTACATTTAATCAGCAGATAAATGGGATAACAGGCTGCTTTTTATCAAACCAATAAACAAAACAACTCTGCTTACAGCTACGTTAGGTGATAGAGATGTTCATGCTACAGAGGTCTTTGGTAGGTGATTTCATAGCATTCACTATCAAGAAGTTGGTGCTTCTGATTAGAGAACAGGAGATCTGAGCTGATTTGAAATCTGTTCTCAGCTCTGCCGCTAACTTCATATGCGGTCTCGGGAAAAGCAGTTTCTCTTCAAACTTTGGACCTCCCACTGTTAAAATAAGACAATGACAAGAATGTCTCTGCCCTTCGCCACAGGCCTGATCCTACAGCGACCTAGGCAGGAATAATCCCACTGAATCGATGCTTAGGTGGTACAAGGTTTGGTGCTCTGGACTGCAGACTCTCCAGGAAACAGGGATGTTTTCCATTATTTGTCTGTGCAGTACCCCGTAAGATGAGGCTTCAGTTTCAGCTGGGAGCCTGGGTACTGCTGTTGTGCAAGTCTGTAAATAGTGCAGAAAATATCTGTCTTTGTAAGGATCTCATCTTCCATACACAAGGGAAGCTGCTACCTTTTTTTTTATTCCTGTTTCTCTATTAAAGCCTCCCTGGTGCTCAGTTTGCTCATGATCAGTATGGTTCATTGTCACAGGCAGAGTTCTTTCCTGGCTGCTGGGGTGTAGTGAGGGAACCAGGAGATTCTGTCAAGAAATTTTGCAGCACCCAGGATCTCTCCAAGCATTTCTCCCTCTCTGTAACCTCTTGGGCTGCCTATCCAGTTCATCTACTTAACGAAACCAAAACTCCTTCCCTTGCTTTATTCTGTCTCTGCTCTGCTTCGCTGTCCCTGGTCTGTGGCTGTCAGAAAGCAGTATTGATCCTAGAATCGGTGAGCAAATTAGCCTATACTGATTGCAATACGATTTCCAAAAAGCATACCCACCTGGGAGACTGGTTATTCTGTGTGAAGGCAGGTAAAGAGAACAAATAAACGAACTCTGGCAAACACGTAAACTGAGGATTACGTTACTGGAACAGCCAGCAGGCTGTTACCTGAATGCCTATTCCCATCCAGGATTTAAGCAGATCTGAAATACCGTGACACGGTATGCACAAACAGTGTCCTTCCATCTGTTACTCACTACGTGGAGTCTGTGTGTGCCCTGCATCTCAACTACAGAATCATCTGATTCTAGCTTTTCTTTAACAGAAGGCCAGTACAAGATAGTCTCTCCTCTGCATCCCAAAATGCTCAGGTATTGTTTTCCTTGTTGGCATTAATAGTCACTTTTGAAGGCAGAAAAGAGGAACAGAAAGACAGGCAAGTGAGCAGGGAGAATATTGCTCTGCCTTACTTGAGCTCATGGAAAAGGAGCTGCAAGGTCATAAAAAGCAAGGACTGAAGCTGCCGTAGCTTCCCTGAAAAGCTTCCCTGTGCTGGGGCATCAGTCGTCCTGCTGTCCTACAGACGGAGCAGCACTACACATTGCTGGAGTCGGGAGACCTGTCTCTGTTCCCCGGGTAACCCTCAACAGGCGAATATGAGCTGCAAGTGTTCAGCACTGTTAGATGCAGGTTCAAGTAGTCCCTAGGCAGGCATTGGAGGTTGTTTCTGAAACGAGGGTCCTAGCCGTTATTGCTTCAGCTGCTTCTTGGTTTAATAAGAGGCCAGCAATGAATTCATGAATTCCACAGCTTCATGAATTGCTGTGGAAGAAGGAGCCTGCATTAAGCCGTGATTTGGGTCAAGTAGGTTTGATGCCCTGCTCTGACACAGGTTTTTTCCTGTGCTCTCTGCCCTGTCACTTAGTCCCGCTGTACCTTGGTTCTGCATTGATGAAGTAACAACAACGATCCTTTGTTCCTGCTGTAAATGAATGCTGTGCAGATGACAGGCACGGCTGCAAGGCATTGAGATGCTATGGTGACAGCTGGATAAGTATCATAGATGAATGAAAATTGCTTTAGCACTGCTGTTATTTGTTGGGAGATGAGGTACCCTGTTTCCACTTTCCAGGTGTCCCTTGCATTAAGACTCACCCATATATTATAAAAAGAAATCTCAATAATAGGCTATATATTGGTAGCAGGTGTCACTGGGCTTAATTAGAAAGGTACTTGCCGCCCAGATTAGGACTCTAAACTAGGACTTCTATTAACCCTGCAGCAGTCCACCTCTGCCCAGCATACTGAGCAGGCCATCAATGAAGAAACATCAGGTTGTTAAACCAATAATGTAGCTAGTTCTAATTACAATTGCAGAAATGTGAAGCCATCCTGCAGCAGGGCATACATAGTGCGTATGATTTAAGTCATTACGGACGGCTCAGGGCACTTCTCTGCAGACACATGCCAAACCACAGTGAAAGCAAGGATTTAGCAAGGGAACTGCTATTTAGTAAATAGCTTTTGCCTTTATCAGTGGAATATGGCACTGCATCCTGCTGCAGGCTCACACTTGACTCGCTGGTCTGGCCAGCTGATGCAGCAATAAAGCAGGAATATTAGCAGATTTCTCCACAAAAGCTTACATATGGATATCTTCCTACAGGTCCAGTCACGTCAAAGGAAAGTGCAAAACCCTCTGCAATTCCAGGACCATTTAACCAGGGAAGGTTTTTCCTTCCCTGCTGGTGGAACACTGCTGTGTCTTGAAGCAGAGAGGTTGCCGTCTCTTCTAAAGCATCCGATTTTTGATCAGTTTTCAGGGTAAGAAATGGTGCTGGTTTGGACATATCATGTAATGTTCATTCCACAGCTTTGGCAGTTCCTATTTCCCACTTGCTGCACTCGTCCTCAACGTGATTGCATATAGTCAAATAATAGTTGCTGATTGTTTCTTTTTTCCAATTGGTTTTCCAACACCAGGGAAAAATGTAAAATTCTACAGCAGGATGGCAAGGGAACTAATCACTTAAGAAGACATAATTAGCGCGGGATTCTCGCAGGGAACTCCTCCCCAGGTGATTGCTACTCGCTTTCATCTGTGAATACAGGAAGATAAAATATTTTTAAGCAGCTTAATCAAGTCCTTGCAAAATACTGCTAGCACCCAGTAGACGAGCCATACTTCATCAGGGCTTGAGTGGGAAGGGTGAAAAGAAGCTACTTACAAAGAGTTCCTGAAAAGCTCACTAAGTATCTAATTAGACAAATTTCCACTAGCAGCTCTCCCAAGACCTATTTTCTGGTCCTTTGGTAAACATCCAAAAACCAGCTGGGCAGTTTCAACGGTTGCGTTTTTGGGCGAGTTTCTTTCTTCTCCGCTTGGTGAGGAGCTTCTGGACAGCAAAGACCATCACAAGAAGATTCAGGACTGCATCCCAGGAGTTGTGGGGAGCAGCCTCCAGTCTGACTGAGGCTGTGGGTAACGCTGAGCACAGAACAGTGCTGGGAAAAGGACAGGAGTCTGCTTGGCTGCCCTGCGGTAGAAATAAATGTATGCATTGCACCTGGAGCGTAAATGATGCAACAGCCGTGCACCGAGCTGGAAGCTGGGTTTTGTCTGCACTCACCCCGGGTCTCAACTGTCTGGTAGAGTTTGTCTATCTTTTGTACACCAAAGAGGCTATTTTGGGGTGCTGGGCAGGGGCTACTGAAGGATTTGCCTCCAGCATCTCCTGCCCTCTGTGCTCATCATGCAGGTGCCAGATGCTGCTGTGTACAACAGCGTCGCTGGTGCTCTAACACAAACCCATTTTCTTTCGAAATATCATAGTCTGAATTGAATTAGCACAGGACCGCTCCTGTCCTAACACGGATCACCCTCAAAATGCCAGAGAGAGGCAATTGTGGGGCTATATACAGTGTGAGGCACAACAGAGGCACTGACAGCAGCCAGACCATTCCCGTTTGCTTACTGAGATAACATGATATCCCACCTTTAAAATATTTTATTTGTGCTTCTATTCTCTGCAGAACAAACCCAGCAGGGTTACAGCTGCAAAAGGCATGTGTGCTCCTGCAGCTCATGACTCTAACCCTGTGAGCGACTTGTTCTGTTAGCATGATAAACACATGCTGTAGAGGAACAGCACTAATTATGACCCTGTCACCTTCATCAGCTCCCCACTAATTGTTTTGGCTTTTTTTAATCTCAGTGCTTGGAGATGAAACACGATGTTTGGCTCTGAAAAGGAGATGAAAAGAAAGGAGAAGAAAGAATCACATTTTAAAATAGAAGCATCAGGTAGATCTTTCTGTTGGATTTGAAATTCAAATGACAGAAATTATAACTATTTTTTGTGTTATTAAAATAAGGTATGGGGATTTTTTAGAGGACTTTCTGGGACTGCCCATACTGACTCTCGGTCCACCGACCCACCTTGTTCTGTGCTCACATTATGTTGCCATCCCAGGAGAAGGGTTCTCTGTGTCGTGCCATAATAAAACTTTCCCAGATCTCTCCAGGCATTGTCAGACAGTTCAGACGCCTTGCCAGTAATAAGCCTTTTCCTAGGTTTTGAGGATGAAGGATGAAATCTCCTTGCTGTGAGCTCTGTGGCTCTTGGAAGAACAAGGATTAGGATTTAATCCTGCAGGCTGCAAGAAAAAGCAAGTCTTTTTCTCCTCCAACCCCCCAAAACATTAAGTAAATGGAACAGTATCTGAATTTTCTGCTGGACATTTTTTGAGTGGTGTGTGGCTGTTCAAGACTAATACCTATGCGCAAGCAAAAGACCAAATACCTCACAAAGTGAAGATCTGTACTAAGATTTATTTAGGGGTGACACTCGCACTCAAAAATCTTTCCAGGTGCTCTTTGAAAAGATCTGGGTACAAGAACAGCCATCTCGCCACAGTGGGCAGGCTCTGTCGCTGCACCAAGACCAGAGTGTAAGCATGCCAGTGGTAGCCATTGTATTGGCTTAATGGCTCAGAAACGTTTTGAAATGATCTCTAAGATTTGTATGAAATAAGGGAACTCCAAAAACTGTTAGAAAACCTTGCTGGGTGTTATTTTATCCAGGGATAGCCCTTGAGGCAGAAGATTTTCAGCCACTTGACTATGGCAATGGGAATGTTACTGCCACTGCAAGAGCAGCAACGTTTCCAAAGCAGCTGAGTGCAGTATAGGTCAGCCTATAGTAGTGCTCAGCCCTTATTAGAAAGCTTTACACAGAGTGAGGTTGTTTTTATTTTCAGCTGCTCCGTGGTTTGCCCACCTAGGAGTTTGTTTCCTTTTTCCTGGCTGAATCTGCGTAACATTTTATGTCGTGTCAAGGCTTTAACTTGTCTTCTCATTTGTTTTATGCAAGTCGGCAAAGGCACATTGTAGCTGTCCTCATCCTTTGTA
This sequence comes from Dromas ardeola, assembly GCA_013398915.1. NCBI lineage: Eukaryota > Metazoa > Chordata > Aves > Charadriiformes > Dromadidae > Dromas > Dromas ardeola. The sequence continues at coordinate 12,062 of VYZM01024547.1, forward strand.
GCCGTTGAGCATTGATGTAATATACAGGCATGCACACACGCACTTCATTTACAAAGGGCAACCAAGCAAAAATATCAGAGCAAGGCACGGCTGTCTCCACCCCTGTGAGATTTAGTGTGGCAAGTGTCTTAATGACTTAATTGGTATGTTCGGGTCTCGGTACAAACACTTACGTAAAAAAAAAGTGCTAAGATGCCCATAAAGAAATGAAGCTAACTATATAAATAATGATGAAAGGCATTACTGTAATCCTCCCGCATGAAGCCAATCAGTCTGGGGGCTGATTTCCCATGGCTGCCTTGAATAATTTCCACCAGCAGCTGCTTCCGTACCCTATGAAAGAAAATTAGCTTGGTAAGTGAGCCCAGTGTCATGCAGTTGTACATATTTGTATTTTACCACATATTTGTCATCAAGAGGAAATGTTTATGTCTATTGAACCTTGCTTGGCAAAAACCTCTTGCTGAACTTACAGCAGAGTTACCATCTTCAGAAACATTTCCCTCTAAAGGGAGGATGAGAGCGAGCTAGTGTGAATGAAAGAAGAACATGGGTCCTTTCCCATCGATCTCAAAGTCGGACAAAGAAGGTAACATATGAAAACATGCTCTGCTGGCTCTGCTGCCCTCAGACTATTTGTTAGATGCAGGACTGAGACTGGTTATTTTTAGCTGTCGCAAGGTACACAAACAAAGGAATATCAGGATGTTGACCGGAAATCAGGAGATGTGTCTCTGGATCCAAATGAAGAGGATCAGCCTGTGCTTCATGTGAGTTGGGATGGTTTGGAGGCAGAGTCATGCATATACATGATTTGCTCTGCAACTGACGCACAGCAATCAAATGCAAACTCATTTATATTTTAAAATCCGGACTTTAATTGCCAGCCCACGTTTATCTGTGTGTGTAGGCAGAAGGGAGAACTCTTCACCCAGCTGCGTTTGGATGCTGCCTTTTGGGAGGGAAAGAGCTGCTAAGAGCTGCCTCCGTCCGAGGCTGAAGCTCTTTTTGCACAAAGCCTCGTCTCAAGCCTAAAGGGAGTTGTTATCTTTCAGGAATTATCTTCCATCTAGCTAATCCCTTTGCTTAGGCCGTGAGCTATTTTGTCACGCCTCTAACTCTAAATACAGATTCACTGGCCTTTCTCGCTCCAGTCACTATCCCAGTCTACCTTGTCGTAAGGTTTTATATTCAATTTTCCAATCTTTAAGTCCCGTCACACACAGATGCATTGCCCTTCCTAGTCACATGTTAAAATATCTGCCAACCATCAAAGCAAACGAACTGTCCTCTGATCGATTTTCTCAGAAAAGACCTATTATTCTGTCTCTGACTAAATCCAGTTTAGTGCCCTGGACTGTGAACCTATCTCTAGGTAAGGGAGGTTTACTTCACACTTCCACGATTTGAGATGAGGGTGGTAGAGCACCATTTTTACACACATCTACCCTTGCAGTAGCGTTTGTCTTTTTGCCGACCTCTCTGTTCTGGGCAGTCCTCGGTGCTCTCTCGGCCAGCACTGGGCTTCCTTTCTCCTCACCTGGGCTTGTGCTGGGTTTGATCTGGCCGAGCTGTAAGACAAGCATTTAATTTTGAGGTCACACATTTACTTTTGTGAATGCACTAGAGATTTTCCTGAACTTCATTCTTATGAAATGGCTCCCAACAGCTAGTGACATTACAGTGAGCACCTGAAAATTAACTTTTTAGTCACAGCCTAAGCCACAACCTGGACTTTTCTCTCTGGATTATTGTTGATATTTTGGCAAAATATGTGAGGTGCCTCTTCCCAGCCTGCTTCCCTCTCCCTGTTGGCTCCTGGCAAATTGATGTGGGTCTGTTCAGCACCACAGGCAAGCCTCAGGGGGGATGGGAAGATTAATTGAAGACTTAATTTCTATTTTCATTTGATTAGCTAAGTGGAAGAGGCATGAGTCCCTGCTTATGTGCTACTGGAGGCCTCGTGTCGGCCATGAATCACAGCTCCCAGCTGCCACAGTCTGGTTGCATGTCAGGTTAAATATGATATTGTAGTAAATAGTCTTGCAGGCAGAGCCCATCAATTCCAGCCTTCCCCATGCAAGCTGCACAACTCATTTTCCATCGCTTACCCGAGACACGACGAAAATGAGAAAAAGGAGCTCAAGTCACAGTGCGATGGGTCAGGAAGGAGGCTTGGGAGATAGGAACAGATCTGAAAGGTCCCGTTCTCCAACAGGCAGCAGCCAGCTGGAACCAGAAGAGCCAAACTCATTGGCTAGACAGTCTTGAGTACAGTAAATAAATCAAAGTTAGCAAGCAATCGATAAAACGGAATGTACTTGCACAGAGTCTTGCAGGAAAACTAGATAATCCCAGACCTGCGAGTGACCAGCAAACAAGGAAACAGATTTTCCTTCTCCTCAGTCTTGACAGCCTAACGTCAAGCTTTTCTCGTCGCCTTGGTACCACAATACCATCCAGCACTCGCTCTTCCAGGCTGTTGCAGATCAAAATTTCTTTTTGTGGCGTAATACTGTTCTATGAATGCTTTGAACTAGTATTGGCCTAATTGATGCCCAGCTGGGACATCAGACAGCAGAGCAAAGATACAAACTTCACTGCTGCAAGCAGCGCATGGTTTTCAAATACTGGGGCTTTACTCAGTGCAACATGAATACCAGAAGCCCTTAAATTTCCCCTTTTGCCACGGGCCACTCATTCTCTCTGTTAGCAAGTTTATGTTGATTTCTTTCTGGTTTTCATTGCTCTTAATTTTAGAGCCTGATACATCACACAAAATATCTTACTGATATTTGCTTAGAGACAGATGGAGGGGCAATGAGAAGATGCAGTGAGGAGTTACCATCAGCTTCCCTTCCATTATTAATCCTGCAACTGAATGAATTAGTCTCTAGCATGTTGCCAGCATTTGACAAACTTCCCGCCACACTCAGTCGCCTGAGCTGTGTCTCATGCCTGGGGCTGGCACTCTTAAAGGACTCTTCCATTAAATTGACTACTTCCATCTTCTGTGCATTGCCCAGAATCTTCTGGCCATGCTGGCCTGTGTATCCGCTCAGAGAGTGTTAAACATTTACTGTGGGCCCAGGAGGGAGCACAGGCCAGCCTTGCTTAGCTCAGTCTGATGACGGCAAGCATACATGCACCGTATGCCCATAATATCACTCATCTCTTATACACCTCTTTTAAAATACCAGCCACTGCAGCTCTCCGTAGCCCTCTGCCCTTCTGCACTGGGGAGTGTGTGAACTGGTCATGCATCCCGGGAAAAAGATTTCCCAAAGATTTATTTAAATCTGGCCACCGAAAGACCCTATCTGGTAATATTTTGCCCCCTGGAACTCCCTCCTGCCTCCTGTTTCGTCCATTTGCTTATCTTCCCCATCAGCAGTGGATACTTCCCTGGAAGAGCGTTTCAGCCCTCACTTGAAATCAAATCCTGGGGAGAGGCGATGAGCACATACAGCCTCCATCCCTGACGAAAAGGCAGGGACTCCAGCTGGCAAGAGAATCCAGGCTGAGAGTTGCCTAAGGCTTTCTTGGAGATTTGGAGTAATTACAGGGAACAAAAAACTTCATACTTTAAAATGTCAAGCAGTGTTTATCTGAAATTCTTCCCAGCTAAGGGGAAATGAAAGAAGATGCAGCAATAAAAAGGAGGAATGTCAAATCCGGCGGCCTGGAAATACATCAGTGGGACTGCCTGCTGCCAGACTGACCCTCCGGCCCTTCATCCGTAAGCACCATCCAGCCCTCACTGGGGTCACCGAGGGGCATCAACACACCGGCTTCCAGGGGACATCTTAGAGTCAGGACTCTTACAAATCTCGCTCTGCCTCAGTTTCACTTTTCTGGGTGTGCAGGGCCGGAATCCCCCATTTATCCACAGACATCACAAGAATGAACATCTGCAAAAACGAGCGAAAGGCCAAAGCATTCTACTTCCCTGCTCACTCAGAGACGCGTGGTTCAAGGCAACGGTGAACTGAGCTTCAGATACTGAGTGAAATGGGATGTGATGTACCCATCGTACGTCTGGACCAACAAGAAGCTGGGCATTGTGTCTTCCCCACACTGCAGCAGCCAAGCCTCAGCTGCCGCTCTGGCTGCAAAATAAAAAAGGCAAGACTGAGACAGAGTGACAGAAGGTAAATGTATCGCAACGCTTCTCAGAGCATGCTGTTTGAAAGGTTGTCTTGAAGTGTATGAGGTGGTCCAGTGCTTGTTACAGCCCTGGCAGTCTCTTTCTGGGTAGCGAGAACTACCATGTCTGGTAGTCCCTACAGAATCCAATGGCACCAGGAACGTGGCTGCTGCTCAGACAGCAGATTCCTCTTACGTCCAGGGAATGGTGTTTGTGCCCGTACCGAGGCACCTGTCTGTGCGGGAGAGCCAAACCGGGAGATGAACTTGCTCCAGCTGCGGGACAGAATTTTTACCTGCAGCTGACATCCTGCACACAGAGAGCTTTTCAAGTCCTTCCTCTGGCCTCAACAGAAATGCCTTTGGTTCGTGGTTTCTCCTGAGGCAAATGCAAAGATGTGCAAAGCTGTTTGTGGAAATGGACCTGGGCATCTGACATTTCAAGGCAAAGCCCACGTCAATCCCATCAGCTGTGGTTAGGGTCTACGTGCCTCCCGATGTTGGCAGCGTTCACCAGCCTTCGAAGGATGCCCGGGACATGCTCAGCTGCCCTCCTCCTGCCTGGTGTTCCTTCTCCTTGTCAGCTTCTGAGCAAATAAAACCAGCTCTTGGAGGGCAACTGCTGGGTAAAAATGCTGTATTTTGCAGACATCACCTCCCTACTACTACCAAAAAAATCCACGGTGTTTATAAAAGCGTATTCACACTTCCCACCCTGCACACCCTTTAGCTTATATTTGAGGCAGAACTGGGCTGTCTGAAACGGACGGCCAAAGTGGGCGAATTCTGCAGACGCTGGCTGTGGTACCTGGTAGGTGTCTCAGACCAGGAACAGACACTGAGTCAGTCAAATAGCTGCTTGCCTGTGTTCCAAGGCAACTTGGCTAGGCGTCGGTTGCAGCCCAGGTCATTAAAGCAGAGAGACTTGAGACTGCGTCTCCCCCGCCCAGTTCCACTCCCAGGAGACTGAAGCTCAGGGATAACACCACCCAGTGAAGAATACCATTCCTGAGGAGGGCTGCCTCTCGCCCTCCCAGGTCAGGGAAAGCATCTCTGCTGAGATCCAGGCAATCCCAGCTGCAGGCACTGAATCCCGGGAGCGTGCAACACGCGCTCCTCCTTCTCGGGAGGAGTTACCTGGGTTTTGTGAGGTGCTTGAGCTCAACGTTGCCCTGAGTGTATAGCAAGAAAGTTCTTAAATGGTAGTTGCATGGCAGGGGAGGTGGAGAGGATGTGGTATATGGGCATCACAAATTTATTTGATTTTTCTTCAGCAGATGTGTTTAGGTACAATAATTACATGAATGCGCTTCCTATCGCTGTGTTCTACTACATGAGGGCACCTTTGGGAGAACTGTACGTTCCTAATACAGACACTTAGAGAAAGTCACGTTTGCTGCATTAACAAGACCATGAATTTCAAACACAAAGAAATGTTGCACTTAGGATCCTGCATTTATTTTCTTTTATGTGAGTAATCCGAGTACCTATTGATTGGATTTGCATACACAGTGGTACATTGTGTTTTCAGCAGGTATATTTGCGTATGGAATTGAGTTAATACGCTCCTATAAGTGCAGCGATTACTGTGTGAATCTGGCAATGTATTTGTCTCTGACTAATAGAATTTCAGGCTTCCTGTCTTGTTGAATGGATCTAGCTGCTCCAGGTCATATGGAAGTGGAAACCAGATAGTAAGATGCACATAACTGCATAATGGCAGCATAAGAACGTCTTGTTGAGCAAGAGCCCTGTTTTGGCAGATCCTGCCAACGTTTTGAGACAGTCTGAAAGACAGGGAAGATATGAGCCAAGAAGGGATGCACACGAGTACAGCAATAAGCAGGAATAAACAGTGTTTTTTTCTGCCATACAAAAAGTCTCAGGCGGTGTGTGGAGGAGAGTTGGTCTCTCCCAGCTCCTGTCACAGGAGAGCCCACTAATTCTCTTTGTCTTTGCTTGTAATGACTCCCAGCCCATAACTGTGTCCCTTCACCATTTCCAGCTCTGATGAAACAGGGGTTCTTCCCACTAAAGGCTTTTCTTACGACACAGAGAAGACAGTCTCAGCTTGGAAGGAGGGCGGTCAGTTCTTTTTTCATTTATTTAGCTGTGTTATGGCGCACCAGGCATTGCTGCCCTGGCCACACCGTGCTGCTGGTCACGGTACACAGGTATCATAAGAGGTAGTCCTTGTTCCCGAGGGGTTACGTTCTTCCCTGCAGGTCTCTCACCTGTAAGATTTACTGGCCAAGCCCTGGGTGAGCTGCCAGGTGGCAGAGCAAATGCCTCCCTGGAGAACATCACAAACACCCTTGGTGTTTTGCAGGCACTGAGGGTTGCTGCGTGTCTCCGGCCTTGCAACAAGCGGCCGGTGGGGATTCCCCCCAGGATCCTCTCTCTTTCACTTCCAGCTTTACACAACAGAACAGATTTGCTGCCTCTGCCTTGTTGCATGTTGCCAAGTGATAGCAGTTCTGGAGAAAATAAACACGTAGAAAAGTAGACCGCTGAGAGGAGCCCAGAGGAGGTGGCAAACTTCATAAAGAAACCTAATAAGATGGAAACTGGCAGAAAGGCAAGACTTTGCCAAGTTACAGTTAAAATAATTTCCAATAAACAAGGCCTCTGCGTATAAGGGATAAAAGTCCCATGCAGAGAGAAGAGTCTGCCTTGTGCCGCTGCGCAGCAGGAACTTGAGAAGGATTTTTTTTTCCTTTTTGCTCATCAGTTTAACTTTTCCCTGAAGCTTTGGTAGCTGTGGGCATGGAGACAAGCAACTGTTGTTTCATCTATTGGAAACGCTATCGCGTCCTCCTTCCCCTTACTTCTCTGTCCACAAAACATGCAGCCCCATTACAGCAGACAATTTATTGGTCTTCTCAGTACTTTTCTGCTTTACGCTGCTAACAACTTTTGGAAGGTTATTTGTCCTTAAGTACTTATAATTCTTCCTCTGCAGGAGCATAATCAGTCATTATTAGCAGCAGTTTCTGACTCTAATCATAAAGCGGATATTTCTGCTTAATCCTAACCATGCTAAATATTAATTTGACATTTAATCCCCCTGGTATCTGGCAATACTGTGGTGGTGTTGTTGTTGTTGTTATTAATGTGACACAGTGAAAAACTAGCACTGTAGTAATCATATCCTTATTTATTTACCTGGCGTACATCTCAGTTTCTCTCTGTTGCCACCCTGGGTCATGCAGTCTCTCAGTGCAATGTACCTAAAAGAGCATTCCTCGTATACAGAGCAGTGGGAGGACGCCTGGTCCAAGGGACAGGGTGACACTTTTAAGGCAAGAGCTTGGTGGGAATGCTGGCAGCACAAGGGAGGGTGCAGGCACATGGTCCCATGTCACTGCAGCCCCCTGAGCTCTGGTGGCTGCCTCAAAGAGCAACAGGCTGAGGGCGCAGAGTGCCAAGAACTGGTGGGAGAAAACCCACGTCCCTGCTTTGCGTTTCTCTCTCCTGAGCCATCATCTAAACAGTTAGAGTTGAATTCTGGCTTAATATCTATGATCATGTTTTGACTGAAAATACCACTCCAAACTCACTCTGGTTTTTTTCTTCCTCCACCACCCTTAAAAAAAAAAAAGAAAAGAAAAGAAAAGGAAAAAAAAGGCCCCACAGCAAACTGTTAAGCTTTCAAACATGAAGCAGCAATTTATCACACAGTGCAAATCTCACCAATAGAGAAGTGTCAAAGCCACGGCAGTAAATTTCATGGTAGGAGCAATTTATCAGGAATGCCATTATTAACAAGTAATTATCAGATATGATCAATACAGCTGTTTTACAAATGAAACTTAATAACTGGTGAGGGAGCTGGTATCAACCAGCTACTGCAAGCTACATTTACACGTGACAAATTGCACGATTTGCCCTAAAATGAGAGGCTAAAAAGCCCTTTTTGATGCAATGATGGTCTGAAGACGTGGTCTGGTTTTCTGTCTGCCTTTGAAAAGCGAAAGCCGGCAGTCGTGCCAGACAGACCTTTCTTCCCGCACTGCGTGCCCTGCTGCTGCTCTGTACCGCACACACAGGAACAGAGAAGGCACCAGCGGGGGCACATTGCGTTTCATGCCTCGAGTCAGGCCAAACCCTCCTGACCCCTCAGACCCTACATCTCCTTCCAGCCTCTGCTCCTACACATGTACTGACCTGCTGGCCCTTTCTAATGGGAGCATCAATAGCCTTTCCTTCTCCAGACACGTTTAGTGAGGGATGAGAATCACTGTGACTTCTACAGCGGAAACATCGAGCAGAGAGGGTGAAAAGTCCTCTTAGTGCCCGACCCTGCTTTATTATTTAGTGCTTGCTGTGCAAAACATGGCTATTTGTCACAGCCCCTTCCTGCTTTTTGCTCCATCATTGTCTTTGAAGTGAGTTAGGAGGGGACAGCCATGAGGGCAGTGCTGACCCTGGGCGATGAGCGGCAGTGCAGATCGATTCCCTTTTGGGAGCTGCTGGTTCACGCCTGATGGTCAGTCAGCTGCTCTTCTGGGGAGTATCTCTGACCTTTTTAGCAAGCTGCTAAAATATTGAATCGGTATCTGACAGTCGTGCATCCTGGCTGTTATTTTCACTGCTTTAACAATGAAAATGAAGGCAGGAAATGTACGCGGGAATTTGCATGTTTATTTTTACAGTAAAACCTGTGATTTCTACCTGAGGCTGAGAAAGAGCGGCCAAGACACACACAGGCTGGCTCACATGATTTGGACTTCGTTTCAAGATTTAGGAGTCTGGTTTTCCTGCTGAGCAGCAATTCGCTTACTATTTGGCAGAGGTAAGATGAACCACTTGGTCCTTCTGTGGCTGGGAATGAGAGCACAGCAGCACCAGGCACCCCATTTCATTCACTGTTCAGAAAATAGGGACGCTCTTTGACAGCAGCCCCCCTGATGGGTGACGCAGCTGCCTGGGGTCCCTCCACCAACTTTCTGGAGCTTCTGCACAGACCCCTCAGCTTCTCCCTGTGCCCTCCTGCATTTCCCTAGGTGTAAACGAGCCTCTGCAACCGAGAACGCGCTGCTGATCCGACCCTGATAAAACGCTCTAGTAACTGGATGTCTCTCTTCCCTCAATTAAGACGGAAGGGGCAACAGTGCCATTTTGATTACTTTCAGTCTGATGACTTCTTTTTAGGACATATAAAGTGTGTGTGTGATGACACGTGGCCACAGCAGTGCGTAGATCACGCCGAAGGGGCAGGTGTGTCACCAGTGCTGCAGAGCTGGGCACGGGAGGGTAAAAGAAAGCCACATGAGGCTTGCCAGCAGCAGCTCCCTTTGTATGAATTATTAGATAGTCTTTGTTACGTGATTATATGGTAGGGTATTTCTTAACCAGAGAAGAAAAAGACCTCATTCCCAGCACTGTCTAAATTTTGAATGTATAACTTGGAAAGCTTAATCATATTCTTTTCACAATGCCTTATGGTTTATATATATTTGGGTTTTTGTTGCTTTTTTGTATTCACTCATTTTGCTGTCAATTTCAGCTTAATATTATTAAAATTGCTCTGGTTCGCTCTACTTAAAATTCTCCAGTTACCGTATTTTTTGGAAAGAAGCGCTAAGTCAATTTCTTTCTCCTATTTTTCAGTTGTCTCTAATGACTCATTAGATTAGCACCTTTGAAACTGCCAGCAGGAAGTAATAAGCTGGCTACCAGGAAAAGGCTTGCAGAAGCCAGCAGCAGGGTGTTTTGCAGGTTCAGAGCCATGCGTTGGACGTCAGGGCCGGGGAGCTGATCTTTCCTTGGGACATAAATACACACCAGAGACATAATAACGTTCCTGCAGAGATGGTAGGGGGCACAGGCGCTAGTGGACTAAAGACAGCATCCTGCAGCCTCTCTCCTTGCACAGTGGACGTCAAAGGCTTTTGCTGTCTTTGCAAGGCAAAGGGGTAAATCATCCCCAGAGCCCTGCCACCTTGCCCGGGGGATCTGTGTGTTACTGGCAGCACAGAATGCAGCAAATTTGACGGCTGAAGGGGAGGCAGGCAGGAGAGAGCAGATTTCAAACACCTGCCCGTGGGGCAGGTGGCAGCACTGATGGGATGCGCATCGCCCTCAGCTGGGGCAGGGGCTGCCCCAGGGCCCTATAAAAGAGGGGTACAGGGAGAAGGAGTCCTTCTTTTCCATTTTAGGTGGGGGCTGAGCTGAGAGCAGAGGTGGGTGCTGTGGCTGTGGTAGTGTCTGCTCTGTCCTGCTGAGTGGGATGGGGTCTGGGCTGGTAAGCGAGTCCCTCTTTCTTGTCCTCAGCTCTGGGGTCACTGGGGATGGCGGGGCCTCCTGCCATCCCTTTGGTACTTTTTGACTGCTCCTGCCTTTGAGTTCCTCCTGTCCTATGGCCAAAGGCTGCGACTCCTTGAAGGGAGCCCAGCAGGGTTTGTGCTGCTCAGAGCCATCAGGAGCTGTGTTTTCCTGGGCTAGGGGTCAGCCTCTGTGGTGGAGAGAAGGTGCTTGAAAGTTTTAATCAATGCTAAAAGGGAAAAAAAAAGCATCGGGCATCTTATTGGCAGACAAATAGTTCCCTGTCAGGAGGCAAAACTGACTTTGCAGAAATATGTAGCTGTACGTGCTGTGGTTTCTGGGCTTATGGAAACATCTTTTGTCAAAGGGTGAAAATAATAGCGTTCCTGTAACACCAGCTGCTCCCCCTTTCCCTGGGGTGCTTGGGACAATAATCAGCTCTGGTCTGTGGAAAACATGACGAATGTCAAAAGTCTTTGTTCGTTGCCTCCCTTTCATTTCACAAAGATTGACAAATCTTGCTAGAGTGTAAAGGAAGGAGACAAATCTGTTTACAAGTAAAGGCAGCCCTCGACTGTGGCACTGAAACCTTACTGAGTGCAGGGTCAGAGCTGATCCTGGAGCAGTTATGTTGTGGTAGCACAAGGACTTGGGTGGCAAAGGGACAGGGGTGTCTGAGGTTCATCTGGGAGCTGCCTCTGTACTGCATGTTGCCACAGAAAAGAGCAGCTCTCAGAAGTATTTGGAAGTGCAGATAAAGAACTTTTTTTTTCATCTTCCTCATCTGCGAACAAGGGGCTGACTCATAATCTCACAGATGACAAAAGCAAAATTTTCCCTGGCACTGGGAAAAATGATGTTTTCTTGCATGTGCAAACCATCTCTTTGTAATACCGGGGATTCAGTAAGAGAAACAATCTTTAGGCTGAAATAACAGCGAATTTGTTCCTGTGTTCTGTGAGGTGTGATTTATCGGTAAGCTTCTTTTTAAAACTGAGTGTCTTTAGTGAGTGAATTAAGTACGGGAGTAACGCTTGCTGTATAACAGGAGTTTGGTCGGTCACCCCTTCTCTTGTGCAATTGGTGTCCTCTGCAGAACAAGCACCAGCTCTGTTACTGAAGTAGTCAAACTAGTTAATACCCTCGTGCAGCTCCGCACTTGCTGTAGCTGGAAGGCAGCTCTGGTAAAGAACGTTACAGCCGATAAATATTGTATGAAGAAAGACATTGCGCTTGGGCGGCTGTGTGTTGTTTACAGCAGGCAAAAAAAGTTGCTGTTCTGTGACTGACAGTGTTGGCTTTTGAGCACGCTGCCCTCCGGTTCATTAGCATTTAATTAGGTGCTGCCAGTGCGGCATAATGCTTAAGTGAGTTTTACTGAGTCACATCGCCTGAACAGCTGGAAGAGCTGAGTGTTCGCTGTCAGCCCGGGGGCTCAGCTTGGCGACGGGGACGGCGGGTCCCGGTGCCGGTGCCCACGGGTCCCCGCTGGCCTGGGACCTTGTGGGGCAGCGGGATGGGGCATGGGGAGGTGATCTGTGCTCTGTCTCCAGGCTCAAGAAGGGATGCCCAGTGCCGGGCCCGGGGGCTAACGCCCACGTACCAGGGCTAGCTGTAAGGCAGAGACTGGTAGCACCCCAGATCGAAACTTAACCCGGTTAGTACATGTGTGTCAGCATGGCACCCTGTGAGCTTCGCAGCTACGCCCGATTTTAAATCTCGCTCTTTGCCTCAAAAAAAAAAAAAGTATCTCTGTTGTTGAGACTTACTAAAATGTATGTATAGTTTTGACTGTTGCAATGCTTAAAGGCGAGTCACAGACGGCAGCTCTGTTAAGCACCCTATTAGCACCGCACAAAATCTGCCCTCTGTCACAAAGGCTTGCACAACCTCGCCGTACCTTGGTAGGGCCTGAGGGCTCCCGTTTAGCTTCGAAGTTCCTTTGTTAAGTCAAACAAACAGGAAAAGAGAAGAGGGAAATGGTTGATGCTCACAGGTGAAGTTCGGTTTGCTCCTTAGCTCACTTGAGTAATTATATAAGAATTATTTATTAATATTAAAATCTGTCAAAGGTTTCTTTTATTGTAATTGTGGCGCCATTACTAATGTTTGTGGGAAATGTCAAGTACCCGTTGCGGCAACATTAACATTTTATGAGGTGATGCATTCCCTTTCCACCTCAGCAAGTGTTGTGAGGAAAGACTAGAGAATAATGTGCTGTAGCCCCCACAATAAACCCTGGACACTTTGCTGCTCCTGCTGAATGCTGTCACTTGCGTAGTATTTAAAGCATAAGACTTGTCCTTTCTGTCAGCCCGGTGTAGTCTTGACTAATTGGATCTCAAATGGCTTCTAGAAGCAGAACTTGAATCTTGACCAAACTCGGAAAATGGGTGAACTTGGAAATGTTGGGAAACACTTTTCACTTGACATTCATGCATTTACTTAAGAATTAACTGTTACTTATGCTGAACAGTCCTGCCCTGGCTGATAGCTTGGGCTCCAGGAGAGTTTCTGTCTGTGCTTTAGGCTTTGCAAAAAGGGTGGAAGCCTTTTCCACATCTAGTGGCATCACTGCGGGAGTTAATGCTCTCAGTAAGACTCTGACTGTCCCCCAGCAGTCAACCCACTGTCATAGGGTGCCAATGGAGCGGTTTAGTGTGAGCAAGCCCTCACCAAGCCTGGTGCATGCGAGCACGTATTTGTGGTGGAAATGCTGTGTAGATCCCTCCTCCCCGTTATGTAGGACTTCAGCTCTTAATTTGGCTGAAAACACACTCAACGAAGTCACTTTGGGTAACGTTTTCCTGTGATTTATTTCCCCACTGCCCCGCTCCATGCACACCGACTTTCCCTGCCAGTTGCAGCTCTGGGCTGAGGAGGAAAGGAAGCAGCACAAGAGCCTCAGCGCAGAGGAGGCATTTGCTGATAAGCTGTTAAACACTTAAAATCTAATTACTAATACAGCTCTAACTTTGGTCCACTTGCAAAGCTTTGTTATCAAACTATGCCTGGTGAAACAAACATGCTTAATTAGCTGCATTGGAAATAGGATGGAAATAATAGCCCGTTTTTCTATACGTGTGCCATTTATGCCACAACAATAACTCTATTTTGCTGGGAGAAGTGCTGAGGGTGTGTTATTGTCTGGACTGAGGCTTAGTGTTGTGGGCGTGGTAAAAGGCATTTGAGAAGATAAACGGTGGCTCGTGGTGATAAAGCCAAGATGCAGAGTGAATGGGGCTGGGAGGTGGGCTTTTTCTCCCCCGAGACTCTTCTGACAGTGATGACTGTTTGCTACCAGAAGAGTCAGGGAGGGAAGAGGAAAGTTGCTCGCTGTTTATCCAGGGCTGTGGTTTATTGCTAAGATTTGCCATGTGCATCTTTACTGTTCCCGTCTTGCTTAGATGTATTGCACAAATGCTTTTTCGGTGTGGAATAAAGGGGCTCAGCTGCAATCAGCCATATGCCTACAATAGATGGGAGGTGAGCAATTAGTCGCATCCAGGAGTTACACATTTCAACTCCAGACCAATTTGTTGTGTGAACAGTTTCCAGCTGACAGAGTTCAGCTCCTCATCCTTTTCTAGAATGAAATGGGGTTTTTACCTCTGAAAGCTCTTTCTGTTCCTGTTTCCTGCATCCTTAATGCTCCTCCCTTGTTATACATCCACACTTTGGCGAGCGTAGGAGATGAAAGGGGATTACTGCATGTGTCCAGTTCTGTCATTAGTATTTTGCACAAACGCTTTCCGGTGCCTGTGGTAATAGAAAAGGCAGACTATAAAATGACACCAGCCTTTGAGTAGATGAAACCAAAAACTTGGGATAAGGGTCTTAAAACTGCATTAAACAAAGCTGTGTGATACGATTTCCCTTTCCCTTAACTGTGGAGTGAAAGAAAAATCCCCATCTGCCACAGGTATGTAAACCAGGTTGTGACTAGGAGTGCAGGCGAAATATCCAGTATAGATTCCGTGCTGCAAAATGAGTGTTTAGGAGCACAGAAATGGGCAATTTAGAGGGATCTCCGCATCCAGAAGCCATCAAGATGGAAAATGTCTAACAAGCAAAAGATGGCAATAGGAACTGCAAAGGCACATGGAAATAGGCAGTGCCAAGGATGTTTTGTAATGTAGAGGAATGACCTTGTTTCCTTCAAGTCTTGCACTTAACGAGAGCACTGACTTCTGAAGAGTAGTTTTCTTCTGGAAAACAGCTGAGTGTCTTGTTTCAGGAGAGTAAATTGGGATGATATGCATCTGATTTAATAATTAGGTACTGTAGCAGTTCCAAAGCGAACCCCCTTTTTTTTCCTTTCCTGTTTTGCACCCACTGTTCTGCAAACGTGTTAATTCCTGAGCTGCAGAAAGCTTGCCCTGAGGAAGGCTGCATATGCCAAAACTACTTGCACCCAGAAAGAAAACAGCAAGAGACAAGAGAGATTTTGGGGTTGAGTGTTAGGTGATCTTTTGCGGGGGCAATCAAGGCCACTGCTTCAGCACAAAGTGCTTAGTAACTACCTCTTATGAATTTATGGGAGGAAAGAAAGAAGAAGAGTGAAGGAAAGGCTACTTTGAAATTTTACTCCCCTAAATATCGTGCCTTGGAGCGTTGCTGCTGGCCGCAGCATTGGTAAACGCTGGCATAAGAGGGAGCTAATTTTTGTGCCTAGATGTGTAGAAATGCCTCTCTCGGTGCTCTCTGGGGCAGGAGAACTATTTAATTTGTCCCAGAGGCTCCTCGATGAGCCTGGTTTCACAAGCAAATTCATACGATTTATTCTGTCACCCCAAAGTGTTGCCAGGTTTTCTGTCCCCCTCAGTAATGCTCCTGGGTTCAGACCAGGGTAGCAGAGCTGTGGTGCTGCCAGAAGAACAGAGAGCATAGTTAGACCTGTCCTTACCATCGTTCTGTCCTCATCCTTGCTGCTTCCCACCGTGGCACTTGGACTGATTCTTAGCATCTTGTATTTTCTGGCTTGACAGATTGGATTGGACCTGGGTAGAAGGTATTGGAAGTGTTTTTCTCTGTTACTGAATCGATACTTCATTACAAATTTATGAAAAGCTGTTATTACAGTCAGCATGTTTGTTTACATAAGTAGAGACTGTAATTACATTTAATTAAAATGTATAATTAGGATCCATAATGTGGACTAAATAGACTGTATGAGTGAGCTTCAAGGCAGATGTTCTTGGTTAACAGCACTGGCCACAACTTCGTGTCCCTCTGCTGTGGATGTATGATGCTGCTGGCTGGGGGAAGATTTTTTTTCTTTTTCTAAGGAGGAAATCAGTTTCAGTAGCCTCTAACTCGAATACCTTGTGAGATGAGGCTGGCAGGAATATCCACCTGCTACCAGCTATACCTCTTTCTTGCTGACTGAGAAGCTGTTGGGCTGAACAATGACAGATTTACATGGAATACTGTCAAGTTAACTGCTCAGAAAAAGTGAAAGCTCCCCTTGAGCGCACGGAGTTAATTTTATCGGGTGTTTAGCAGGCTTTAATGAGAACCAAGAGACCTATACATCTTTGCAGGTGGATAACTTTCTGGCAGGACCTTGATTGCAAGTACATTTTATACCTTATAGATCCGAAGCCCTGCCAAGGTTGTATCCCCAGGGAAGAACATGATGCAAAAAGGTTCTGTAAATGCAACACTTCTCTCCTGGGCCTTTAGAAAGAGCCAGAAATGGAAAATCCTGCTGTCCCTGTCATGGAGTTCAGTGACCCCTCTGGGAGCTGAAGAGCAGAGAGTGATTTTGGGCAGCTGCAGCTAAGGCGGTGTCCTGCAGGTGCAGCTAGGAGCACCAGTAGCCTTTGTTGATGCTGCAGAGGGAGAGGAGGGTGAGGTGGGCACATCCTGGCTTTTGAGAGTTCTGCTGCCCACAAATGGGCCATGTCTTCCTTAGAAAGACTTATGTTCCAAACAAGCCTGTGTTGGAGAGCTATTTCTAGAGAAAATCAGAAGAACCTGTTTTACAAATGTGGACTGTTCAACAGCTGGGACAAAATCTGGGGAGAATTATCCCCAGCTTGGCCTCTGCAGAACAGAATGAAGTCAGGAGGGCACGGGCAGAGGTTCAGGAAAAGCATCTGCTGGAACTGCAGGCTCTGACAGCTGGTTAAGATCTTGCTGACCCTTGCCTCTCCCATGCCCCGTGGGGAGAGGAGAAGCTGATGGGGTGGAAGGCTCCCAGCCGTAAGGCTGAGGGCTGAGCAGGTCAGGCGGATGCTGTGCTGCTGAATTGGTTCAGACTGCGGAGTTCCCTGCAGGGGGGAAGCATGTAGGCTGTGGAAATTGCAAAATATGTCTGTCTGCGAGAGCATGGTACGGGAATGGGACTGTCAGCGGAGGGTTCGCTGCGAGCCGTAACTGCCGTGAGCTTTGCAGAGTGAAAAACTAAGGAAGGAAAGGGAGAATGTGAAGAGTCGTTCAGGAGGGGATGGCTCTGGGGAGACTAAAATCTGCTTATTGTTATTACCTTCTACATCTTTGATTGCTGTTGATCGGGGAAGCAACGAGTTGTGTAAATTAAAATCCAGCTAATTGGCAAAGGGAACTTTAGCCTAATGACACCGAACTGCAGCACCTCTTATGCTGGGAAAGATGTTTAGCCAGTTGCAGCCCACAAATGTGCAATGCAATTGGCACAGCGGGCATCCTCTGCTTGAGAGAGCAGGCAGCTGTGAACTAAGTCACTGAGTCTTTCTGCCTCTCATCTGCACTTGGCCACCAACAAAAGCAGCAGCCCATAGAGACATCTAACGCTGCTGGGCCAGAGACCCTCTACGCCTGTAATTTTCCCCTAGTTCCAAAGCCCGCAAACACAGAGCTAGTTTGTTGCCTCTTTTGTTCATTATTCGAAATGCCTTCAGCTTTGCTTCTGTAGGCAGTTAAACACATTCTCGGGGGGAGGGGGTACACTTGAAAATCCAGCACTCTGAATGTGGTGTATGGTTCAGCAGGTGGTGTTGCAGTCAGTCTGTCCATTGCTTGAGCTTTATAACAACCTGCTGACCCCTCCAGCGCACAGGTGGGTGTAGGCATCTTCCTTATTCAGTGACATTCAACAGGCCACCCTGGATGGCCTTTCTTGCTGCTGGTACTGTCTAGCGCTTTAGTCCCTTTTTAAGCATTGAAAGGTGGGATTTAGGATGTCTGAGAAGGGTAGAGTTGCCTAATGACATGGAAAAAACTGGAAATGTAGGAGTACAGCTACTGTGAGATTTGCTTCGTTAAAGTTGCTTAGATTTCACAGCCTGTCTCATTGGGATGATCTCGCTGTGGAAAGAAAAAAATCAAGGTGCTGGACTCTGAAGGAGTGCAATTAGTAGTTGTGTAATTGCACTGAACAAGTCTGGCCCAAAAGGAGAGTTTTCAAAGCTGGCTTACCATATGGTGTCAGAGTCCAGGGATACGATCGATTAGATTGCTGCACTCTCCGAGTCTGTGAAGGGCATCTCTTCCACTGGTAAAGCAACAGCAGGGAAAATAGAGCCAGGATGAGTGATTTAAACGAATAGTAAATACTCCCTCGCCTCCCCAAACAATTGAGCTTCAGGAGGAAATTAAGCTCTTTACAAATCCTGATCGAATTCAGCAGAAAATTTTGGTTGGAGAAAAGTTAATGTATTTAGTGAGTAATGTTTGCAGCAGGTGGGGGCTCTCAGTGGGTAAGCACAGAAGTACAATGGGCTGTGAAAAGTCGTATGAAGCAAGCTTGTCCCAGGAGAGGCAGATGATGTTAATTGCTTTGAAACCCCATTGGAATAATGGGTCACTCATACTGGAGACCTGGAAAAGAAAGCGGGGAGGTAGAACAGTCTCCCCTAAGCCTGGTGTAGCTTGTTTAGCTGTGTAAAATAAAGGCTGAGAGGAGAAGTGATTGCAGATTATAAATGCACTTAGAAGAAACAGAAGGAGAAGAACAAACTCCATAGAGAAGAAAAACTCCTTGAAGGAAAAAGCTCTGCTAACACAAATACACTCCAGTATAAAGTGTACGTGAGAAGAAAATTAGGATGTTATGAACCACCAGAACTCTAAGGCTCTGCCGCAGCTTGCTAACTTGGACTCCTGGGAGTCGCAAATTTAACAATTTAAAGATGGTATTTGATAAAGGCATGAGGAGGATAATATGCTGATTAGCAGAGATGAGGCAGGGCTGCACCTGAGCACACAGAAGGTGCTTCTCGGTCAAAAGCTTCTGAAAGTCAGTCCTGTGTTGACCAGGGCGTGAGCAAGGTGCGTCAAGAACTTCTTGTCACTCTGATATCTGTTTTTCTATTCCTAAACCAGGCACGTCTGCAATCCATTCTAAGCCTTATCTCCTCTCAGTGCAAACAGACAGCACGGTGTCGCACGCTGCAAAGCACTTAGTGGGAAGGGTGTTTTGGGCATTCCCAGATCCTGCAGCGAAAGGCACATGGTGCAGGCAGGGTCCTGTGGTTAGAACTGGTTCTGCAGGATCCCAAGAACCTAAATTACAGCATGCACAGGAAAAGGGGGGAGAAAAAAAATGTATATGCAATCCTAGTACCTGCAGACAGTATGTTTAAGGATAGTTTTATGATCCGGATAAGTATGACTGACTGTTTAGCTGTTGTCTCATGGGATAATAGCACATGTCCAACTGCACGACACCATCCTGCTCCCTCATGGCTCTTAGTGCCATCTTACGAAAGAGTTTATTAGCTGAACTCTAATCCTACTGTAGTGTCCTTGACTGCTGTCGGGTAGCCACTCGGTAGGGGACTTTCACACATCTGGGTTTCCTCTGCAGCCGTCTACTGCAAACCTTGGCAGAGCGGAATGTGAGGATTACTTGTATCTTCCCCTGGTGTACCTCAGGCCATCAAAGTCTAAGAAATTGCTGAAAGCTTCAGAGTTGGGGTGTCTCCTGTTGTGCTTGGGGTTTTTTTTTGTTTTTGTGGTTTTTTTTTTTTTTAAATGTGGGAAGGAGTTGGGTAGAACAGGTTCAGCTCCCCCTGTGAAACAAGATGGTAAGGCTGTGTGGCAGCAGGCGAGACCCGGCGGCCCTTCAGCCACCATTACATCAGCTGGTGACTTCATCTGCACCGCCAGGAGAGAGCAAGCGGGCGCCGTATTTAACAGCGCGCGTGGCAGGCTGCCCGTCTGGGCCCGGCTGCAGCCGCTGGCTGGGACGCGAGGCCAGCCCGGGTCACAGCTTGTCTCTGCCCGGGCTCCTTCTGGTCCTCGCTCCGTGTCATCTTCACTGGTTAATTGTTACAGCTCGCAGATGGAAACTGTTGTGATGCTGGGCCTTTTCCCTGTGTAAGAAAGTGGCCCTGGTGTGCCTTGCTGAGCCAAACTGTGAGTTTGTGGTCTGAGGGACAGGGCGCCTACTGACAGGACTTTCACCCCTGTGTTGTCACCCCAATCCCTGTAGTGCTCCTCAAGCTGCCAAATCAGGTTTGTTGTGCAAGAATTGGCCAAAACCAGAGTGGAAGTGATACTAGACCGCGGTTCAGCCTCTGGCATCCGACGCTTAGCGATATGGTTTAGTGATGGCTTTTGTCAGTGTTAGGTTGCTGGGTGGACTAGATGATCTGAAAGGTCCCTTCCAGCCATTCTATGGTTCTGTCGGTTCCCGCATATTTGCACAAATGCGGTGTAGCCTGATCACCTGGCAGCAGAGCCAAGCTCCGCGTCTCCCTTCTGCCCAGCATGTCCTCGTGCTTCAGAGCCTCACCAGCAGCAGCTCTCCCAGTTCAGGTGAGCCCAGGTCACAACTGAGGCATCAGGCAGCAGCGTGGAGCCCACAGGGCAGCAATTGCCATGCAGCAGGGTTCGTCCCATGTCCCAGATGCATCCCGCGTTCTGCCTGCCACCCATGGGGTAACATGCACTGAGGAGCACTGAGGCTGTGATTTAACGCAGGACGTACAGCTACAGCTGAGGGAGAAACGCCATCGACCCTCCTGAAGGTGTCTTTCCCTTTTCCCTTCCTGGGATGTAGTAGGTCCTCAGCAAGTTGTACGGGCAAAGAGTCAGCCGAAAAAGTGACAAAATGAACTGTGTTTGGAAATGGAAAAGAACGAACGTAGTATTAATTGCTCCTTAACAATTACTCTTCTTTGACTCACCTCCGAGAAGAAATCCCTCAGGGTATCTTTGCACTGGAACATGATACAGCTAATGAAACCGTTTTGTCCCTGGTATCTTTAAATTCTACATTTATTAGGTGACTGAGAATCCAGGGCCCAGCCCCCTTCTGACTGTTAGTCCTTCTGAAGAAGCACAAAAACGTAAATATCAAATAACACTGCATCTTACAAGTCTCCTGTGAGGATGGCAGTCGTAAAGTGGAAGGCACAGAAAATGAAAATACCTTGCTCAAGGTTAGCGCTGAGAGTTTCCTGTTGCTTCTCATAGTTACAGTGTCCAGTGGAGTCAGGACACACTTCTCTCTGCTCCTCTGAAGCAGGAGATGAGAAAACGGGCTGCAGAACTGACTGGCTCATTGCATTTTTGTGCTGTAATAGTACTTTTCCTTTCCAGGCTTTAATTTAGATTAGTCTCTGGCCTTTTGCTTTATTTCCAGCGGGATGCCTGTTCTCCTGCAGGAAGCGCAAGGTGTCGGAAGGAAATGAGTCACGAGACCTCACGTTCCCCAAGACACGGGAGGCTGGTAAGGGTGGGGATGTGCATTCACAGGACCTGTGAGTTGTCACCCTTTCCCTTAGAAATCTTGGTATTTGCTACTCTGGAGCAAGAGCCTCTGGTTCCCGCAGTGGTGCAAGGCACTGCCTCTGCCTGTGCCCCGGAGCCGGGGAAGGTGGTACCGTCTCTGCAGAGAATTGCTTCTAAATTGTCCCTGTTTGCTTCATGTGGTGCCAGCTGCTTTTTAAATAAATGATTGTATCAGGTTATTATAGTAGTTCCTCTCTTCAATTCCTTCTACGCAGAAACTCGTTTTCTTGAAATTGCCTTCCCTCAGCTCTATAATCATTACATAGCAAATTGCTTCGGGAGAGAGGCTGGAACAGGGCAGGGGCCGGTTTCTGCTCGGTGGGTGCCTCGGTGCCGCAGGGGGAGAGATGTCGGGTAAATCCGTGTTGAGCTGCCCCGGGACGAGGGCTGCTTGTGTCCTGGGAACCGCACGCCGTGGTGGGAACGCTGTTCGTGGAGGGAGTCTGGCACAGGGCGGTGTTCAGCTGGCGAGAGGGTGCACGGGGGCTCAGCATGCGGGAGAGGGTATGAAATAAATCATTACAATGAACGATACGGTGACAATGTGTCAAGCTTAGAGTAACAACTTTTTACTCCGTGGAAATGTCCAAATAGGACTGGACACTTATATGAAATATGGATAGATGTGTGGTTCCATTAAATGCATACAGGGTATAAACTATCTGCCTTCGTGTCAGTACATCCCACTGCCTGGGGTTAAACAGAGTCTTAGTGAATAATTTCCCATTATGAGGTTTGGAATATCGGCCTTGGAGACAAGATGCAAGGTGAGAGGGATGGCTAGTCAGATCTGCTCTGGCAGGTCTTATTTCTTACCGTGACGTGAGTGGGATGTTTTGCGAGTCTGAGATTAAACTCTGCCAAACTGCAATGACAGGTCTAGGGCAAGCTGCTTTACCCTCCTTCCAGAGATATCTAAATCCTGCTAGAGATGGGAATAAATGGGGATGGGGGTTAGGAAAAGGGGTTAGGGAACACTTGGGGGTGTGAGGGTTGGAAGGCTGTTTGAGAGTTTATTATTGACTTTTCTTTTTTAGCACCGCAGCATCACTGCTGGGAAATCACAATTGGGACATCCAGGACTCATTATCCATTATGAGATTTGACTGCTACCAGGATTAGGCAGGTTTTATGCTGTTGCTTTTGGCCTTTTCTCTCATTACAGGCTTACAGCGTCTGCCTTATCGCATGGAGAAGCACTTTTGTTAGATAGGAGACTAAAGGGAAAATGAAAAGAAATGAGGTAAGGAAGGAAATGATTCAGGAGAGGCCAAGAGGATGGGACAAAGTGATGTCCTGAGGTGGTGGCCACATTGCCTTGTTTGGTCTTGCCAGGGAGCTCAGGAGAGCTTTGGGCACAGCCCTGTTTGGGTCAGAGTGGGGGTGATCCCAGGGAGCAGGATGGGGGGGTCCTGGTGTTGCCAGGGCCGTCGCACTTGTGTGCTCAGAACATCTGATTTTTCTCCGACTCCTTGGTTAATCCGCAGGAGCGCAGCTGCCTCCTGCTGCTGCTCCTTCTTCCCGTTGGGTACCGGCTCACACCGTGCTGAGCACCCCTCTGCTCTCCCTCTCAATCGCTCAGATAGCGATGAGCTGCCTCCGCCCTGCAGATGGAACAGGCAGGGAACCCTGTGAACTCCAGCTACTGGATGAAATAAATGATTGTTTCTCATTTACTGGCCCCCCCCTCTGCCCCCAGCTATTGCAGAGCTTTTTGCTTTAGCAGTCCAGGAGTATGAGATTGAATGAGCTTTCGTCCTAGAGCAAATGAATCCTGCCTTGCTTGACGTTTACTTGGCTGCCTTTTATTGGGTCTTCTCCTCCTGAGTTCCTCTGGGGTAAGTACAGGGATTTTTCAGACTCCCAGGGTTTCGCATTGCTAGTCTGCAACTTCACCCTTCAGTGCTTCGTACGTAAGAACTTAAACACTGGATCTCCCTCGGAGCACAAGACAGGAGCTCACATATTGTTTTTCAGAAGGCGAGCTCGTTTGGCACCTGGTAAGCAAGAGACACCTCTGCTTGGACGTGGTCTGAGGCATCGAATCCAGCAAATATTGCTGGGAGCTCCCAACCCTAATTAAAACTGAAATACTCTTTTTCTCCTACCAGGGCTGTCCAGCTGTGAGGGTCTGAATGGGAGAGCTCAGGGGCTGCAGGAAGGATTTTAAAACGCCTTCTTGAGACAAGGGGCAGAACCTGTATCAACAAGAGAGATGCTTTAAATCCTGATGAGAGAAACTGATTTTTTTTTTTTCTAGCACTGTTTTGGAGGCTTAGGGTCCCTCTGGCTAAATCCCCAAGGAAGAACTCGGCTTTTGCATGGGAAAGGAGGGAGCAATCTGAGCATAGGCTAAAACAAAGAAATTAAGCGATATTCAGCAACTGTCTGTTAAAGCTGCTTTGAAAATTTAATGTATTGGGCATATGGGCTAAAATTCACCCCAGGATGAAAGCTTTTTGGGAGGAGGCTAGTTCTCGGCTCATTGCTCCTGTGCCCAGCACAAAAGGGCGGTTTGTGATGCTGCCACAAACCCACAGGCTGCAGCCCCAATCCGTACCCATAAAGTCCCCGCAATGCAGCGCCTGAGAGCTGCAGCACCCGGGCAGCCCCTTTCCCCCGGCTGCTCTGCAGGGTACCACAGGCCGCTCTTGCGAAGCGGGCTGCCAGACCTGTGGGGCAGGGCGCCTGCTGCCAAGTGGCTGGCTCAAAGAGCCAAGCCCTGCGCTTGTTCTGGATTCCTATCCCAGCCTGGAAATGCCCAGCAGCCTCCGAGCGGAGTTTGGAGAAGGATGCATCAGGGCCAGGTGGTTCAGTATGCAATTTTATGTGCCAATGAGTGACCTTTTCTTGCCGATCTCAGCAGAACTGACTGGATAACTGGAGAGAATTTTTGCTTGTTATTGCACAAGTTCAAAACATGTCATTTGGCAAACTGTAGCCTAGATCTTCACACTGCTGGGCATAGCCATGGCTTTACCAGCTTTGGCGTCACAGCAACAAGAGCTCACGTCTGGCTCGTTCTGCAGCTGTGCTCCGCTTGCTGCTCTCGGGTGGGCATGGGAAGTCTGTTTCAGTGGGAATATTAGAAAAATGACAGAGGAAACGTCTTGTTCTTCGTAGCACCTCTGCCACCTGTCAGGTATTCATGCAGCACGTGGGCATTTCAATGGTTGTCAATGTCTGTAATCATTACAGCTTCTCTTATTTTTCTAAAGAACCACAGAAAAATGGTGAAAACTAGGAGGAAAAAAGCTACAGTGCTGTCCTTCTTCCTACCTCTTACATCTCTGTGTCAATGTTTAATTTTGAAAGCTCTTGTTTTAGTCACTATTTTCTTATTGCAGGCAAGCAGAATTGATAGAAATATTGATCTTCTTTTAATGAGCTTTAAAAGAAAAAAAAGACTGTGACTCAGAGTAGCGAGTTAGTATAGACTGATTGATGTGTCTTATTTTTTCAACTGCTACTACTGATGTATCTTTTTGGAATTTGCTCTTTTATCATTTTCCCTGCATAGACTGCTCCTTTCTCGTTGTGTTTTGTTGCTTGCAGGGAAGGTGTCTGCGTTTCCCTGGCTGTGGGTCACAGCCTGCATCTTCATTTACCTTTCGCAAAGGCCGGCTGGCTTTCCAACAGCCCCAGGGCGCGGGATGCTGGGAGGGGAGATGACCTGAACTGGTCCTGCGGTGGCCGTGGGCTGGTGCTTGGCAGCCGGGAGAGCCCTGGGTGAGTCCTTCCCTCCTCTGAGCCCGAATAGAAGGCGGCAGCTGCCAGCAGAGGATTCTCAGGCTGGTTTCTGCAGCCTCTGCTGTTGCCTCCTTTCCCACCGGTGCTCCCTGGTCCTCCAGCACCATCTACAGTCCTCCGTGGGCTGAGAAGATGCTCCAGTGCCACCAGGTGCAGCCCAGCTGTGACCAGGAAAGGGCCAGCCGCTGGGCCAAGACTGTGATTTGGGGGATGTTTGCAGCCTTGGCCATTGCCTCTGGCTTTCTGGCCTAATCGCTAAAGGAGATAAGGGGCCTGGAGGGGGAAAACAAATCCAAACCAACAAGACCCCAGTTTTCACACCAGCTGAGTGGTTGCAAGGCACCAGGCTGTAAAAGGAGCCTGTCCCCAGGGAACTGTAGCCGACGTCTCAGCACAGGGCTTCAGCAACGTTGCAGCGTGTGGTTCCCATAGTGCTGGGGTCTCTGCTCTCCAGGAGCTGCACCACCTGCGCGGCGCAGCTTAGACCCGTGGCACAACAGGCACCACGCTGTTCATCGACAGCACAAAAACGCAGCCTGAACCTGCAAGACAGGGCTATCATGAAATATTCATAGGAGTTTCCTTGAGTAAATAGCATTAAAAATTCATCGATGTTTTGAGCAACAAGCCATCAGCTGTATCCTTCGGGGATGGAGAAGTATGTAAATAAGAAAAGTCTTTCTTTTATGAGACAGCTATTTAAGTCTGCTTCTGCTGCCTTTCTTTTTTGAGACATGCTGAAATCGGTACACAGTATCATCTCTCCTGGAGGGGAAATCAGTCTTTCCAACTCACTTAATTGGGGAAGGCTATCTTAGTATTTCTGGATGGGGTATGGCCAGCCAGAGAAATGGCACAGCCGGTGAAGTGCTTGTGCAGACGGGCTGGGTGACGCAGCAGGGACCTGGGGCTCTTCCCAGGGACTCTGGATGCTGCTGCCATACCAGGAATCTCTGGTGGTGGTGATCAGCTCTGGCTGTGCAGCTCGCTGCCTGGCTCTGGCTTCCATAATGACTTTTGAACTCGTATTTTTGTGTTGGGAATTTGACAACTCTTACAAACTTGGCCACAAGCCTGGAGTGGTTTTGTGTAGTGGTGAGTAGCAAGGGTTGTGAGCAGGCTATGGTCAGGATGGTCCCCGGTGCCAGGCAGGCAAGAGGCAGGTTTATGCACCAGGCGAGTTGTGTGTTCCCCTGCCCCGTGCCAGCAGCTGCTGGTTTTCCCCGTCCTTTTCCTGGGCAATGCGACGAGGGTGATCCTGGTGCTATCCCTGCCCAGTGCAGCATGCCAGCCAGGGATGAGCAGCACTCATCGGCCTCAGGGGTGATGTCTGCAGTGGAGCATCTCCTGGGTCCGAGGAAAAAGAGCGGATGCAACAGCACCAGCGACTTCTGATCCGCCTCTGCTGTGAGAGCTCTGTGTTGGTAAGAAAAGTGTTTCGTGCCCTGGTGTGGGAGAGCCAGTACCCAAACCACAGGTGAAAAGTATTTCCTTCCCGCAAGGCGCCAGCCAGGCAGCTTTCAGCAACAAGAAATTACGTGGAAAATCAGAAGGTGAATGGAAAGCTGCTGTTTGACCTTTATTGTTCTTTGTGTGCTACAGCCGAAAGACGGCAGGGAAAATCCAGCAGAGCCGGAGGTGGGGCTGTTTCCCTGGAGGTCTCCGTGCACAAGGGGTGGGGACCCCTGCTGAGTGACGGCGTCCCACCAGCCCTCGCCAGCACATCCCTAACGCAGCCTGTGTGCAGGGGAGTCGTCCTTTACGCATCACAGCTGGCAGGCACTTGGCTTGAGGTGTGAGGGTGATAAAAAGCAGCTGCAGGCTGTCTTTTCTCATCTTTTCCCAATTTAGGACATTTTGTTCCCCAAGATCTTGTCTCCCTGAATGTAACGGCTAACACAGAGCAGTTGGCTGGCATCCTTCCTGCCATCGGCACCCTGGGGCTCGCTGCCGGCAGGGCTCGTGCTCGTACCGACAGCCTGGGGGCCACCACGAATCCTCGGTGTTTCTCATATGGCAGGGGGAAGCGGGGGGGCAGCAGGTGGAAGATGGGTTTGAGAGCTGAGGCAGCTCAACAGCTGCTGATCTGACACCAGGGAGGGACGGGAGTGTTTCCCAGGGGCTCCCCATCCTGAGCAGCCCGTTCCTGGGAGCGGGGGGCTGCTGAGCAGTCACCCCCATCCGCCGCAAGGGCCCTGGCAGCGGCAGAGGGGGGGTCCCCGAAAGAAGGGGTCCCTTCAGCGTGGCGGCGGTGCGGTGGGCGTGCATGCGAGTGCGCGGAGGGAAACCTGAGCTGGTTCCCGGGAAACGCATGTGCTCGGCTCCCGTAGCTGGGCAGCAGCCTGGGCGAGAGCTCCTGGCCGTCATGGTGAGAAAGTGCCCCCTCACCTTGCCCCCCTCCTGCAGCAGCCAGCCCGGGTGGCAGGGTCGGTGCTTGAAGCTTGTCCCCTTCCATCAGACCCAGCCTGTGTTACTGATCCGCTCCCCGGGACTCCGCTTCTTTCCCTAGAGCCCAGCCTCACCCGAGCACTTTCCCGACGACCCACCTTTCGTCGAGGATGCTGTGCAAAGCCGCAAGAGCCCAACGGCAGAGATGAGGAGGGAAGCGAGGAGGAGGCAGGTCTCCCTGGAACATGGTGGGTAAGCTGGTTTTGGGCTTTGGGAATTAGGGGACCCCTCTGAGTCTTGACCTTCCTCAGAATCCATAGCCTTAGCTCACCGCCTCCTGGCATTGCAGGGAAAGGATCGGGTGAGGTGAATAATGACCCAGGGGCTTCGCCAGGGGCTTGATAGTGTTGTGAGAGATGGACAAGGCTCTGTTAATCGCCTTTCTCTCTCTGTTTCTTAAAGATCCTGCCAATGCATCTCTCAAAACTCTCTGCACCGTCAGGAGGCTGTTCCTGCTGCTTGGGCTCGCTGTGCTGCTGGCAGGGACGGTGGCTGGGACATGGCTCCTAGGTCAGTGTCTGCTTCGGGACAGCCCTGATGCTGGGGGCAGAGCCCAGCTGCCAAACTGGCGAGTGAGTTTGGGGTGCCAGCAGCAGAGGGTGGTGGTGATGGGAGCTCCTTGGCCAGCGATCTGCGGCTTCGGATGTGGGGGATGTGGCTGGACCGGGGGGGATCTGCTGCTGGTTGCTGTGGTCCCAGCAGCAAGCTGCAGCTGTGTCCATTGAGAGGCTCATCGCCTCTTCCAAGGGGCAGGGCGGGATCATTCCCGATATCGTGCATCCTTGGATGCTGCCCAGACCATGTGAGTCCACCTCCACCCCCTTCCCTGTTTCCTGAAGTGAAACACCAGAGGAAGCCTCAGCTAGACCAGGGCTTCACGGTGCTGCAGGAGCCGGAGGTGATCCCAGCATGCGGTGACGGTGAAGAGGAAGACCCCGTGGTCCGTGGAGCTGCCAGTAGAGGTTTACGTTTCTGCTTGCTGCCACAGAGGGTGGGGAGAGGGGAGCAGCGAGCAGGACAGTGCCCACCAAGCCCAGCAAGAACAGAAAAGATGCTCTTTAATAATAGATATCTCTTGCTTGGGTACCAGCTGCTTTCAGCTGCATTTTGCAATTGTTTTGCTTTGCTTTAAACTCCTGCTGCTTTCCCCAGCATTACGGCTTCATTGCATGGAGTGATCCTACAGAAAAGGCAACTCTTGCAGAACTCCTTTGCATGTAAACACTCAGCAGAGCTTCCACGCAGGCACTGAAAATATGTGAATAGGTGCATGTATAGTCTTGAATGGCTTCAAAGGGCTTTTTCTGGTTTAGTGTGTGTCTCTTTTGTTTTTCTTTACATGTGCACAACCTGCCACTGTGCTGGCCCTGCGCAGAAGTCTATGAGGAAGGGAACTTGCAGGTTGTCTTTAATGGAATGGTTTTAGTGTCTTTCAGAATCAATGTGGCAAACTCCTTGCTGGAAGCGCAGGTAGAAGGCCACCCTGGCTGGCTCCTGGCGTGCCACGAGCGCTGGAGCCTCTCCCTGGGCACCCTGCTCTGCCGGCAGCTCGGGTACCTCAGGTGGGCATGGCAGAGGTGGCTGACAGGACCCCCACTCGCCCTTTTCCAAGGGGATGATCTTGGGAAAAGCAGGTGCTGAAGGCTGGGAGGTTTGTCAGGGCAGCTCCCTGGTGAACGTGGGTGGAAGGTGGGTCTTGGGCTGCCACGGGGACCTGTGAGAAGAGCTGCAGAAAGTCCTTCCTGCCAAGGAGATCCATCCCCGGCTGCCAGAGCGGCAGGGCTGTGGACTGTGGTTCCCGTGGCAGAGTTAAATGCCCGACCCCCTGGCAGGTCCCCAGCCCTTCCTGGGACACTGACTGTTGCTTCTGCAGGATGGTCCACCAGGAAGGAGTGAACCTGGCGAATGTCAAGGTGAATGACACACAGGAGTTCGTTCAGGTGAGACCCCACCGGGATGGCAGCCTGGACGACATGTGGCAGGTCAGGTAAGGGCAGGCCTGGGGGAAGCAGAGTTTGCTGGTGGGGCTGCAAAAAAAGAGGCCATCTTTTCAGGCTTAAGGACACAAAATCTGTTCTGATTTTGTGCAATAAGCATGCCCTTTGGGGACTGCTGCAGCTCCGTAGCGCCCCAGGGATTTTGGTTCATGTGTTTTCTGACCGGAGGCTTATTCCTGCACAGGAGCGTCTGTGAATCAGGTCGCGTTGTGTCTCTGAAATGCTCAGGTGGGTGCCCCTCTCCTCCCCAGGGTCCCTGAGATCTCCGCTTGGGATCTAGCGAGTCCTTTGCTCCCGCACTGCCTGCTTCCTCTGCCCTCCAGCGCGAGGGTCTGGCAGCGGGAGCTGCGCCGAACGTGTGCTCCCCGCTGCCTTGCAGAGTGCGGGCTGCGCCCCGGCGCTGCGCGGGTGGTTGGGGGGACGGAGGTGTCCCCGGGGCGCTGGCCCTGGCAGGTCAGCTTGTACCAGGGCTCCCGGCACCACTGCGGAGGCTCCGTGCTGGCACGGGAATGGATCGTCACAGCGGCTCACTGCGTGCACAGGTATCTCCGAGCCACTGCACAGCTGTTCTTATCCCAGACCTTGTTGCCCTACAGTTAGAGGCACGCTGTATTTCTGCTTGGTCACAGGCGGCTTCGAGCCTCTGCCTGGCTGGTTTTCGCTGGCGTTATCACCCATGGCTCCATCAAGCAGGAGGACGGAGTATTGGTAAAGAAAATAATTTACCACCCGCTTTATAATGACAGTAGCCTAGACTACGACATTGCTCTGATGAAGCTCCAAGTCCCCCTGAATTTCTCAGGTAAGCTGCTGTTGTGTCCTTCTCCTGTCTGTGGAGTTGTCTGTCTGAGCCCACAATTAAGATGTGGCCGAACCCCAGCCTTTTCTGAGCCTGCTGTTTCAGAGCAGCTCTTTAAGGATATCTAGCCTGGCACCCGGGAGGCAGCATGCACAGCAGCGCGGTGCTTTTTTGGGCTGTGCCAGAGCTGCGAGTTACTGGGAAGGTGGCTGGGGGAGCTGAAGACTCCAGAGCAACTGGCCCAAGAGCCGTTCTCTTCATCGCGCCGTGCTGAGTGGCTCTGCGGGCTGGCAGCTCCGCAGCCCTTCCCAGCCTGCTCCTGCTCGGCACGAAGCTGTCCCTGCTGGCCTGGCACTTACCCCGTCACCTTCTTACCAGGTGCTATCCGTGCTGTGTGTCTGCCACCCTCCCACCAGGACCTCTTCCAGGGCACCCAGTGTTGGGTCTCCGGCTGGGGCTATACCAGACCAGACCAGGGTAAGCTCCTGTCTCGTCCCTGGTGCTCAGTGCTGGCCGGAACCTTTCCCCTTCCTCCCCTGGCCCTGTCCAGTCCCTTCCGTGCCACTTGTGATCTTGCAAATGCCCCCGCCTGCCTTCATCCCGCCCCTGCTCCAGCAGCTCTACACCCCACGCCCGCAGCCGTATTTAATCCCATAAAGTAATCCTAATTTTCCCATCTCCTGATTTCTCCAGCTAGCTGCCCTGCTCGTCCCCGCTCGTTCCCTGCAGATCTTGTTTCCCCCTTGGCTTCTTTCTCCCTCCCCAGGGCAGGTCACCGAGACGCTGAAGGAAGCTCTTGTTCCCTTGATCGGAACCAGGAGGTGCAATAGTTCGTGCATGTACGCAGGCGAGCTCACCGCCAGGATGCTGTGTGCCGGATACCTGCGTGGGAAAATAGATGCGTGCCAGGTACTGGAGTGACGGGGGTATGCTGGGTGTGCGGAGCAGGTGTGGAAAGGATTGATACGTTTTACGTCCCTGTTATGCTCCAGTAAATGCTGGGTTTTGTGGCCATAGCTTGCAGTAACAGCCTGTGAGGGTGGAGCTGGGCCCACTGCATCCTGCACTGCAGCGTGGAGCCCGCAGTGCCCCGGGCATCAGTGTTGGGCTGAGATTTACCTATTTTTGTAGAAGGAACATAGAAAGCTTTGCAGGGAGGCACATGCTACTTGTTGTTACCCACGTTTCAGCCGCTTGCATGGCTGGGGATACGGGGGAAGGCAGCCTGGTCCGCAGCCCAGCTGCCGGTGGGGCAGAGCTGCTTCATCAGTCCTTGCTCTGTCTCGCAGGGTGACAGCGGTGGCCCCCTGGTTTGCCAGGATGGATTCACATGGAGCTTAGTAGGCATCGTGAGCTGGGGCCAGGGCTGTGCTGAACCCAACCACCCCGGGGTTTATACCAATGTGGCTCAGCTTCTGCCGTGGATTTATCGCATCACGGAGGTAAGCCGGAGCAAACGAAGGTGTATGTTCAGCCTGACCGACAGCCATGCGTGTGGCACAGACAAATCACAATGCCAGCATCCTATTTTAACTCTTTTCTTCACTATTCTACGCTCACCCTTGACGCACGAACCTCTGGGACAACATCTCTTATGGTACTGATTCTTTTTTTGCCTTTTTTTTTTTACTAGATCTACTAGAAATAAGGAAAGAAGAGGTGCCAGTAGTAAGTGGAGTAAGTGGAGAACGGTCCAGGACTAACTCATACTGTGTTACTATAACCCTAACAGAATCCCCAGACAACATTAGAAAATGTGCTCAGTATAAATAGTTTATTAAAGAAAATAGCAAATTACATTTCTGGGAACAGTCCCCATGAGAGGTGTTTTTCAAAATACATGGGCTTTTTGATTGCTGTGTGTAAAGGGGCAGGGGCTCCCATGAGTGTTACGGGGCCACTCTCAGAGAAATTACTCAGAGGGGAAGAAAAGGAAAAGCTGGAGTTTTAAGCGGCAGCCAAATTTTGCTTTAGTATCTCCCTTCCTCGCTGCACCCCCATGCGCTGGGCTCAGTGTAACTGCCGGTTTGACTGTATTTCCCCCCTCCCTGTGCCAGTTAAAGCCAGAAACAGAAGCGTCCCCGCACCACTGGCCACGGCTGCGCTGGGCTGACCCGCAGGCAGAATGGCCACGCAGTTCTGCGATGCCTTAGGTGCGCTGTGAAAGCCGGCTGCGACTCAGGCCCTGCACCAATGCTTGGAAATGTGAACAGAAGTCAGACAAAACTGCAAATGAAAACAATACAACAGTAGATAACAGATTAAAACATTAAGCTCTGTGATCCAGACTTTTGCAAGCACTACGTGGTAGGAAATACCTTGTTCCACATGTGCAGCAACTGGCACATCTTGGCCTCTGGGCAGTTTTAATGAATGCCCTTGGTGAGTTTTTCAATTAAAAGAAACGTACATTTCTCAGTCTCAAACATAGCCTTTTGTAACTTAAAAAAATAATGCTACGAGTGCACACTTTACTCCTTTTTTATATTCATTTATATCTCCCTCAAACGGCCTCAGGTTGTGCCGGGGGAAGTTTAGATTGGATATTGGGGAAAAATTCTTCCCTGACAGCCTTGTCAAGCACTGGAAGAGGCTGCCCAGGGACGGGGTTGAGTGGCCGTACCTGGAGGTATTTAAGATGTGGAGACATGGTGCTGAGGGATGCGGTTAAGTGGTGGACTTGGCTGTGCTGGGTTTATGGTTAGACTTGGTGATCTTAAAGGTCTTTTCAACCTAAATGAGTCTATGATTTTTCTTAAAGGACAGCAAACTTACTACCAGAAAGACAACAGATGCCAGACCTACCCTAGTTCACACACAACAAAAAAGTAAAGGAAGGAGCTGAGCTGGTTTCTACAGTTGGCAAAGTGAGATAGATTGAAAAATTCTAAGTCAGTTTTAAGATATTTTCCATGAGAAATAAAGCCATGAGGAATTTTGTTACTTGTGCAAAACAGTTTGCTCAGAACAGGATTTCCTCTCTCCTCCTTCTCTCCCTCCACTGAATTTTCACTCTCTTGGGGCCTGCTCTTCAGGGAAACCTGAGGTGGGAAAGAGCAAAGTTTGGCACTTCAGCATTGTCAGAAGGATATCAAAAGCTACCAAAGTCTGTGGGTTTCACGCATAATTTGCAGGAACAGAAGAGGTAAGACACAAAGGGGCTAAGTGCCCCCTGACTTAAAACTGCGTAGGTAAGATTCACTATTGAGAAATAAAAATCCCTCTGTAAGACCCTTAGGAGAGCAAGCTCGAGATGCCATTATACAGTGCCTTGCCTGAAAGGCCCATCTGACAACAGCGCCTGTTTTCACAAAGAGGTGTCGGATACATGATTTGATTTATTTCTCTATGCTGGGCTTAACAGGAAGGTGAAATCCTAGAGAACAGAAATTAGCAAACACCATAAAAAGTATCTCTTCTTCACCAGGACTGTGCACCCACTAGCTCAAGAAAGAAAACCTGGATCTGGCCAGACCTCTGGGGTGCGTGGCAGGAGATTGAGTTTTCAAGCCCAAACTCCCTCTGCCTGGCAGATGGAGCGTAAGCAGTTAGTGTTCATGTGTTACCCACCTTTGATTTCCTGGTCCCAGACTCACCGAGCCATCCTCTTCGCCCTACAGCTACTGAGATAGGAAATGTTTCTCCCCACTCAGTCAAGCCTCCAGGAAGCACTTACCTAATGCTAAGCTTTTTTTATACCAGTACAAACAAGAAGGGTCAAATCCAAAACAATATTTGAAAGACTCAGTTTGCTCTTGCTTTATCAGAAGACGCGACATGTAGGAGTGAACACAGAGTTATTTAATCTTGGCCAGCGCTGCTGCTCGCCTTTCTGTGTTCTGGAACAAGGCTCGGATCAGACTCTTCACTTCTGCTGCGGAGAATTCGGCTGCAAGAGGCCCCTTCCCGTCTGCCCACCTACAAAGAAGAGAAAGATCTTTATTTAACCAAACTGCACAGAAATGTCATGTTAAAACAAGCCTTTCGAGCACTTATTACAGTAGTAAGTCCGAAGGCAAAACAAATGCAGTTAGCAGCTTATTAGCTGCATGCACCTTGAGTCCGGAATTGTTTAGCTAGGCATAGAAAGCAAGAGGTTGTGGGGTGACTTTTGCACTCATTAGCTGTGCCTTTTCCTTCTCGAAAATAAGCTAAAGCCTGTCTGCAGAATTCCCATTCACCTCCCAAACAACAGGAGAGAAAAAAAATTAATGGTTTATGCCTAGGTTGGGAACCTTTGGTGTCTAACACGGTTCCAACAGCAGCAATGAGCAGGGCACACGAGAGGAACTGCCTCCCCTCTGTGCTTTCTCCGTGGCTGGCGCCTTTTCAGTTCGCCTGCTGAGGACAGTATGTTTTCTTACCACCCAGACGTATGTGTGAGGTAGCCGTGAACAGGGACTACCTGGCTTCTGACAACTCATGCCAACTAAAGTAACAGAATAATTATGCAAATCCTCATGTGTAATTCAGATAAATCCCCCTTGCAAGTTAAAAGAAGTAAGAAAGAGTATCTATAAAGCAGAGGCTAATCACGGAAGGATTGCAGCGGCAAGGCACAGCTAACATCAAAAGCTGCAGGCAAAATGCCAGGCTGCCTACTGTGAAATACTTCTGAACTTAGAGAAGCCAAGGGGGACGCACAATCACTCTGTGCTGGCTCTCCCATGGAACTTGGGTGTTTTACCATTGCCTTTTCCGTCGCAGGAGGCAGCCGAACATGAGGAAGTTTGAAACGGACTACAAACACCCAGGCAAGAAACAGTCCTAGCAGCAATTATCTGACCCTTTTTAATGGTGATTGCCTTCCGTCTGAACATAAACAAAGTCCCCTGAGTGCAGTGCCCTGCTGCTGTCAGACCGCTTCCCAGCGCTCTGTTACTGGGGCAAACAACTAACTGAAAAGGAAGAAAGGAAGACACCTACTGATCTACTATTTCTTGGAGGTTGGCTTGCAAGATGATCATCAGCTCTTTGAACGTCATCCACTTTTGCACGTAGACCGGAACTTCCTCTTGGTATTTCTTATTTTTGTCGTCTTCAGGTAGGGGGGTGAAAACTTGGGGTCCTTCCTCCACCATGGTCCTACAGAGGGAGTACAACCTGTCCGCATCTTCTGCAGAGATATCCTAGAATTGAACAAACGTTAATAGAGGAGCAGTCAGATACGTTCTTGGAGTGCCAAGCAGTCAGGGAAATGAAAAAACGGCGGCTACGTGTGCGAAGATGAAAGCAGTGGTTTAGATCATGTTTAACGTTCTCAAGCAAATATAACTTATTTCATGAATAGCTATTTCGGCAAGTTCTCAGCGACTGCCTCAGAACAACGGCTGTGTTTCTGAACAGTATCTTAGAGCAATAGCAAGCATTTCACTGTAAAGCAGGGGTGTTGTGATGAAGGTCTGAACAGCTCACAGGGAAATTGCTCGGGCATTGCCAGCCCCATGACGGAAGGCAAGCTTTCAGGCAGGCCTGAGCAAGTGTCCTGTAAATTAGCCATTATGGGAAAAGAGGACTTAGTGGCCTAATGCACAGTGGGAAGGCTCTTTGGATGTAGACTACAAGTGGAACAGATGCACTAACATATTTCTATCATTTGCTGTGAAAACGTATTTTAATTAAGAAATGTAATAGGATAGTTGTACTTGACCCAAGGTAACCTGACAATCACTTAAACACAGTACCGGAAGTCAAACAGATTGGAACAGGTAGGAATTTCACTTTGAAACACCACAGGGATTTCGGCACCTGGTGCCTAGATAGCATTAGAGATGCACAGATTGAAAACGCATCGGAATAGATGGGAGACCGTTTAACTCCTGTGCCCTGAACAAAGAAGAGGAGACTGATTCATAGAAATGTTTATAGTAGGAGTGACACACCCAAATCCAAATTAAGATGAAACCACGGCCACCTCCCTGACTCTTCCCTTGACTACAGAATGACGGAATGGCTGGGACAGTATCTATGTCTCAACTGGATGTGAACTATTGGTATCTTGACCATTTCTCATAGAGAGGAGCACAGTTCTAATTTCTGTGAAAGACAACTGTTACCCTGAAACCTGATCTCGAAAAGAACTTCTAGAGGTCACAAATGTTAGCTGTGCACACCACTCGATGCTTGGCATGTTCACCTCGTGCAGTTACCTCTAGGGCAGCAATCCTAGTGACAATCTCTGAGAGCGCTGTGTTCAGTAAGGTCCCCATAGCCTTGCAGTATACATTCACGGGAAGGACATCTTGCCAGACTTTCCCCAGTCTTTTCAACTGATGCAGTACCTGGAAGATAACAACTATGTGTAATCTACGTGTTCTCAGAAAGAAAATCGAGAGGCACTAAATGATAAGGTGACTACCTATGGTCAGAAACCAGTTTGAAAGAAGCAAAAGGCAATGAAGTATCCTGCAATTGCCTAGGGCAGCCGTTCCTGGGAAAAAATGCAACATTTTCCGTTTGCATTAAAGCTCATCAAATGTGTGACAGATCTTTACCTTGAAAAATAAAAACCATTATAAATGTACTATAAACAAAAGTTCAAGACTCAGAAGCTTTTCATTTCAACTCTGAGCAAGAGGCGCTGAACTCAGCAAGCTTCAATATTACAGAAAGACACAGCCCAGGGGGAAAACAGTCATTCCAGAAAATTGTTGTTTTGAAAAGTTCCACTCGGCTGAAACACCGCACAGTTCTCAGGACTGAGATTACATGCTGTTCCTTCCCAAGGACCTCTCCCGACAATGGGATATTTGGCTTTGATTGCCTTGCTTACCTGCCTTATTGCTTTGTTTGCTGCGCAGTAATTTTCCTCATCGTCCATATTAGAAAAATTCCTGGCACTTGACAGCCTCTCCAGGATTTCTCCTTTCTGCACTCGCATCTGGGCCAGAAAACACTCCATCCCTTTAAGAGCAAAAACAAGCCGAGAGGAGCAATTAAGCCATTATTAAATTTGCTCTACCAATTTGGAGACTGTAAGTGCTGAGGAATTTCTCGTCTCTAAACAGTCTCCTAGAGCCAAGTTAATCAGGTCCAGTCACACGTTTGGTAAGCTCTTGTGCAGCTTGCATTGCTACAACAATTTTGAAAGAGAGACAAGTGGCAGAATTAGCTACGGAAGACAGGCTCCTCTTACAAACTTACCTCAGAGTTTGTTTCCATAGAATAAGTTAAGGAAAATATCAAAGGACTGAGCAGCAGATCCCCAAATATCTGAGTGCCAGAACATCTCTCTGGATAATGAACTGTTCTTGGAACTATGTGCTGGACAAGAAGAGTGGGGTTTCAAGAGTCAAGCCCTGAACAGCCGTCTTGCTCAGAGTCGTAACGCTCTGTCAGACTTCCCCACTAAGAAAACGTCCTTGCTACTTGTCCAGAACTCTTCAATACGAGCCACTGCTCGAGTCAGCAGCCGCATGTTACATAATTGGGCAACAAACGCCAGGATTAATTACCATGTCATCCATCAATATATTTCAATACTGAAGGGTAAAATTACCAAGTCTCCTAAAACCAGGCACCAGATCTACAAAAGTAGCTGCTCCGTCGCACAGGATGTTAGTCAGGCGGTATCGGAACTGGTGTCCCAGGGTGAGCAAGTGGTGAGCAATATACATGCAGTTGTTGTGGTGAATGGCTGCCAGCTGGGGTAATTTCTGAAGGTTCTCCCTGTCCCAGGAAGGAGGAAGAGAAAAGGAAGAAGTGTATTTATTTAGACCTGGCTCTGTTCAAACAATTGCTACGCCTACCCTAGAGAAACTCACAGGTTGTCTCAGACACGTGTTGCAAGTAATTAACTGTGGGCAACGCCCAATAAAGATATTTAGTCAGAATAAAAGCATTTAACGCGCACAAGACACATCCACGCAAGAACCTAGAGGAAAGGAGTCTCATGGATAGTGAAACGGCACTTGGGCGTTTGAACCACGAGCTGTATCCGCATTGTTTCTAGCAACAGACTTTCAACCAGGAAGATGCTTTGTTACAGCATGATGGTGAGGAAAAGAGAGAGGTCCTTTTCAGTAATACCCCAGTGTTCTCTGACAGAATTATATACTTTCAATCTTCATTGCTCTTTTTTACAGGAAAAACACCACGAAAAATCTCTGCATCAGTCCTGGGGTCAAAGTTACGTGGCTGGATTCAAACACAACTGTTACAAGAGCTGCAGCTACCTCCTTGGTCAGAGGACTGCTGACTCCGAAACTCTCCAGCACCTATTTTGCAGCAGGTACAATTTAATAACAGATTAAAAGTATGAGCTTTTTGCCGCTGGAGGAAGCCCTTAGTAATCTCTGGCTGTGGTGGACAAACTGGGGACAAGCGGGGCTGTTCTAATAGCATTATTCTCTCTCCAAAACAGGCCCTTGGTCATACATACATACACACACACACACACTTACTTGTGGTATGTTGGCACTACATCATAGAACAGCTGGAATATATTCCGCACAGAGTAGAAGAGCTGTATACAGCTACGAGGAAAATAAGGTTCGTGTTAGTTTGTCAGTGGAATTAATGTCTTGTTTACAAGTGATCCTCACCCTTCTCCAAAACAAGATTTTATTAGTAGTGAAGTACTGGCACAAAGAATAGACCGTCAGGATCAATTACAGCGACGTCAACAAAGGCGACATTCTGGAAAATTCACAAAGGCTTCTCACAAAAGCTGTGATGACCTTGTAAGTTCAGCGTGGAAAAGACAAGCTTCAGACCACATGTCAGAAGGGAGACACATGAAACCCCAGGAACAAAGGGGACAATGTTCCTTCCCCCACCAGGTGTGCGTAAATAGTCAGCCCTCTCTCTAGTATGGTACACCCAAGGGCATTCAGATCTAGGTAACTCTCCTTCAGGGTTGCGGTCCCCAGTTTTTAAAGCAGACTGTACGTGGTTCCTCAAAACGTTTGTTTTCTCTGAAGAGCCCTGCCGGATCCAGAGCTGGAGTTCTTCGCTTTCACCCAGCACAAAGAAAGCAAGAAGTCGCCTCAGAAGGGGTGCGCTTATCGTTTGGTTTGAAAAAAAGATAGTTCGGATTTTTCTAAACTGACAGCTAACGTATGATAAAACGTCGCCGTGAAGACTGCGGTACTGTTTCTCCTAACTAAAAGACCGAAGCCGTGAACGACGTTGTGCACACTAGGGAGCTTACCATGTTTTCCCTGCTTTAATAGCTACAATACAACAAAGCGTACCTGAATGTTCTCTGAAAACCAAAGTCTAAAAGGTTGCTTAACCCAAGCATTGCAGGGAACACAGTCCGCAGCCGTCTCTGCTGTACCAGCCTACCCTGTGAACCCAGGGGTGCACCCTCCAGCTAGAACAGAGAGTAACTGTATCCGACTGAATCTAATATTGAAATATCTTCTGCTCTTTTAAAGTTCTTTTAATCTACTAATAGATGCTTGGTGTTGCCAAAGGCAGTAAGTATCTGACACCTAAGAGTTACCCACTGAGATAGATAGACAGATAGATAGATAGAAAGAAAAATATAATTCCTACCACTGATCTGTGCTGGCTGTGGCCTCCAACAGCGTCTGATAAGCCAGCTCCATCAGTTTCTCCACTGAAGAACTGATGCGGCATGTGGGCAGAGAAAACGTGTACTGGCTCAGTTTAGTCTCGTTCTCCAAATTCACCATGTCGTTATGCAGAAGTTTCGAAGCTTTTTCCATTTTTAAGTGATCTCCTGTCGCAGTTCCAGGAAGCCTTGGTAGGGCCACACAGGAATCGGGTGTGATCTGAAGGAAAACAGAAGAGAGGTATAATATAAGTTAGAGCCCACAGGAAGGAGACTGTGCAAGACTACAAAACACTGAATGCCAGAAATTTAAGACTCAAGATAAATACAAGGCTGCAGAAGTCCCCTAAGACTGCTGGAAGTCTCCTGGGTTATGAACGACGCAGCAGACCATGAAACAATCTACATAGTGTTGGATACCTAGAAGCAACTCTGTAAGTAATCCTCTAATTTTAATTATGCTTATGACACTAGCCAGAAAAGCCTATAAAAGCAAACTTCAAGTATTTTAAGAAACATCTTGTTAGCGAAATAACCTACTTCAGCTCTATTACAATAGGCTTTGAAACTGTCGTTGCCGTGATCCCCAAATAATCAAGAGTACTCAGTGCTCCGCAAAAACAGGACTCGACTGTCCTAGACAAACTGTCTTCAACAGCTAAGCTATTTTTCCACGTAGAAAAAGAGCATATTGCATCAACAGTCACCTTTACAGTATTGTGTATTTCTGAAGTCATCAAGTTTCTGGCTGCCACAATCACATCCTGGCATTTCTTGTTAGCAAAATGGGAATTGACATTACGAGCGTATTCCAGTAAATCAGTCGTGTCTCCTTTCAAAAAATGCATGTTCTTCAAGGCTTTTTCAAATTCCTCTGTGGATTTAATCACCTGAGAAGAGCAGACAAACATTGTACGTAAACTTAGTGTCCTAAAATCAAAGAACAAAATTAAAGTGGGGTATAAACTCTTCCACTCAGCTGAAAGCAAAGGCTGCACCTAGGTTTTAGAGGGTGCTAACCATCCAACAGCTTTTCAGCAATCTTTTGGAAAAAGCTGTCTCAGCTGGGAGTCACGATCGCACAATAACACAGTGTTTGAACTGTAGGTCTGTCCCCCTGACTGTGCTGGCAACCTAATTGAAAAACCAGAGGAGCAAGATGATCAAATTTCATTACGCTGGGCTACCTGGCGCAAAGGGACCAGGTTTATCCTATGACTGCTTCTGTTTGAAACAGCCCCCTCGCCAGGAAAAGGAGCTTTTTGGCACTCTTCACCAGCAGTAAGTTCTGTTTTATGTATGTAGTTTCAAAAAATGTGTGTCCTATGCAAGAAACCCCTGTGATCATTAACAACAAATACAAACTGAGCAATCAGTCCTCAGGAAGCCAGCCGGGCAAGCAGCACTGCCATGGGCAAGCAACTGCCACGTTGAGGGCTAACTTTGATCTCTT